>JAWDJE010000019.1:600000-965000 GCA_035047345.1 Bradypodion ventrale
CTCTCTCTCTCTCACTCTCTCACAGCTTCTCTTTCTCTCTCACTCACTCACAGCTTTCTTTCTCTCTCTATCTGTCTCACTCACAGCTTCTCTTTCTCTCTCTCTCTCACTCAGCTTATCTTTCTCTCTCTCTCACTCACAGCTTCTCATTCTCTCTCTCTCACTCTATCACTCACAGCTTCTCTTTCACTCTCTCTCACACTCGCAGCTTCTCTTTCTCTCTCTCTCTCTCACTCACAGCTTGTATTTCTCTCTCACACACACACTGCTTCTCTCTCTCACACACACAGCTTCTCTCTCTCTCTCTCTCACTCACAGCTTCTCTTTCTCTCTCACACACATAGCTTCTCTTTCTCTCTCTCTCATTCACAGCTATTTCTCTCTCTCTCACTCACAGCTTCTCTTTCTCTCTCTCTCACTCACAGCTTCTCTCTCTCTCACTCACAGCTTTTTTTCTCTCTCTCTCTCACTCACTCACAGCTTCTCTTTCGCTCTCTCTCTCACTCACAGCATCTCTCTCTTTCTCTCACTTACAGATTCTCTTTCCCTTCTCTCTCTCTCACTCACAGCTTCTCCATCCCTCTCTCTCTCTCTCACTCACTCACAGCTTCTCACTCTGTCTCTCTCACTCACAGCTTCTCTTTCTCTCTCACACACATAGCTTCTCTTTCTCTCTCTCTCATTCACAGCTTCTATTTCTCTCTCTCACTCACAGCTTCTCTTTCTCTCTCTCTCTCTCACTCACAGCTTCTCTCTCTCACACACACACACTCACAGATTCTCCATCTCACTCTCACTCACAGCTTCTCTTTCTCTCTCTTTCTCACTCACAGCTTCTATTTCTCTCTGTATCTCTCACTCATAGCTTCCCTTTCTCTCTCTCTCTCACTCACAGCTTCTTTCTCTCTCTCTCTCTCTCAATCACAGCTTTTCTTTCTCTGTCTCTCACTCACTCACAGCTTCTCTTTCACTATCTCTCTCTCACTCACAGCTTCTCTTTCTCTGTCTCTCACTCACAGCTTCTCTTTCTCTCTCTCTCACACACTCACAACTTCTCTTTCTATCTCTCTGACACACACAGCTTCTCATTCTCTCTCTCGCACTCTATCACTCACAGCTTCTCTTTCTCTCTCTCTCTCACTCACAGCTTGTCTTTCTCTCTCTCTCTCACTCACAGCTTGTCTTTCTCTCTCACACACACTGTTTCTCTCTCTCTCATAGCTTCTCTTTCTCTCTATCTCTCACTCACAGCTTCTCTTTCTCTCTCTCACATAGCTTCTCTTTCTCTCTCTCTCTCATCCACAGCTTCTATTTCTCTCTCACACACTCACAGCTTCTCTCTCTCTCTCTCTCTCTCACTCACAGCTTCTCTCTCTCTCTCTCTCACTCACAGCTTTTCTTCCTCTCTCTCTCTCTCACTCACATCTTCTCTTTCGCTCTCTCTCTCACTCACAGCTTCTCTCTCTCTCTTTCTCTCACTCACAGCTTCCCTTTCCCTTCTCTCTCTCTCACTCACAGCTTCTCACTCTCTCTCTCACTCACAGCTTCTCTTTCTCTCTCACAATCTCTCAGAGCTTCTCTCTCTCACTCACTCACTCACAGCTTCTCTTTCTCTCTCACACACACACACACTCACAGATTCTCCGTCTCTCTCTAACTCACAGCTTCTCTTTCTCTCTCTCTCTCACTCACAGCTTCTATTTCTCTCTGTATCTCTCACTCATAGCTTCCCTTTCTCTCTCTCTCTCACTCACAGCTTCTTTCTCTCTCTCTCTCAATCACAGCTTTTCTTTCTCTCTCTCACTCACTCACAGCTTCTCTTTCACTCTCTCTCTCACGCACAGTTCCTTTTTTCTCTCACTCCCTCACTCACTCACAGCTTCTCTTTCTATCTCTCTCTCTCTCACTCACAGCTTCTCTTTCTCTCTCTCACTAACTCACAGCTTCTCTTTCTCTCTCTCTCTCACTCACTCACAGCTTCCCTTTCTCTCTCTCTCTCTCACTCACTCACAGATTCTCTTTTTCTCTCTCTCACTCACTCACAGATTCTCTCTCTCTCTCTCACTCACTCACAGCTTTCTCTCTCTCTCTCTGTTTCACTCACAGCTTCTGTCTCTCACTCACTCACTCACAGCTTCTCTTTCTCTCTTTCTCACTCAGTCCTAGCTTCTCTTTCTCTCTCTCTCTCACTCACTCACAGCTTCTATTTCTCTCTCTCTCACACACACAGCTTCTCTTTCCCTCTATCTCTCTCACTCACAGCTTCTCTTTTCTCTCTCTCTCTCACTCACTCACAGCTTCTCTTTCTCTCTCTCTCTTTCTCACAGCTTCTCTTTCTCTCCCTCACTAACTCACAGCTTCTCTTTCTCTCTCTCTCTCACTCACAGCTTCTCTTTCTCTCTATCTCACTCACATCTTCTCTTTCTCTCTCTCTCACTCACACCTTCTCTCTCACTCACTCACTCTCTCACTCAACTTCTCTTTCTTTCTTTCTCTCTCTCACGGCTTCTCTTTCTCTCTCTCTCTAACACAGCTTCTCTTTCTCTCTCACACACTCACTCACAGCTTCTCTCTCTTTCTCTGTCTCTCTCACTCACAGCTTCTCTTTCTCTCTCTCTCACAGCTAGTTTTTCTCTCTCTCACTCACTCACAGCTTCTCTTTCTCTCTCTCTCTCACTCACTCATGACTTCTATTTCTCTCTCACACACACTCACAGCTTCTCTTTCTCTCTCTCTCACAGCTAGTTTTTCTCTCTCTCTCTCACTCACTCACAGCTTCTCTTTTCTCTTTCTCTCTCACACACTCACAGCTTCTCTTTCTCTCTCACTCACTCACAGCTTTCTTTCTCTCTCTCTCTGTCTCACTCACAGCTTCTCTTTCTCTCTGTCTCTCACTCACAGCTTGTCTTTCTCTCTCTCTCACAGCTAGTTTTTCTCTCTCTCTCTCACTCACTCACAGCTTTTCTCTCTCTCTCTCACTCACTCACAGCTTCTCTTTCTCTCTCACTCACTCACAGCTTTCTTTCTCTCTCTCTCTGTCTCACTCACAGCTTCTCTTTCTCTCTGTCTCTCACTCACAGCTTGTCTTTCTCTCTCTCTCTCACTGACAGCTTATCTTTCTCTCTCACACACACACTGCTTCTCTGTTTCTCACAGCTTCTCTTTCTCTCTCTCTCACTCACAGCTTCTCTTTCTCTCTCTCTCACTCAGTCCTAGCTTCTCTTTCTCTCTCTCTCTCACTCACTCACAGCTTCTATTTCTCTCTCACACACACACACAGCTTCTCTTTCTCTCTATCTCTCTCACTCACAGCTTCTCTTTTCTCTCTCTCTCTCTCTCACTCACTCACAGCTTCTCTTTCTCTCTCTCTTTCTCACAGCTTCTCTTTCTCTCCCTCACTAACTCACAGCTTCTCTTTCTCTCTCTCTCTCACTCACAGCTTCTCTTTCTCTCTCTCTCACTCACACCTTCTCTCTCACTCACTCTCTCACTCAACTTCTCTTTCTTTCTTTCTCTCTCTCACGGCTTCTCTTTCTCTCTCTCTCTCTCTCACAGCTTCTCTTTCTCTCTCACACACTCACTCACAGCTTCTCTCTCTTTCTCTGTCTCTCTCACTCACAGCTTCTCTTTCTCTTTCTCTCACAGCTACTCTTTCTCTCTCTCTCTCACTCACTCACAGCTTCTCTTTCTCTCTCTCTCTCACTCACTCATGACTTCTATTTCTCTCTCACACACACACACAGCTTCTCTTTCTCTCTATCTCTCTCACTCACAGCTTCTCTTTCTCTCTCTCACTAACTCACAGCTTCTCTTTCTTTCTCTCTCTCTCTCACTCACTCACAGCTTCCCTTTCTCACTCTCTCTCTCACTCTCTCACAGCTTCTCTCTCTTTCTCTCTCACTCACTCACAGCTTCTCTTTCTCTCTCACTCACTCACAGCTTTCTTTCTCTCTCTCTCTGTCTCACTCACAGCTTCTCTTTCTCTCTCTCTCTCACTCAGCTTCTCTTTCTCTCTCTCTCACAGCTTCTCATTCTCTCTCTCTCACTCTATCACTCACAGCTTCTCTTTCTCTCTCTCTCTCACTCACAGCTTCTCTTTCTCTTTCTCTCTCACTCACAGCTTCTATTTCTCTCTCACACACACACTGCTTCTCTCTCACACACAGCTTCTCTTTCTCTCTGTCTCACTCACAGCTTCTCTTTCTCTCTCTCAAACGTAGCTTCTCTTTCTCTCTCTCTCTCATTCACAGCTTCTATTTCTCTCTCTCTCACTCACAGCTTCTCTTTCTCTCTCTCTCTCTCTCACTCACAGCTTCTTTCTCTCTCTCTCACTCACAGCATTTTTTCTCTCTCTCACTCACTCACTCACAGCTTCTCTTTCGCTCGCTCTCTCACTCACAGCATCTCTCTCTTTCTCTCACTTACAGATTCTCTTTCCCTTCTCTCTCTCTCTCACTCACAGCTTCTCCCTCCCTCTCTCTCTATCTCTCACTCACTCACAGCTTCTCTCTCTCTCTCTCTCTCTCACTCACAACTTCTCTTTCTCTCACACACACATAGCTTCTCTTTCTCTCTCTCTCTCATTCACAGCTTCTATTTTTCTCTCTCTCACTCAGTCACAGCTTCTCTTTCTCTCTCACTCACTCACTCACAGCTTCTATTTCTCTCTCTCACACACACAGTTTCTTTTTTTCTCTCTCTCTCACTCACTCACAGCTTCCCTTTCTCTCTCTCTCTCACTCACTCACAGCTTCTCTTTCTCTCTCTCTCTCACTCACAGCTTCTCCCTCTCTCTCTCACTCACTCACAGCTTCTCTTTTTCTCTCTCTCACTCAGTCACAGCTTCTCTCTCTCTCTCTCTCTCACTCACAGCTTCTCTTTCTCTCTCTCACACAGCTACTCTTTCTCTCTCTCTCTCACTCACTCACAGCTACTCTTTCTCTCTCTCTCACTCACTCATGACTTCTATTTCTCTCTCTCACACACACACAGCTTCTCTTTCTCTCTATCTCTCTCACTCACAGCTTCTCTTTGCTCTCTCACTCACTCACAGCTTCTCTTTCTTTCTCTCTCTCACTCACAGCTTCTCTTTCTCTCTCTCACTAACTCACAGCTTCTCTTTCTCTCTCTCTCTCACTCACTCACAGCTTCCCTTTCTCTCTCTCTCTCACTCACTCACAGCTTCTCTCTCTCTCACACACACACTCACAGCTTCTCTTTCTCTCTCACTCACTCACTCACTCACAGCTTCTCTCTCTCTCACACACACACTCACAGCTTCTCTTTCTCTCTCACTCACTCACAGCTTTCTGTCTCTCTCTCTCTGTCTCACTCACAGCTTCTCTTTCTCTCTCTCTCTCACTCAGCTTCTCTTTCTCTCTCTCTCACTCACAGCTTCTCATTCTCTCTCTCTCACTCTATCACTCACAGCTTCACTTTCTCTCTCTCTCACTCACAGCTTCTCTTTCTCTTTCTCTCTCACTCACAGCTTGTATTTCTCTCTCACACACACACTGCTTCTCTCTCACACACACAGCTTCTCTTTCTCTCTCTCTTTCACTCACAGCTTCTCTTTCTCTCTCACACACATAGCTTCTCTTTCTCTCTCTCTCTCTCATTCACAGCTTCTATTTCTCTCTCTCTCACTCACAGCTTCTCTTTCTCTCTCTCTCTCACTCACAGCTTCTTTCTCTCTCTCTCACTCACAGCTTTTTTTCTCTCTCTCACTCACTCACTCACAGCTTCTCTTTCGCTCTCTCTCTCACTCACAGCATCTCTCTCTTTCTCTCACTTACAGATTCTCTTTCCCTTCTCTCTCTAACTCACTCACAGCTTCTCCCTCCCTCTCTCTCTATCTCGCACTCACTCACAGCTTCTCACTCTCTCTCTCTCACTCTCTCACTCACAGCTTCTCTTTCTCTCTCACTCACAGCTTCTCTTTTTTCTCTCTCTCTCTCACTCACTCACAGCTTCTCTTTCTCTCTCTCTTTCACTCACAGCTTCTCTTTCTCTCCCTCACTAACTCACAGCTTCTCTTTCTCTCTCTCTCTCTCACTCACAGCTTCTCTTTCTCTCTCTCTCACTCACACCTTCTCTCTCACTCACTCTCTCACTCAGCTTCTCTTTCTTTCTTTCTCTCTCTCACAGCTTCTCTCTCACACACATACTCACAGCTTCTCTTTCTCTCTCTCTCACTCACAGCTTCTCTTTCTCTCTCACACACATAGCTTCTCTTTCTCTCTCTCTCTCATTCTCAGCTTCTATTTCTCTCTCTCTCACTCACAGCTTCTCTTTCTCTCTCTCTCACTCACAGCTTCTCTTTCTCTCTCTCTCTCACTCACAGCTTCTCTCTCTCTCTCACTCACAGCTTTCTTTCTCTCTCTCTCACTCACTCACATCTTCTCTTTCGCTCTCTCTCTCACTCACAGCATCTCTCTCTTTCTCTCACTTACAGATTCTCTTTCCCTTCTCTCTCTCTCTCACTCACAGCTTCTCCCTCTCTCTCTCTCTCTCACTCACAGCTTCTCACTCTCTCTCTCACTCACAGCTTCTCTTTCTCTCTCACACACATAGCTTCTCTTTCTCTCTCTCTCTCATTCACAGCTTCTATTACTCTCTCTCTCACTCACGGCTTCTCTTTCTCTCTCTCTCTTTCACTCACAGCTTCTCTTTCTCTCACACACACACACTCACAGATTCTCTGTCTCTCTCTCACTCACATCTTCTCTCTCTCTCTCACTCACAGCTTCTATTTCTCTCTGTATCTCTCACTCATAGATTCCCTTTCTCTCTCTCTCTCTCTCACTCACAGCTTCTTTCTCTCTCTCTCTCCATCACAGCTTTTCTTTCTCTCTCTCACTCACTCACAGCTTCTATTTCACTCTCTCTCTCTCACTCACAGCTTCTTTTCTCTCTCTCTCTCTCACTCATTCACAGCTTCTCTTTCTATCTCTCTCTCTCACTCACAGCTTCTCTTTCTCTCTCTCACTAACTCACAGCTTCTCTTTCTCTCTCTCACTCACTCACAGCTTCCCTTTCTCTCTCTCTCTCACTCACTCACAGCTTCTCTTTCTCTGTCTCTCACTCACTCACAGCTTCTGTCTCTCTCTCTCTCACTCACTCACAGCTTTCTTTCTCTCTCTATGTTTCACTCACAGCTTCTCTCTCTCTCTCTCACTCACTCACAGCTTCTCTTTCTCTCTCTCTCACTCAGTCACAGCTTCTCTTTCTCTCTCACTCACTCACTCACAGCTTCTATTTCTCTCTCACACACACACACAGCTTCTTTTTCTCTCTCTCTCACTCACTCACAGCTTCCCTTTCTCTCTCTCTCTCTGATTCACTCACAGCTTCTCTTTCTCTCTCTCTCTCACTCACTCACAGCTTCTCTTTCTCTCTCACTCACTCACAGCTTTCTTTCTCTCTCTCACACACTCACTCACAGCTTCTCTCTCTTTCTCTGTCTCTCTCACTCACAGCTTCTCTTTCTCTCTCTCTCACAGCTACTCTTTCTCTCTCTCTCTCACTCACTCACAGCTTCTCTTTCTCTCTCTCTCTCACTCACTCATGACTTCTATTTCTCTCACACACACACACACACAGCTTCTCTTTCTCTCTATCTCTCTCACTCACAGCTTCTCTTTGCTCTCTCACTCACTCACAGCTTCTCTTTCTTTCTCTCTCTCACTCACAGCTTCTCTTTCTCTCTCTCACTAACTCACAGCTTCTCTTTCTCTCTCTCTCTCACTCACTCACAGCTTACCTTTCTCTCTCTCTCTCTCACTCACTCACAGCTTCTCTCTCTCTCACACACACACTCACAGCTTCTCTTTCTCTCTCACTCACTCACAGCTTTCTTTCTCTCTCTCTCTGTCTCACTCACAGCTTCTCTTTCTCTCTCTCTCTCACTCAGCTTCTCTTTCTCTCTCTCTCACTCACAGCTTCTCATTCTCTCTCTCTCACTCTATCACTCACAGCTTCACTTTATCTCTCTCTCTCACTCACAGCTTCTCTTTCTCTTTCTCTCTCACTCACAGCTTGTATTTCTCTCTCTCACACACACTGCTTCTCTCTCACACACACAGCTTCTCTTTCTCTCTCTCACTCACTCACAGCTTCTCTTTCTCTCTCACACACATAGCTTCTCTTTCTCTCTCTCTCTCATTCACAGCTTCTATTTCTCTCTCTCTCACTCACAGCTTCTCTTTCTCTCTCTCTCTCACTCACAGCTTCTTTCTCTCTCTCTCACTCACAGCTTTTTTTCTCTCTCTCACTCACTCACTCACAGCTTCTCTTTCGCTCTCTCTCTCACTCACAGCATCTCTCTCTTTCTCTCACTTACAGATTCTCTTTCCCTTCTCTCTCTCTCTCACTCACAGCTTCTCCCTCCCTCTCTCTCTATCTCTCACTCACTCACAGCTTCTCTCTCTCTCTCTCTCTCACTCACAGCTTCTCTTTCTCTCACACACACATAGCTTCTCTTTCTCTCTCTCTCTCATTTACAGCTTCTATTTCTCTCTCTCTCACTCACAGCTTCTCTATCTCACCCTCACTAAATCACAGCTTCTCTTTCTCTCTCTCTCTCTCACTCACAGCTTCTTTTTCTCTCTCTCTCTCACTCACAGCTTCTCTTTCTCTCACACACTCACAGCTTCTCTCTCTCTCTCTCTCTCACTCACAGCTTCTCTTTCTCTCTCACACACATAGCTTCTCTTTCTCTCTCTCTCTCATTCTCAGCTTCTATTTCTCTCTCTCTCTCACTCACAGCTTCTCTTTCTCTCTCTCTCACTCACTCACAGCTTCTCTCTCTCTCACACTCACAGCTTTCTTTCTCTCTCTCTCACTCACTCACAGCTTCTCTTTCGCTCTCTCTCTCACTCACAGCATCTCTCTCTTTCTCTCACTTACAGATTCTCTTTCCCTTCTCTCTCTCTCTCACTCACAGGTTCTCACTCTCTCTCTCACTCACAGCTTCTCTTTCTCTCTCTCACACATAGCTTCTCTTTTTCTCTCTCTCTCATTCACAGCTTCTATTTCTCTCTCTCTCAATCACGGCTTCTCTTTCTCTCTCTTTCTCTCTCTCACACACACTCACAGATTCTCTGTCTCTCTCTCACTCACATGTTCTCTCTCTCTCTCTCTCTCTCTCACAGCTTCTATTTCTCTCTGTATCTCTCACTCATAGCTTCCCTTTCTCTCTCTCTCTCTCTCTCTCACTCACAGCTTCTTTCTCTCTCTCTCTCCATCACAGCTTTTCTTTCTCTCTCTCACTCACTCACAGCTTCTATTTCACTCTCTCTCTCTCACTCACAGCTTCTTTTCTCTCTCTCTCACTCACTCACAGATTCTCTGTCTCTCTCTCACTCACATCTTCTCTCTCTCTCACACTCACAGCTTTCTTTCTCTCTCTCTCACTCACTCACAGCTTCTCTTTCGCTCTCTCTCTCACTCACAGCATCTCTCTCTTTCTCTCACTTACAGATTCTCTTTCCCTTCTCTCTCTCTCTCACTCACAGCTTCTCCCTCCCTCCCTCTCTCTCTCTCACTCACAGGTTCTCACTCTCTCTCTCACTCACAGCTTCTCTTTCTCTCTCTCACACATAGCTTCTCTTTCTCTCTCTCTCTCTCATTCACAGCTTCTATTTCTCTCTCTCTCACTCACGGCTTCTCTTTCTCTCTCTCTTTTTCACTCACAGCTTCTCTTTCTCTCACACACACACACTCACAGATTCTCTGTCTCTCTCTCACTCACATCTTCTCTCTCTCTCTCTCACTCACAGCTTCTCTCTCTCACACACACACACTCACAGCTTCTCTTTCTCTCTCACTCACTCACAGCTTTCTTTCTCTCTCTCTCTCTGTCTCACTCACAGCTTCTCTTTCTCTCTCTCTCTCACTCAGCTTCTCTTTCTCTCTCTCTCACTCACAGCTTCTCATTCTCTCTCTCTCACTCTATCACTCACAGCTTCACTTTCTCTCTCTCACTAACTCACAGCTTCTCTTTCTCTCTCTCACTCACTCACAGCTTCCCTTTCTCTCTCTCTCTCTCTCACTCACTCACAGATTCTCTTTTTCTCTCTCTCACTCACTCACAGATTCTCTCTCTCTCTCACTCACTCACAGCTTTCTCTCTCTCTCTCTGTTTCACTCACAGCTTCTGTCTCTCACTCACTCACAGCTTCTCTTTCTCTCTCTCTCACTCAGTCCTAGCTTCTCTTTCTCTCTCTCTCACTCACTCACAGCTTCTATTTCTCTCTCTCTCACACACACAGCTTCTCTTTCCCTCTATCTCTCTCACTCACAGCTTCTCTTTTCTCTCTCTCTCTCTCACTCACTCACAGCTTCTCTTTCTCTCTCTCTCTTTCTCACAGCTTCTCTTTCTCTCCCTCACTAACTCACAGCTTCTCTTTCTCTCTCTCTCTCACTCACAGCTTCTGTTTCTCTCTCTCTCACTCACACCTTCTCTCTCACTCACTCACTCTCTCACTCAACTTCTCTTTCTTTCTTTCTCTCTCTCACGGCTTCTCTTTCTCTCTCTCACACACACAGCTTCTCTTTCTCTCTCACACACTCACTCACAGCTTCTCTCTCTTTCTCTGTCTCTCTCACTCACAGCTTCTCTTTCTCTCTCTCTCACAGCTACTCTTTCTCTCTCTCTCTCACTCACTCACAGCTTCTCTTTCTCTCTCTCTCTCACTCACTCATGACTTCTCTTTCTCTCTCTCTCTCACTCACAGCTTCTCTTTCTCTCTCTCTCACTCACAGCTTCTCTTTCTCTCTCTCTCACTCACACCTTCTCTCTCACTCACTCTCTCACTCAACTTCTCTTTCTTTCTTTCTCTCTCTCACGGCTTCTCTTTCTCTCTCTCTCTCTCTCACAGCTTCTCTTTCTCTCTCACACACTCACTCACAGCTTCTCTCTCTTTCTCTGTCTCTCTCACTCACAGCTTCTCTTTCTCTCTCTCTCACAGCTAGTTTTTCTCTCTCTCACTCACTCACAGCTTCTCTTTCTCTCTCTCTCTCACTCACTCATGACTTCTATTTCTCTCTCACACACACTCACAGCTTCTCTTTCTCTCTCTCTAACAGCTAGTTTTTCTCTCTCTCTCTCACTCACTCACAGCTTCTCTTTTCTCTTTCTCTCTCACAGACTCACAGCTTCTCTCTCTTTCTCTGTCTCTCTCACTCACAGCTTCTCTCTCTCTCTCTCACTAACTCACAGCTTCTCTTTCTCTCTCTCTCACTCACTCACAGCTTCGCTTTCTCTCTCTCTCTCTCTCACTCACTCACAGCTTTTCTCTCTCTCTCTCACTCACTCACAGCTTCTCTTTCTCTCTCACTCACTCACAGCTTTCTTTCTCTCTCTCTCTGTCTCACTCACAGCTTCTCTTTCTCTCTCTCTCACTCACAGCTTGTCTTTCTCTCTCTCTCTCACTCACAGCTTGTCTTTCTCTCTCACACACACACTGCTTCTCTGTTTCTCACAGCTTCTCTTTATCTCTCTCTCACTCACAGCTTCTCTTTCTCTCTCTCTCACTCAGTCCTAGCTTCTCTTTCTCTCTCTCTCTCACTCACTCACAGCTTCTATTTCTCTCTCTCTCACACACACAGCTTCTCTTTCTCTCTATCTCTCTCACTCACAGCTTCTCTTTTCTCTCTCTCTCTCTCTCTCACTCACTCACAGCTTCTCTTTCTCTCTCTCTCTTTCTCACAGCTTCTCTTTCTCTCCCTCACTAACTCACAGCTTCTCTTTCTTTCTCTCTCTCTCTCACTCACAGCTTCTCTTTCTCTCTCTCTCACTCACACCTTCTCTCTCACTCACTCTCTCACTCAACTTCTCTTTCTTTCTTTCTTTCTCTCTCTCACGGCTTCTCTTTCTCTCTCTCTCTCTCTCACAGCTTCTCTTTCTCTCTCACACACTCACTCACAGCTTCTCTCTCTTTCTCTGTCTCTCTCACTCACAGCTTCTCTTTCTCTCTCTCTCACAGCTACTCTTTCTCTCTCTCTCTCACTCACTCACAGCTTCTCTTTCTCTCTCTCTCTCACTCACTCATGACTTCTATTTCTCTCTCACACACACACAGCTTCTCTTTCACTCTATCTCTCTCACTCACAGCTTCTCTTTGCTCTCTCACTCACTCACAGCTTCTCTTTCTTTCTCTCTCTCACTCACAGCTTCTCTTTCTCTCTCTCACTAACTCACAGCTTCTCTCTCTTTCTCTGTCTCTCTCACTCACAGCTTCTCTTTCTCTCTCTCTCACAGCTACTCTTTCTCTCTCTCTCTGTCTCACTCACAGCTTCTCTTTCTCTCTCTCTCTCACTCAGCTTCTCTTTCTCTCTCTCTCACTCACAGCTTCTCATTCTCTCTCTCTCACTCTATCACTCACAGCTTCTCTTTCTCTCTCTCTCACTCACAGCTTCTCTTTCTCTTTCTCTCTCACTCACAGCTTGTATTTCTCTCTCACACACACACTGCTTCTCTCTCACACACAGCTTCTCTTTCTCTCTCTCTCACTCACAGCTTCTCTTTCTCTCTCTCACACGTAGCTTCTCTTTCTCTCTCTCTCTCATTCACAGCTTCTATTTCTCTCTCTCTCACTCACAGCTTCTCTTTCTCTCTCTCTCTCTCACTCACAGCTTCTTTCTCTCTCTCTCACTCACAGCATTTTTTCTCTCTCTCACTCACTCACTCACAGCTTCTCTTTCACTCTCTCTCTCACTCACAGCATCTCTCTCTTTCTCTCACTTACAGATTCTCTTTCCCTTCTCTCTCTCTCTCACTCACAGCTTCTCCCTCCCTCTCTCTCTATCTCTCACTCACTCACAGCTTCTCTCTCTCTCTCTCTCTCTCATTCACAGCTTCTCTTTCTCTCACACACACATAGCTTCTCTTTCTCTCTCTCTCTCATTTACAGCTTCTATTTCTCTCTCTCTCACTCACAGCTTCTCTATCTCACCCTCACTAAATCACAGCTTCTCTTTCTCTCTCTCTCTCTCACTCACAGCTTCTTTTTCTCTCTCTCTCTCACTCACAGCTTCTCTTTCTCTCACACACTCACAGCTTCTCTTTCTCTCTCTCTCTCACTCACAGCTTCTCTTTCTCTCTCACACACATAGCTTCTCTTTCTCTCTCTCTCTCATTCTCAGCTTCTATTTCTCTCTCTCTCTCACTCACAGCTTCTCTTTCTCTCTCTCTCTCTCACTCACTCACAGCTTCTCTCTCTCACTCACTCACAGCTTTCTTTCTCTCTCTCTCACTCACTCACAGCTTCTCTTTCGCTCTCTCTCTCACTCACAGCATCTCTCTCTTTCTCTCACTTACAGATTCTCTTTCCCTTCTCTCTCTCTCTCACTCACAGCTTCTCCCTCCCTCCCTCTCTCTCTCTCCCTCACAGGTTCTCACTCTCTCTCTCACTCACAGCTTCTCTTTCTCTCTCTCACACATAGCTTCTCTTTCTCTCTCTCTCTCATTCACAGCTTCTATTTCTCTCTCTCTCAATCACGGCTTCTCTTTCTCTCTCTTTCTCTCTCTCACACACACTCACAGATTCTCTGTCTCTCTCTCACTCACATGTTCTCTCTCTCTCTCTCTCACTCACAGCTTCTATTTCTCTCTGTATCTCTCACTCATAGCTTCCCTTTCTCTCTCTCTCTCTCTCTCACTCACAGCTTCTTTCTCTCTCTCTCCATCACAGCTTTTATTTCTCTCTCTCACACACTCACAGCTTCTATTTCACTCTCTCTCTCTCACTCACAGCTTCTTTTCTCTCTCTCTCTCTCACTCATTCACAGCTTCTCTTTCTATCTCTCTCTCTCACTCACAGTTTCTCTTTCTCTCTCTCACTCTCACAGCTTCTCTTTCTCTGTCTCTCACTCACTCACAGCTTCTCTCTCTCTCTCTCTCACTCACTCACAGCTTTCTTTCTCTCTCTATGTTTCACTCACAGCTTCTCTCTCTCTCTCTCACTCACTCACAGCTTCTCTTTCTCTCTCTCTCACTCAGTCACAGCTTCTCTTTCTCTCTCACTCACTCACTCACAGCTTCTATTTCTCTCTCACACACACACACAGCTTCTTTTTTTCTCTCTCTCTCTCACTCACTCACAGCATCCCTTTCTCTCTCTCTCTCACTCACTCACAGCTTCTCTTTCTCTCTCTCTCTCACTCACTCACAGCTTCTCTTTCTCTCTCACTCACTCACAGCTTTCTTTCTCTCTCTCACACACTCACTCACAGCTTCTCTCTCTTTCTCTGTCTCTCTCACTCACAGCTTCTCTTTCTCTCTCTCTCACTCACAGCTTCTCTTTCTCTCTCTCTCTCTCACTCACAGCTTCTCTCTCTCTCTCACTCACAGCTTTCTTTCTCTCTCTCTCACTCACTCACAGCTTCTCTTTCGCTCTCTCTCTCACTCACAGCATCTCTCTCTTTCTCTCACTTACAGATTCTCTTTCCCTTCTCTCTCTCTCTCACTCACAGCTTCTCCCTCCCTCTCTCTCTCTCTCTCACTCACAGCTTCTCACTCTCTCTCTCACTCATAGCTTCTCTTTCTCTCTCTCACACATAGCTTCTCTTTCTCTCTCTCTCTCATTCACAGCTTCTATTTCTCTCTCTCTCACTCACAGCTTCTCTTTCTCTCTCTCTCTTTCACTCACAGCTTCTCTTTCTCTCACACACACACACTCACAGATTCTCTGTCTCTCTCTCACTCACATCTTCTCTCTCTCTCTCTCTCACTCACAGCTTCTATTTCTCTCTGTATCTCTCACTCATAGCTTCCCTTTCTCTCTCTCTCTCACTCACAGCTTCTTTCTCTCTCTCTCTCCATCACAGCTTTTCTTTCTCTCTCTCACTCACTCACAGCTTCTATTTCACTCTCTCTCTCTCACTCACAGCTTCTTTTCTCTCTCTCTCTCTCACTCATTCACAGCTTCTCTTTCTATCTCTCTCTCTCACTCACAGCTTCTCTTTCTCTCTCTCACTAACTCACAGCTTCTCTTTCTCTCTCTCACTCACTCACAGCTTCCCTTTCTCTCTCTCTCTCACTCACTCACAGCTTCTCTTTCTCTGTCTCTCACTCACTCACAGCTTCTGTCTCTCTCTCTCTCACTCACTCACAGCTTTCTTTCTCTCTCTATGTTTCACAGCTTCTCTTTCTCTCTCACTCACTCACTCACAGCTTCTATTTCTCTCTCACACACACACCCAGCTTCTTTTTCTCTCTCTCTCACTCACTCACAGCTTCCCTTTCTCTCTCTCTCTCTGATTCACTCACAGCTTCTCTTTCTCTCTCTCTCTCACTCACTCACAGCTTCTCTTTCTCTCTCACTCACTCACAGCTTTCTTTCTCTCTCTCACACACTCACTCACAGCTTCTCTCTCTTTCTCTGTCTCTCTCACTCACAGCTTCTCTTTCTCTCTCTCTCACAGCTACTCTTTCTCTCTCTATCTCACTCACTCACAGCTTCTCTTTCTCTCTCTCTCTCACTCACTCATGACTTCTATTTCTCTCTCACACACACACAGCTTCTCTTTCTCTCTATCTCTCTCACTCACAGCTTCTCTTTGCTCTCTCACTCACTCACAGCTTCTCTTTCTTTCTCTCTCTCACTCACAGCTTCTCTTTCTCTCTCTCACTAACTCACAGCTTCTCTTTCTCTCTCTCTCTCACTCACTCACAGCTTACCTTTCTCTCTCTCTCTCTCACTCACTCACAGCTTCACTCTCTCACACACACACACTCACAGCTTCTCTTTCTCTCTCACTCACTCACAGCTTTCTTTCTCTCTCTCTCTGTCTCACTCACAGCTTCTCTTTCTCTCTCTCTCTCACTCAGCTTCTCTTTCTCTCTCTCTCACTCACAGCTTCTCATTCTCTCTCTCTCACTCTATCACTCACAGCTTCACTTTATCTCTCTCTCTCACTCACAGCTTCTCTTTCTCTTTCTCTCTCACTCACAGCTTGTATTTCTCTCTCTCACACACACTGCTTCTCTCTCACACACACAGCTTCTCTTTCTCTCTCTCACTCACTCACAGCTTCTCTTTCTCTCTCACACACATAGCTTCTCTTTCTCTCTCTCTCTCATTCACAGCTTCTATTTCTCTCTCTCTCACTCACAGCTTCTCTTTCTCTCTCTCTCTCACTCACAGCTTCTTTCTCTCTCTCTCACTCACAGCTTTTTTTCTCTCTCTCACTCACTCACTCACAGCTTCTCTTTCGCTCTCTCTCTCACTCACAGCATCTCTCTCTTTCTCTCACTTACAGATTCTCTTTCCCTTCTCTCTCTCTCTCACTCACAGCTTCTCCCTCCCTCTCTCTCTATCTCTCACTCACTCACAGCTTCTCACTCTCTCTCTCACACTCTCTCACTCACAGCTTCTCTTTCTCTGACACACACATAGCTTCTCTTTCTCTCTCTCTCATTCACAGCTTCTATTTCTCTCTCTCACTCACAGCTTCTCTTTCTCTCTCTCTCTCACTCAGAGCTTCTCTCTCTCACACATACTCACAGCTTCTCTTTCTCTCTCTCTCACTCACAGCTTCTCTTTCTCTCTCACACACATAGCTTCTCTTTCTCTCTCTCTCTCATTCTCAGCTTCTATTTCTCTCTCACACACATAGCTTCTCTTTCTCTCTCTCTCTCATTCTCAGCTTCTATTTCTCTCTCTATCACTCACAGCTTCTCTTTCTCTCTCTCTCACTCACAGCTTCTCTTTCTCTCTCTCTCTCTCACTCACAGCTTCTCTCTCTCTCACTCACAGCTTTCTTTCTCTCTCTCTCACTAACTCACAGCTTCTCTTTCGCTCTCTCTCTCACTCACAGCATCTCTCTCTTTCTCTCACTTACAGATTCTCTTTCCCTTCTCTCTCTCTCTCACTCACAGCTTCTCCCTCCCTCTCTCTCTCTCTCTCACTCACAGCTTCTCACTCTCTCTCTCACTCACAGCTTCTCTTTCTCTCTCTCACACATAGCTTCTCTTTCTCTCTCTCTCTCATTCACAGCTTCTATTTCTCTCTCTCTCACTCACGGCTTCTCTTTCTCTCTATTTTTTTCACTCACAGCTTCTCTTTCTCTCACACACACACACTCACAGATTCTCTGTCTCTCCCTCACTCACATCTTCTCTCTCTCTCTCTCACTCACAGCTTCTCTCTCTCTCACACACACACTCACAGCTTCTCTTTCTCTCTCACTCACTCACAGCTTTCTTTCTCTCTCTCTCTGTCTCACTCACAGCTTCTCTTTCTCTCTCTCTCTCACTCAGCTTCTCTTTCTCTCTCTCTCACTCACAGCTTCTCATTCTCTCTCTCTCACTCTATCACTCACAGCTTCACTTTCTCTCTCTCACTAACTCACAGCTTCTCTTTCTCTCTCTCTCTCACTCACTCACAGCTTCCCTTTCTCTCTCTCTCTCTCTCAGCTTCTCTTTCTCTCTCTCTCACTCACAGCTTCTCATTCTCTCTCTCTCACTCTATCACTCACAGCTTCACTTTCTCTCTCTCACTCACTCACAGCTTCTCTTTCTCTCTCACTCACTCACAGCTTTCTTTCTCTCTCTCACACACTCACTCACAGCTTCTCTCTCTTTCTCTGTCTCTCTCACTCACAGCTTCTCTTTCTCTCTCTCTCACAGCTACTCTTTCTCTCTCTCTCTCACTCACTCACAGCTTCTCTTTCTCTCTCTCTCTCACTCACTCATGACTTCTATTTCTCTCTCACACACACACAGCTTCTCTTTCTCTCTATCTCTCTCACTCACAGCTTCTCTTTGCTCTCTCACTCACTCACAGCTTCTCTTTCTTTCTCTCTCTCACTCACAGCTTCTCTTTCTCTCTCTCACTAACTCACAGCTTCTCTTTCTCTCTCTCTCTCACTCACTCACAGCTTACCTTTCTCTCTCTCTCTCTCACTCACTCACAGCTTCACTCTCTCACACACACACACTCACAGCTTCTCTTTCTCTCTCACTCACTCACAGCTTTCTTTCTCTCTCTCTGTCTCACTCACAGCTTCTCTTTCTCTCTCTCTCTCACTCAGCTTCTCTTTCTCTCTCTCTCACTCACAGCTTCTCATTCTCTCTCTCTCACTCTATCACTCACAGCTTCACTTTATCTCTCTCTCTCACTCACAGCTTCTCTTTCTCTTTCTCTCTCACTCACAGCTTGTATTTCTCTCTCACACACACACTGCTTCTCTCTCACACACACAGCTTCTCTTTCTCTCTCTCACTCACTCACAGCTTCTCTTTCTCTCTCACACACATAGCTTCTCTTTCTCTCTCTCTCTCATTCACAGCTTCTATTTCTCTCTCTCTCACTCACAGCTTCTCTTTCTCTCTCTCTCTCACTCACAGCTTCTTTCTCTCTCTCTCACTCACAGCTTTTTTTCTCTCTCTCACTCACTCACTCACAGCTTCTCTTTCGCTCTCTCTCTCACTCACAGCATCTCTCTCTTTCTCTCACTTACAGATTCTCTTTCCCTTCTCTCTCTCTCTCACTCACAGCTTCTCCCTCCCTCTCTCTCTATCTCTCACTCACTCACAGCTTCTCACTCTCTCTCTCACACTCTCTCACTCACAGCTTCTCTTTCTCTGACACACACATAGCTTCTCTTTCTCTCTCTCTCATTCACAGCTTCTATTTCTCTCTCTCACTCACAGCTTCTCTTTCTCTCTCTCTCTCACTCAGAGCTTCTCTCTCTCACACATACTCACAGCTTCTCTTTCTCTCTCTCTCACTCACAGCTTCTCTTTCTCTCTCACACACATAGCTTCTCTTTCTCTCTCTCTCTCATTCTCAGCTTCTATTTCTCTCTCACACACATAGCTTCTCTTTCTCTCTCTCTCTCATTCTCAGCTTCTATTTCTCTCTCTATCACTCACAGCTTCTCTTTCTCTCTCTCTCACTCACAGCTTCTCTTTCTCTCTCTCTCTCTCACTCACAGCTTCTCTCTCTCTCACTCACAGCTTTCTTTCTCTCTCTCTCACTAACTCACAGCTTCTCTTTCGCTCTCTCTCTCACTCACAGCATCTCTCTCTTTCTCTCACTTACAGATTCTCTTTCCCTTCTCTCTCTCTCTCACTCACAGCTTCTCCCTCCCTCTCTCTCTCTCTCTCACTCACAGCTTCTCACTCTCTCTCTCACTCACAGCTTCTCTTTCTCTCTCTCACACATAGCTTCTCTTTCTCTCTCTCTCTCATTCACAGCTTCTATTTCTCTCTCTCTCACTCACGGCTTCTCTTTCTCTCTCTTTTTTTCACTCACAGCTTCTCTTTCTCTCACACACACACACTCACAGATTCTCTGTCTCTCCCTCACTCACATCTTCTCTCTCTCTCTCTCACTCACAGCTTCTCTCTCTCTCACACACACACTCACAGCTTCTCTTTCTCTCTCACTCACTCACAGCTTTCTTTCTCTCTCTCTCTGTCTCACTCACAGCTTCTCTTTCTCTCTCTCTCTCACTCAGCTTCTCTTTCTCTCTCTCTCACTCACAGCTTCTCATTCTCTCTCTCTCACTCTATCACTCACAGCTTCACTTTCTCTCTCTCACTAACTCACAGCTTCTCTTTCTCTCTCTCTCTCACTCACTCACAGCTTCCCTTTCTCTCTCTCTCTCTCTCACTCACTCACAGATTCTCTTTTTCTCTCTCTCACTCACTCACAGATTCTCTCTCTCTCTCACTCTCTCACACCTTTCTCTCTCTCTCTCTGTTTCACTCACAGCTTCTGTCTCTCACTCACTCACAGCTTCTCTTTCTCTCTCTCTCACTCAGTCCTAGCTTCTCTTTCTCTCTCTCTCTCACTCACTCACAGCTTCTATTTCTCTCTCTCTCACACACACAGCTTCTCTTTCCCTCTATCTCTCTCACTCACAGCTTCTCTTTTCTCTCTCTCTCTCACTCACTCACAGCTTCTCTTTCTCTCTCTCTCTCTTTCTCACAGCTTCTCTTTCTCTCCCTCACTAACTCACAGCTTCTCTTTCTCTCTCTCTCTCACTCACAGCTTCTCTTTCTCTCTCTCTCACTCACACCTTCTCTCTCACTCACTCACGCTCTCACTCAACATCTCTTTCTTTCTTTCTCTCTCTCACGGCTTCTCTTTCTCTCTCTCTCACACACAGCTTCTCTTTCTCTCTCACACACTCACTCACAGCTTCTCTCTCTTTCTCTGTCTCTCTCACTCACAGCTTCTCTTTCTCTCTCTCTCACAGCTACTCTTTCTCTCTCTCACTCACTCACTCACAGCTTCTCTTTCTCTCTCTCTCTCACTCACTCATGACTTCTCTTTCTCTCTCTCTCTCACTCACAGCTTCTCTTTCTCTCTCTCTCACTCACAGCTTCTCTTTCTCTCTCTCTCACTCACACCTTCTCTCTCACTCACTCTCTCACTCAACTTCTCTTTCTTTCTTTCTCTCTCTCACGGCTTCTCTTTCTCTCTCTCTCTCTCACAGCTTCTCTTTCTCTCTCACACACTCACTCACAGCTTCTCTCTCTTTCTCTGTCTCTCTCACTCACAGCTTCTCTTTCTCTCTCTCTCACAGCTAGTTTTTCTCTCTCTCACTCACTCACAGCTTCTCTTTCTCTCTCTCTCTCACTCACTCATGACTTCTATTTCTCTCTCACACACACTCACAGCTTCTCTTTCTCTCTCTCACACAGCTAGTTTTTCTCTCTCTCTCTCACTCACTCACAGCTTCTCTTTTCTCTTTCTCTCTCACAGACTCACAGCTTCTCTCTCTTTCTCTGTCTCTCTCACTCACAGCTTCTCTTTCTCTCTCTCACTAACTCACAGCTTCTCTTTCTCTCTCTCTCTCACTCACTCACAGCTTCGCTTTCTCTCTCTCTCTCTCTCACTCACTCACAGCTTTTCTCTCTCTCTCTCACTCACTCACAGCTTCTCTTTCTCTCTCACTCACTCACAGCTTTCCTTCTCTCTCTCTCTGTCTCACTCACAGCTTCTCTTTCTCTCTCTCTCTCACTCACAGCTTGTCTTTCTCTCTCTCTCTCACTCACAGCTTGTCTTTCTCTCTCACACACACACTGCTTCTCTGTTTCTCACAGCTTCTCTTTCTCTCTCTCTCACTCACAGCTTCTCTTTCTCTCTCTCTCACTCAGTCATAGCTTCTCTTTCTCTCTCTCTCTCACTCACTCACAGCTTCTATTTCTCTCTCTCTCACACACACAGCTTCTCTTTCTCTCTATCTCTCTCACTCACAGCTTCTCTTTTCTCTCTCTCTCTCTCTCTCACTCATGCACAGCTTCTCTTTCTCTCTCTCTCTTTCTCACATCTTCTCTTTCTCTCCCTCACTAACTCACAGCTTCTCTTTCTCTCTCTCTCTCACTCACAGCTTCTCTTTCTCTCTCTCTCACTCACACCTTCTCTCTCACTCACTCTCTCACTCAACTTCTCTTTCTTTCTTTCTCTCTCTCACGGCTTCTCTTTCTCTCTCTCTCTCTCACAGCTTCTCTTTCTCTCTCACACACTCACTCACAGCTTCTCTCTCTTTCTCTGTCTCTCTCACTCACAGCTTCTCTTTCTCTCTCTCTCACAGCTACTCTCTCTCTCTCTCTCTCACTCACTCACAGCTTCTCTTTCTCTCTCTCTCTCACTCACTCATGACTTCTATTTCTCTCTCACACACACACACAGCTTCTCTTTCACTCTATCTCTCTCACTCACAGCTTCTCTTTTCTCTTTCTCTCTCACACACTCACAGATTCTCTCTCTTTCTCTGTCTCTCTCACTCACATCTTCTCTTTCTCTCTCTCACTAACTCACAGCTTCTCTTTCTTTCTCTCTCTCTCTCACTCACTCACAGCTTCCCTTTCTCTGTCTCTCACTCTCTCTCACAGCTTCTCTCTCTTTCTCTCTCACTCACTCACAGCTTCTCTTTCTCTCTCACTCACTCACAGCTTTCTTTCTCTCTCTCTCTCTGTCTCACTCACAGCTTCTCTTTCTCTCTCTCTCTCACTCAGCTTCTCTTTCTCTCTCTCTCACTCACAGCTTCTCATTCTCTCTCTCTCACTCTATCACTCACAGCTTCTCTTTCTCTCTCTCTCTCACTCACAGCTTCTCTTTCTCTTTCTCTCTCACTCACAGCTTGTATTTCTCTCTCACACACACACTGCTTCTCTCTCACACACAGCTTCTCTTTCTCTCTCTCTCACTCACAGCTTCTCTTTCTCTCTCTCACACGTAGCTTCTCTTTCTCTCTCTCTCTCATTCACAGCTTCTATTTCTCTCTCTCTCACTCACAGCTTCTCTTTCTCTCTCTCTCTCTCACTCACAGCTTCTTTCTCTCTCTCTCACTCACAGCATTTTTTCTCTCTCTCACTCACTCACTCACAGCTTCTCTTTCGCTCTCTCTCTCACTCACAGCATCTCTCTCTTTCTCTCACTTGCAGATTCTCTTTCCCTTCTCTCTCTCTCTCACTCACAGGTTCTCACTCTCTCTCTCACTCACAGCTTCTCTTTCTCTCTCTCACACATAGCTTCTCTTTTTCTCTCTCTCTCATTCACAGCTTCTATTTCTCTCTCTCTCAATCACGGCTTCTCTTTCTCTCTCTTTCTCTCTCTCACACACACTCACAGATTCTCTGTCTCTCTCTCACTCACATGTTCTCTCTCTCTCTCTCTCTCTCACAGCTTCTATTTCTCTCTGTATCTCTCACTCATAGCTTCCCTTTCTCTCTCTCTCTCTCTCTCTCACTCACAGCTTCTTTCTCTCTCTCTCTCCATCACAGCTTTTCTTTCTCTCTCTCACTCACTCACAGCTTCTATTTCACTCTCTCTCTCTCACTCACAGCTTCTTTTCTCTCTCTCTCTCTCACTCACAGATTCTCTGTCTCTCTCTCACTCACATCTTCTCTCTCTCTCACACTCACAGCTTTCTTTCTCTCTCTCTCACTCACTCACAGCTTCTCTTTCGCTCTCTCTCTCACTCACAGCATCTCTCTCTTTCTCTCACTTACAGATTCTCTTTCCCTTCTCTCTCTCTCTCACTCACAGCTTCTCCCTCCATCCCTCTCTCTCTCTCACTCACAGGTTCTCACTCTCTCTCTCACTCACAGCTTCTCTTTCTCTCTCTCACACATAGCTTCTCTTTTTCTCTCTCTCTCTCATTCACAGCTTCTATTTCTCTCTCTCTCACTCACGGCTTCTCTTTCTCTCTCTCTTTTTCACTCACAGCTTCTCTTTCTCTCACACACACACACTCACAGATTCTCTGTCTCTCTCTCACTCACATCTTCTCTCTCTCTCTCTCACTCACAGCTTCTCTCTCTCACACACACACACTCACAGCTTCTCTTTCTCTCTCACTCACTCACAGCTTTCTTTCTCTCTCTCTCTCTGTCTCACTCACAGCTTCTCTTTCTCTCTCTCTCTCACTCAGCTTCTCTTTCTCTCTCTCTCACTCACAGCTTCTCATTCTCTCTCTCTCACTCTATCACTCACAGCTTCACTTTCTCTCTCTCACTAACTCACAGCTTCTCTTTCTCTCTCTCACTCACTCACAGCTTCCCTTTCTCTCTCTCTCTCTCTCACTCACTCACAGATTCTCTTTTTCTCTCTCTCACTCACTCACAGATTCTCTCTCTCTCTCACTCACTCACAGCTTTCTCTCTCTCTCTCTGTTTCACTCACAGCTTCTGTCTCTCACTCACTCACAGCTTCTCTTTCTCTCTCTCTCACTCAGTCCTAGCTTCTCTTTCTCTCTCTCTCTCACTCACTCACAGCTTCTCTTTCTCTCTCTCTCTTTCTCACAGCTTCTCTTTCTCTCCCTCACTAACTCACAGCTTCTCTTTCTTTCTCTCTCTCTCTCACTCACAGCTTCTCTTTCTCTCTCTCTCACTCACACCTTCTCTCTCACTCACTCTCTCACTCAACTTCTCTTTCTTTCTTTCTTTCTCTCTCTCACGGCTTCTCTTTCTCTCTCTCTCTCTCTCACAGCTTCTCTTTCTCTCTCACACACTCACTCACAGCTTCTCTCTCTTTCTCTGTCTCTCTCACTCACAGCTTCTCTTTCTCTCTCTCTCACAGCTACTCTTTCTCTCTCTCTCTCACTCACACACAGCTTCTCTTTCTTTCTCTCTCTCACTCACAGCTTCTCTTTCTCTCTCTCACTAACTCACAGCTTCTCTCTCTTTCTCTCACTAACTCACAGCTTCTCTCTCTTTCTCTGTCTCTCTCACTCACAGCTTCTCTTTCTCTCTCTCTCTCACTCACTCACAGCTTCTCTTTGCTCTCTCACTCACTCACAGCTTCTCTTTCTTTCTCTCTCTCACTCACAGCTTCTCTTTCTCTCTCTCACTAACTCACAGCTTCTCTCTCTTTCTCTGTCTCTCTCACTCACAGCTTCTCTTTCTCTCTCTCTCACAGCTACTCTTTCTCTCTCTCTCTGTCTCACTCACAGCTTCTCTTTCTCTCTCTCTCACTCAGCTTCTCTTTCTCTCTCTCTCACTCACAGCTTCTCATTCTCTCTCTCTCACTCTATCACTCACAGCTTCTCTTTCTCTCTCTCTCACTCACAGCTTCTCTTTCTCTTTCTCTCTCACTCACAGCTTGTATTTCTCTCTCACACACACACTGCTTCTCTCTCACACACAGCTTCTCTTTCTCTCTCTCTCACTCACAGCTTCTCTTTCTCTCTCTCACACGTAGCTTCTCTTTCTCTCTCTCTCTCATTCACAGCTTCTATTTCTCTCTCTCTCACTCACAGCTTCTCTTTCTCTCTCTCTCTCTCACTCACAGCTTCTTTCTCTCTCTCTCACTCACAGCATTTTTTCTCTCTCTCACTCACTCACTCACAGCTTCTCTTTCACTCTCTCTCTCACTCACAGCATCTCTCTCTTTCTCTCACTTACAGATTCTCTTTCCCTTCTCTCTCTCTCTCACTCACAGCTTCTCCCTCCCTCTCTCTCTATCTCTCACTCACTCACAGCTTCTCTCTCTCTCTCTCTCTCTCATTCACAGCTTCTCTTTCTCTCACACACACATAGCTTCTCTTTCTCTCTCTCTCTCATTTACAGCTTCTATTTCTCTCTCTCTCACTCACAGCTTCTCTATCTCACCCTCACTAAATCACAGCTTCTCTTTCTCTCTCTCTCTCTCACTCACAGCTTCTTTTTCTCTCTCTCTCTCACTCACAGCCTCTCTTTCTCTCACACACTCACAGCTTCTCTTTCTCTCTCTCTCTCACTCACAGCTTCTCTTTCTCTCTCACACACATAGCTTCTCTTTCTCTCTCTCTCTCATTCTCAGCTTCTATTTCTCTCTCTCTCACTCACAGCTTCTCTTTCTCTCTCTCTCTCTCACTCACTCACAGCTTCTCTCTCTCACTCACTCACAGCTTTCTTTCTCTCTCTCTCACTCACTCACAGCTTCTCTTTCGCTCTCTCTCTCACTCACAGCATCTCTCTCTTTCTCTCACTTACAGATTCTCTTTCCCTTCTCTCTCTCTCTCACTCACAGCTTCTCCCTCCCTCCCTCTCTCTCTCTCACTCACAGGTTCTCACTCTCTCTCTCACTCACAGCTTCTCTTTCTCTCTCTCACACATAGCTTCTCTTTCTCTCTCTCTCTCATTCACAGCTTCTATTTCTCTCTCTCTCAATCACGGCTTCTCTTTCTCTCTCTTTCTCTCTCTCACACACACTCACAGATTCTCTGTCTCTCTCTCACTCACATGTTCTCTCTCTCTCTCTCTCACTCACAGCTTCTATTTCTCTCTGTATCTCTCACTCATAGCTTCCCTTTCTCTCTCTCTCTCTCTCTCACTCACAGCTTCTTTCTCTCTCTCTCCATCACAGCTTTTATTTCTCTCTCACACACACTCACAGCTTCTATTTCACTCTCTCTCTCTCACTCACAGCTTCTTTTCTCTCTCTCTCTCTCACTCATTCACAGCTTCTCTTTCTATCTCTCTCTCTCACTCACAGTTTCTCTTTCTCTCTCTCACTCTCACAGCTTCTCTTTCTCTGTCTCTCACTCACTCACAGCTTCTCTCTCTCTCTCTCTCACTCACTCACAGCTTTCTTTCTCTCTCTATGTTTCACTCACAGCTTCTCTCTCTCTCTCTCACTCACTCACAGCTTCTCTTTCTCTCTCTCTCACTCAGTCACAGCTTCTCTTTCTCTCTCACTCACTCACTCACAGCTTCTATTTCTCTCTCACACACACACACAGCTTCTTTTTTTCTCTCTCTCTCTCACTCACTCACAGCATCCCTTTCTCTCTCTCTCTCACTCACTCACAGCTTCTCTTTCTCTCTCTCTCTCACTCACTCACAGCTTCTCTTTCTCTCTCACTCACTCACAGCTTTCTTTCTCTCTCTCACACACTCACTCACAGCTTCTCTCTCTTTCTCTGTCTCTCTCACTCACAGCTTCTCTTTCTCTCTCTCTCACAGCTACTCTTTCTCTCTCTCTCACTCACTCACAGCTTCTCTTTCTTTCTCTCTCTCACTCACAGCTTCTCTTTCTCTCTCTCACTAACTCACAGCTTCTCTTTCTCTCTCTCTCTCACTCACTCACAGCTTACCTTTCTCTCTCTCTCTCTCACTCACTCACAGCTTCTCTCTCTCACACACACACACTCACAGCTTCTCTTTCTCTCTCACTCACTCACAGCTTTCTTTCTCTCTCTCTCTGTCTCACTCACAGCTTCTCTTTCTCTCTCTCTCACTCAGCTTCTCTTTCTCTCTCTCTCACTCACAGCTTCTCATTCTCTCTCTCTCACTCTATCACTCACAGCTTCACTTTCTCTCTCTCTCACTCACAGCTTCTCTTTCTCTTTCTCTCTCACTCACAGCTTGTATTTCTCTCTCTCACACACACTGCTTCTCTCTCACACACACAGCTTCTCTTTCTCTCTCCCACTCACAGCTTCTCTTTCTCTCTCACACACATAGCTTCTCTTTCTCTCTCTCTCTCATTCCCAGCTTCTATTTCTCTCTCTCTCACTCACAGCTTCTCTTTCTCTCTCTCTCACTCACAGCTTCTTTCTCTCTCACTCACTCACAGCTTTTTTTCTCTCTCACTCACTCACTCACAGCATCTCTCTCTTTCTCTCACTTACAGATTCTCTTTCCCTTCTCTCTCTCTCTCACTCACAGCTTCTCCCTCCCTCTCTCTCTATCTCTCACTCACTCACAGCTTCTCACTCTCTCTCTCTCACTCTCTCACTCACAGCTTGTCTTCCTCTCACACACACATAGCTTCTCTTTCTCTCTCTCTCTCATTCACAGCTTCTATTTCTCTCTCTCACTCACAGCTTCTCTTTCTCTCTCTCTCTCACTCAGAGCTTCTCTCTCTCACACATACTCACAGCTTCTCTTTCTCTCTCTCTCACTCACAGCTTCTCTTTCTCTCTCACACACATAGCTTCTCTTTCTCTCTCTCTCTCATTCTCAGCTTCTATTTCTCTCTCTCTCACTCACAGCTTCTCTTTCTCTCTCTCTCACTCACAGCTTCTCTTTCTCTCTCTCTCTCTCACTCACAGCTTCTCTCTCTCTCTCACTCACAGCTTTCTTTCTCTCTCTCTCACTCACTCACATCTTCTCTTTCGCTCTCTCTCTCACTCACAGCATCTCTCTCTTTCTCTCACTTACAGATTCTCTTTCCCTTCTCTCTCTCTCTCACTCACAGCTTCTCCCTCCCTCTCTCTCTCTCTCTCACTCACAGCTTCTCACTCTCTCTCTCACTCACAGCTTCTCTTTCTCTCTCTCACACATAGCTTCTCTTTCTCTCTCTCTCATTCACAGCTTCTATTTCTCTCTCTCTCACTCACGGCTTCTCTTTCTCTCTCTCTTTTTCACTCACATCTTCTCTTTCTCTCTCACACACACACTCACAGATTCTCTGTCTCTCTCTCACTCACATCTTCTCTCTCTCTCTCTCTCTCACTCACAGCTTCTCTCTCTCACACACACACACTCACAGCTTCTCTTTCTCTCTCACTCACTCACAGCTTTCTTTCTCTCTCTCTCTGTCTCACTCACAGCTTCTCTTTCTCTCTCTCTCTCACTCAGCTTCTCTTTCTCTCTCTCTCACTCACAGCTTCTCATTCTCTCTCTCTCACTCTATCACTCACAGCTTCACTTTCTCTCTCTCTCTCACTCACAGCTTCTCTTTCTCTCTCACTCACAGCTTGTATTTCTCTCTCACACACACACTGCTTCTCTCTCACACACACAGCTTCTCTTTCTCTCTCTCACTCACTCACAGCTTCTCTTTCTCTCTCACACACATAGCTTCTCTTTCTCTCTCTCTCACATTCACAGCTTCTATTTCTCTCTCTCACACAGCTTCTCATTCTCTCTCTCTCACTCTATCACTCACAGATTCACTTTCTCTCTCTCTCTCACTCACAGCTTCTCTTTCTCTCTCACTCACAGCTTGTATTTCTCTCACACACACACACTGCTTCTCTCTCACACACACAGCTTCTCTTTCTCTCTCTCACTCACTCACAGCTTCTCTTTCTCTCTGACACACATAGCTTCTCTTTCTCTCTCTCTCATTCACAGCTTCTATTTCTCTCTCTCTCTCACTCACAGCTTCTCCCCCCTCTCTCTCTCACTCACTCACAGCTTCTCCCTCTCTCTCTCACTCACTCACAGCTTCTCTTTCTCTCTCTCTCTCTCACTCACAGCTTCTTTCTCTCTCTCTCACTCACAGCTTTTTTTCTCTCTCTCACTCACTCACTCACAGCTTCTCTTTCGCTCTCTCTCTCACTCACAGCATCTCTCTCTTTCTCTCACTTACAGATTCTCTTTCCCTTCTCTCTCTCTCTCACTCACAGCTTCTCCCTCCCTCTCTCTCTATCTCTCACTCACTCACAGCTTCTCACTCTCTCTCTCTCACTCTCTCACTCACAGCTTCTCTTTCTCTCACACACACATAGCTTCTCTTTCTCTCTCTCTCTCATTCACAGCTTCTATTTCTCTCTCTCACTCACAGCTTCTCTTTCTCTCTCTCTCTCACTCAGAGCTTCTCTTTCTCTCACACACACACACTCACAGATTCTCCATCTCTCTCTCACTCACAGCTTCTCTTTCTCTCTCTCTCACTCACAGCTTCTATTTCTCTCTGTATCTCTCACTCATAGCTTCCCTTTCTCTCTCTCTCACTCACAGCTTCTTTCTCTCTCTCTCTCTCAATCACAGCTTTTCTTTCTCTCTCTCTCACTCACTCACAGCTTCTCTTTCACTCTCTCTCTCACTCACAGCTTCTCTTTCTCTTTCTCTCACTCACAGCTTCTCTTTCTCTCTCTCTCACTCACTCCCAACTTCTCTTTCTATCTCTCTCACACACACAGATTCTCATTCTCTCTCTCTCACTCTATCACTCACAGCTTCTCTTTCTCTCTCTCTTTCACTCACAGCTTGTCTTTCTCTCTCACACACACACTGCTTCTCTCTCTCTCTCTCACAGCTTCTCTTTCTCTCTCTCTCACTCACAGCTTCTCTTTCTCTCTCTCACATAGCTTCTCTTTCTCTCTCTCTCTCCTTCACAGCTTCTATTTCTCTCTCACACACTCACAGCTTCTCTATCTCTCTCTCTCACTCACAGCTTCTCTCTCTCTCTCATTCACAGCTTTTCTTCCTCTCTCTCTCTCTCACTCACAGCTTCTCTTTCTCTCTCTCTCTCACTCACTCACAGCTTCCCTTTCTCTCTCTCTCTCTCACTCACAGCTTCTCTTTCTCTCTCACTCACTCACAGCTTCTCTCTCTCTCACTCACTCACAGCTTTCTTTCTCTCTCTATGTTTCACTCACAGCTTCTCTCTCTCTCTCTCACTCACTCACAGCTTCTCTTCCTCTCTCTCACTCAGTCACAGCTTCTCTTTCTCTCTCTCTCTCACTCACTCACAGCTTCTATTTCTCTCTCACACACACACACAGCTTCTCTTTCTCTCTATCTCTCTCACTCACAGCTTCTCTTTTTTCTCTCTCTCTCACTCACTCACAGCTTCTCTTTCTCTCTCTCTTTCACTCACAGCTTCTCTTTCTCTCCCTCACTAACTCACAGCTTCTCTTTCTCTCTCTCTCTCACTCACAGCTTCTCTTTCTCTCTCTCTCACTCACACCTTCTCTCTCACTCACTCTCTCACTCAGCTTCTCTTTCTTTCTTTCTCTCTCTCACAGCTTCTCTCTCTCTCACACACACACACCTTCTCTTTCTCTCTCACACACTCACTCACAGCTTCTCTTTCTCTCTTTCTCTGTCTCTCTCACTCACAGCTTCTCTTTCTCTCTCTCTCTCTCACTCACTCACAGCTTCTCACTCTCTCTCTCTCACTCATGACTTCTATTTCTCTCTCTCACACACACACAGCTTCTCTTTCTCTCTATCTCTCTCACTCACAGCTTCTCTTTTCTCTCTCTCTCTCACTCACTCACAGCTTCTCTTTCTCTCTCTCACAGCTTCTCTTTCTCTCTCTCACTAACTCACAGCTTCTCTTTCTCTCTCTCTCTCACTCACTCACAGCTTCCCTTTCTCTCTCTCTCTCTCACTCACTCACAGCTTCTCTTTTTCTCTCTCTCTCACTCACTCACAGCTTCTCTTTCCTCTCACTCACTCACAGCTTTCTCTCTCTCTCTCTCTGTCTCAATCACAGCTTCTCTTTTTCTCTCTCTTTCTCACTCAGCTTCTCTTTCTCTCTCTCTCACTCACAGCTTCTCTTTCTCTCTCTCTCACTCTATCACTCACAGCTTCTCTTTCTCTCTCTCTCTCACTCACAGCTTCTCTTTCCCTCTCTCTCACTCACAGCTTGTATTTCTCTCTCACACACACACTGCTTCTCTCTCTCACACACACACCTTCTCTCTCTCTCTCACTCACACCTTCTCTTTCTCTCTCACACACATAGCTACTCTTTATCTCTCTCTCTCATTCACAGCTTCTATTTCTCTCTCTCACTCACAGCTTCTCTTTCTCTCTCTCTCACTTACAGCTTCTCTTTCTCTCTCTCTCTCTCACTCACAGCTTCTCTCTCTCTCTCACTCACAGCTTTCTTTCTCTCTCTCTCTCACTCACTCACAGCTTCTCTTTCGCTCTCTCTCTCTCACTCACAGCATCTCTCTCTTTCTCTCACTTACAGATTCTCTTTCCCTTCTCTCTCTCTCTCACTCACAGCTTCTCCCTCCCTCTCTCTCTCTCTCACTCACAGCTTCTCACTCTCTCTCTCTCACTCACATCTTCTCTTTCTCTCTCACACACATAGCTTCTCTTTCTCTCTCTCTCTCATTCACAGATTCTATTTCTCTCTCTCTCACTCACAGCTTCTCTTTTTCTCTCTCTCTTTCACTCACAGCTTCTCTTTCTCTCCCTCACTAACTCACAGCTTCTCTTTCTCTCTCTCTCTCTCACTCACAGCTCTTTCTCTCTCTCTCACTCACACCTTCTCTCTCACTCACTCTCTCACTCAGCTTCTCTTTCTTTCTTTCTCTCTCTCACAGCTTCTCTCTCTCACACACACACACCTTCTCTTTCTCTCTCACACACACTCACAGCTTCTCTTTCTCTCTTTCTCTGTCTCTCTCACTCACAGCTTCTCTTTCACTCTCTCTCTCTCACTCACTCACAGCTTCTCACTCTCTCTCTCTCACTCATGACTTCTATTTCTCTCTCTCACACACACACAGCTTCTCTTTCTCTCTATCTCTCTCACTCACAGCTTCTCTTTTCTCTCTCTCTCTCACTCACTCACAGCTTCTCTTTCTCTCTCTCACAGCTTCTCTTTCTCTCTCTCACTAACTCACAGCTTCTCTTTCTCTCTCTCTCTCACTCACTCACAGCTTCCCTTTCTCTCTCTCTCTCTCACTCACTCACAGCTTCTCTTTTTCTCTCTCTCTCACTCACTCACAGCTTCTCTTTCCTCTCACTCACTCACAGCTTTCTCTCTCTCTCTCTCTGTCTCAATCACAGCTTCTCTTTTTCTCTCTCTTTCTCACTCAGCTTCTCTTTCTCTCTCTCTCACTCACAGCTTCTCTTTCTCTCTCTCTCACTCTATCATTCACAGCTTCTCTATCTCTCTCTCTCTCACTCACAGCTTCTCTTTCCCTCTCTCTCACTCACAGCTTGTATTTCTCTCTCACACACACACTGCTTCTCTCTCTCACACACACACCTTCTCTCTCTCTCACTCACACCTTCTCTTTCTCTCTCACACACATAGCTTCTCTTTCTCTCTCTCTCTCATTCACAGCTTCTATTTCTCTCTCTCACTCACAGCTTCTCTTTCTCTCTCTCTCTCACTCACAGCTTCTCTTTCTCTCTCTCTCTCTCACTCACAGCTTCTCTCTCTCTCTCACTCACAGCTTTCTTTCTCTCTCTCTCTCACTCACTCACAGCTTCTCTTTCGCTCTCTCTCTCTCACTCACAGCATCTCTCTCTTTCTCTCACTTACAGATTCTCTTTCCCTTCTCTCTCTCTCTCACTCACAGCTTCTCCCTCCCTCTCTCTCTCTCTCACTCACAGCTTCTCACTCTCTCTCTCTCTCACTCACATCTTCTCTTTCTCTCTCACACACATAGCTTCTCTTTCTCTCTCTCTCTCATTCACAGATTCTATTTCTCTCTCTCTCACTCACAGCTTCTCTTTTTCTCTCTCTCTTTCACTCACAGCTTCTCTTTCTCTCTCACACACACACTCACATATTCTCTGTCTCTCTCTCACTCACATCTTCTCTCTCTCTCTCACTCACAGCTTCTATTTCTCTCTGTATCTCTCACTCATAGCTTCCCTTTCTCTCTCTCTCTCTCTCACTCACAGCTTCTTTCTCTCTCTCTCTCCATCACAGCTTTTCTTTCTCTCTCTCACTCACTCACAGCTTCTATTTCACTCTCTCTCTCTCTCACTCACAGCTTCTTTTTTCTCTCTCTCTCTCACTCACTCACAGCTTCTCTTTCTATCTCTCTCACTCACTCACAGCTTCTCTTTCTCTCTCTCTCACTCACTCACAGCTTCTCTCTCTCACTCACTCACAGCTTTCTTTCTCTCTCTATGTTTCACTCACAGCTTCTCTCTCTCTCTCACTCACTCACTCACAGCTTCTCTTTCTCTCTCTCTCACTCAGTCACAGCTTCTCTTTCTCTCTCTCTCACTCACTCACAGCTTCTATTTCTCTCTCACACACACACACAGCTTCTTTTTTTCTCTCTCTCTCACTCACTCACAGCTTCCCTTTCTCTCTCTCTCTCTCACTCACTCACAGCTTCTCTTTCTCTCTCTCTCTCACTCACTCACAGCTTCTCTTTCTCTCTCACTCACTCACAGCTTTCTCTCTCTCACACACACACTCACTCACAGCTTCTCTCTCTTTCTCTGTCTTTATCACTCACAGCTTCTCTTTCTCTCTCTCTCACAGCTACTCTTTCTCTCTCTCTCACTCACTCACAGCTTCTGTTTCTCTCTCTCTCTCACTCACTCATGACTTCTATTTCTCTCTCACACACACACACAGCTTCTCTTTCTCTCTATCTCTCTCACTCACAGCTTCTCTTTTCTCTCTCTCTCTCTCACTCACTCACAGCTTCTCTTTCTTTCTCTCTCTCACTCACAGCTTCTCTTCCTCTCTCTCACTAACTCACAGCTTCTCTTTCTCTCTCTCTCTCACTCACTCACAGCTTCCCTTTCTCTCTCTCTCTCTCACTCACTCACAGCTTCTCTCTCTCTCTCACTCACAGCTTCTCTTTCTCTCTCACTCACTCACAGCTTTCTTTCTCTCTCTCTCTGTCTCACTCACAGCTTCTCTTTCTCTCTCTCTCTCACTCAGCTTCTCTTTCTCTCTCTCTCACTCACAGCTTCTCATTCTCTCTCTCTCACTCTATCACTCACAGCTTCTCTTTCTCTCTCTCTCACTCACAGCTTCTCTTTCTCTTTCTCTCTCACTCACAGCTTGTATTTCTCTCTCACACACACACTGCTTCTCTCTCTGACACACAGCTTCTCTTTCTCTCTCTCTCACTCACAGCTTCTCTTTCTCTCTCTCACACGTAGCTTCTCTTTCTCTCTCTCTCTCATTCACAGCTTCTATTTCTCTCTCTCTCACTCACAGCTTCTCTTTCTCTCTCTCTCTCTCTCACTCACAGCTTCTTTCTCTCTCTCTCACTCACAGCTTTTTTTCTCTCTCTCACTCACTCACTCACAGCTTCTCTTTCGCTCTCTCTCTCACTCACAGCATCTCTCTCTTTCTCTCACTTACAGATTCTCTTTCCCTTCTCTCTCTCTCTCACTCACAGCTTCTCCCTCCCTCTCTCTCTATCTCTCACTCACTCACAGCTTCTCACTCTCTCTCTCTCACTCTCTCATAGTTTCTCTTTCTCTCTCACACACATAGCTTCTCTTTCTCTCTCTCTCTCTCATTCACAGCTTCTATTTCTCTCTCTCTCACTCACAGCTTCTCTCTCTCTCTCTCACTCAGAGCTTCTCTTTCTCTCACACACACACACTCACAGATTCTCCATCTCTCTCTCACTCACAGCTTCTCTTTCTCTCTCTCTCTCACTCACAGCTTCTATTTCTCTCTGTATCTCTCACTCATAGCTTCCCTTTCTCTCTCTCTCTCACTCACAGCTTCTTTCTCTCTCTCTCTCTCAATCACAGCTTTTCTTTCTCTCTCTCTCACTCACTCACAGCTTCTCTTTCACTCTCTCTCTCTCTCTCACAGCTTCTCTTTCTCTTTCTCTCACTCACAGCTTCTCTTTCTCTCTCTCTCACTCACTCCCAACTTCTCTTTCTATCTCTCTCTCACACACAGATTCTCATTCTCTCTCTCTCTCTCACAGCTTCTCTTTTTTCTCTCTCTCTCACTCACTCACAGCTTCTCTCTCTTTCTCTCTTTCACTCACAGCTTCTCTTTCTCTCCCTCACTAACTCACAGCTTCTCTTTCTCTCTCTCTCTCTCACTCACAGCTTCTCTTTCTCTCTCTCTCACTCACACCTTCTCTCTCACTCACTCTCTCACTCAGCTACTCTTTCTTTCTTTCTCTCTCACACAGCTTCTCTCTCTCTCTCACACACACACACCTTCTCTTTCTCTCTCACACACTCACTCACAGCTTCTCTCTCTTTCTCTGTCTCTCTCACTCACAGCTTCTCTTTCTTTCTCTCTCTCTCTCTCACAGCTACTCTTTCTCTCTCTCTCTCTCACACTCACAGCTTCTCTTTCTCTCTCTCTCTCTCTCACTCATGACTTCTATTTCTCTCTCTCACACACACACAGCTTCTCTTTCTTTCTATCTCTCTCACTCACAGCTTCTCTTTTCTCTCTCTCTCACTCACTCACTGCCTCTCTTTCTCTCTCTCTCACTCACAGCTTCTCTTTCTCTCTCTCACTAACTCACAGCTTCTCTTTCTCTCTCTCTCACTGACTCACAGCTTCCCTTTCTCTCTCTCTCTCACTCACCTTCTCTTTCTCTCTCTCTCTCACTCACTCACAGCTTCTCTTTCTCTCTCACTCACTAACAGCTTTCTTTCTCTCTCTGTCTGTCTCACTCACAGCTTCTCTTTCTCTCTCTCTCTCTCTCACTCAGCTTCGCTTTCTCTCTCTCTCACTCACAGCTTCTCATTCTCTCTCTCTCACTCTATCACTCACAGCTTCTCTTTCTCTCTCTCTCTCAATCACACCTTCTCTTTCTCTCTCTCTTCTCACTCACAGCTTGTATTTCTCTCTCACACACACACTGCTTCTCTCTCTCTCTCACACAGCTTCTCTTTCTCTCTCTCTCTCACTCACAGCTTCTCTTTCTCTCTCTCCCACATAGCTTCTCTTTCTCTCTCTCTCTCATTCACAGCTTCTATTTCTCTCTCTCTCACTCACAGCTTCTCTCTCTCTCTCACTCACTCACAGCTTCTCTTTCTCTCTCTCTCTCACTCACAGCTTCCCTTTCTCTCTCTCTCTCACTCACTCACAGCTTCTCTTTCTCTCTCTCTCTCTCTCACTCACTCACAGCTTCTCTTTCTCTCTCACTCACTCACAGCTTTCTTTCTCTCTCTCTCTGTCTCAATCACAGCTTCTCTTTTTCTCTCTCTCTCTCACTCAGCTTCTCTTTCTCTCTCTCTCACTCACAGCTTCTCTTTCTTTCTCTCTCACTCTATCACTCACAGCTTCTTTCTCTCTCTCTCTCACTCACAGCTTCTCTTTCCCTTTCTCTCACTCACAGCTTGTATTTCTCTCAAACACACACACTGCTTCTCTCTCTCTCACACACACCTTCTCTCTCTCTCTCTCACTCACAGCTTCTCTTTCTCTCTCTCTCTCATTCTCAGCTTCTATTTCTCTCTCTCTCACTCACAGCTTCTCTTTCTCTCTCTCTCTCACTCACAGCTTCTCTTTCTCTCTCTCTCTCTCACTCACAGCTTCTCTCTCTCTCTCACTCACAGCTTTCTTTCTCTCTCTCTCTCACTCACTCACAGCTTCTCTTTCGCTCTCTCTCTCACTCACAGCATCTCTCTCTTTCTCTCAATTACAGATTCTCTTTCCCTTCTCTCTCTCTCTCACTCACAGCTTCTCCCTCCCTCTCTCTCTCTCTCTCACTCACAGCTTCTCACTCTCTCTCTCTCACTCACAGCTTCTCTTTCTCTCTCTCACACATAGCTTCTCTTTCTCTCTCTCATTCACAGCTTCTATTTCTCTCTCTCTCACTCACAGCTTCTCTTTCTCTCTCTCTCTTTCACTCACAGCTTCTCTTTCTCTCTCACACACACACTCACAGATTCTCTGTCTCTCTCTCACTCACATCTTCTCTCTCTCTCTCTCTCACTCACAGCTTCTATTTCTCTCTGTATCTCTCACTCATAGCTTCCCTTTCTCTCTCTCTCTCTCACTCACAGCTTCTTTCTCTCTCTCTCTCCATCACAGCTTTTCTTTCTTTCTCTCACTCACTCACTGCTTCTATTTCACTCTCTCTCTCTCACTCACAGCTTCTTTTTCCTCTCTCTCTCTCACTCACTCACAGCTTCTCTTTCTATCTCTCTCACTCACTCACAGCTTCTCTTTCTCTGTCTCTCACTTACTCACAGCTTCTCTCTCTCTCTCTCACTCACTCACAGCTTTCTCTCTCTCTCTATGTTTCACTCACAGCTTCTCTCTCTCTCACTCACTCACTCACAGCTTCTCTTTCTCTCTCTCTCACTAAGTCACAGCTTCTCTTTCTCTCTCTCTCACTCACTCACAGCTTCTATTTCTCTCTCTCACACACACACAGCTTCTTTCTCTCTCTCTCTCTCTCTCACTCACAGCTTCCCTTTCTCTCTCTCTCTCACTCACTCACAGCTTCTCTTTCTCTCTCTCTCTCACTCACTCACAGTTTCTCTTTCTCTCTCACTCACTCACAGCTTTCTTTCTCTCTCACACACACTCACTCACAGCTTCTCTCTCTTTCTCTGTCTCTATCACTCACAGCTTCTCTTTCTCTCTCTCTCACAGCTACTCTTTCTCTCTCTCTCTCTCACTCACTCACAGCTTCTCTTTCTCTCTCTCTCTCTCTCACTCATGACTTCTATTTCTCTCTCTCACACACACACAGCTTTTCTTTCTCTCAATCTCTCTCACTCACAGCTTCTCTTTTCTCTCTCTCTCTCTCACTCACTCACAGCTTCTCTTTCTTTCTCTCTCTCACTCACAGCTTCTCTTCCTCTCTCTCACTAACTCACAGCTTCTCTTTCTCTCTCTCTCTCACTCACTCACAGCTTCCCTTTCTCTCTCTCTCACTCACTCACAGCTTCTCTCTCTCTCTCTCTCACTCACAGCTTCTCTTTCTCTCTCACTCACTCACAGCTTTCTTTCTCTCTCTCTCTGTCTCACTCACAGCTTCTCTTTCTCTCTCTCTCTCACTCAGTTTCTCTCTCTCACTCACAGCTTCTCATTCTCTCTCTCTCACTCTATCACTCACAGCTTCTCTTTCTCTCTCTCTCACTCACAAGTTCTCTTTCTCTTTCTCTCTCACTCACAGCTTGTATTTCTCTCTCACACACACACTGCTTCTCTCTCTCACACACAGCTTCTCTTTCTCTCTCTCTCTCCCTCACAGCTTCTCTTTCTCTCTCTCACACGTAGCTTCTCTTTCTCTCTCTCTCTCACACTCACAGCTTCTCCCTCCATCTCTCTCTATCTCTCACTCACTCACAGCTTCTCACTCTCTCTCTCAGACTCTCACTCACAGTTTCTCTTTCTCTCTCACACACATAGCTTCTCTTTCTCTCTCTATCATTCACAGCTTCTATTTCTCTCTCTCTCACTCACAGCTTATCTCTATCTCTCTCACTCAGAGCTTCTCTTTCTCTCTCACACACACACTCACAGATTCTCCATCTCTCTCACTCACAGCTTGTATTTCTCTCTCTCTCACTCACAGCTTCTCTTTCTTTCTCTCTCTCTCTCTCACTCACAGCTTCTTTCTCTCTCTCTCACTCACAGCTTTTTTTCTCTCTCTCACTCACTCACTCACAGCTTCTCTTTCGCTCTCTCTCTCACTCACAGCATCTCTCTCTTTCTCTCACTTACAGATTCTCTTTCCCTTCTCTCTCTCTCTCACTCACAGCTTCTCCCTCCCTCTCTCTCTATCTCTCACTCACTCACAGCTTCTCACTCTCTCTCTCTCACTCTCTCACTCACAGTTTCTCTTTCTCTCTCACACACATAGCTTCTCTTTCTCTCTTCTCTCATTCACAGCTTCTATTTCTCTCTCTCTCACTCACAGCTTCTCTCTCTCTCTCTCACTCAGAGCTTCTCTTTCTCTCACACACACACACTCACAGATTCTCCATCTCTCTCTCACTCACAGCTTCTCTTTCTCTCTCTCTCTCACTCACAGCTTCTATTTCTCTCTGTATCTCTCACTCATAGCTTCCCTTTCTCTCTCTCTCTCACTCACAGCTTCTTTCTCTCTCTCTCTCTCACTCACAGCTTTTCTTTCTCTCTCTCTCACTCACTCACAGCTTCTCTTTCACACTCTCTCTCTCACTCACAGCTTCTCTTTCTCTTTCTCTCACTCACAGCTTCTCTTTCTCTCTCTCTCACTCACTCCCAACTTCTCTTTCTATCTCTCTCACACACACAGATTCTCATTCTCTCTCTCTCTCTCACTCACAGCTTCTCTTTTTTCTCTCTCTCACTCACTCACTCACAGCTTCTCTCTCTTTCTCTCTTTCACTCACAGCTTCTCTTTCTCTCCCTCACTAACTCACAGCTTCTCTTTCTCTCTCTCTCTCTCACTCACAGCTTCTCTTTCTCTCTCTCTCACTCACACCTTCTCTCTCACTCACTCTCTCACTCAGCTTCTCTTTCTTTCTTTCTCTCTCACACAGCTTCTCTCTCTCTCACACACACACACCTTCTCTTTCTCTCTCACACACTCACTCACAGCTTCTCTCTCTTTCTCTGTCTCTCTCACTCACAGCTTCTCTTTCTTTCTCTCTCTCTCTCACAGCTACTCTTTCTCTCTCTCACTCACTCACTCACAGCTTCTCATTCTCTCTCTCTCTCTCTCACTCATGACTTCTATTTCTCTCTCTCACACACACACAGCTTCTCTTTCTCTCTATCTCTCTCACTCACAGCTTCTCTTTTCTCACTCTCTCACTCACTCACAGCTTCTCTTTCTCTCTCTCTCACTCACAGCTTCTCTTTCTCTCTCTCACTAACTCACAGCTTCTCTTTCTCTCTCTCTCACTCACTCACAGCTTCCCTTTCTCTCTCTCTCTCACTCACAGCTTCTCTTTCTCTCTCTCTCTCACTCACTCACAGCTTCTCTTTCTCTCTCACTCACTCACAGCTTTCTTTCTCTCTCTCTCTGTCTCACTCACAGCTTCTCTTTCTCTCTCTCTCTCTCTCACTCAGCTTCGCTTTCTCTCTCTCTCACTCACAGCTTCTCATTCTCTCTCTCACTCTATCACTCACAGCTTCTCTTTCTCTCTCTCTCTCAATCACAGCTTCTCTTTCTCTCTCTCTCTCACTCACAGCTTGTATTTCTCTCTCACACACACACTGCTTCTCTCTCTCTCTCACAGCTTCTCTCTCTCTCTCTCTCTCACAGCTCCTCTTTCTCTCTCCCACATAGCTTCTCTTTCTCTCTCTCTCTCATTCACAGCTTCTATTTCTCTCTCACTCACTCACAGCTTCTCTCTCTCTCTCTCTCTCACTCACATCTTCTCTTTCTCTCTCTCTCTCTCACTCACAGCTTCTCTCTCTCACTCACTCACAGCTTTCTTTCTCTCTCTCTCTCACTCACTCACATCTTCTCTTTCGCTCTCTCTCTCACTCACAGCACCTCTCTCTTTCTCTCACTTACAGATTCTCTTTCCCTTCTCTCTCTCTCTAACTCACAGCTCCTCCCTTCCTGTCTCTCTCTCTCACTCACAGCTTCTCACTCTCTCTCTCTCTCACTCACAGGTTCTCTTTTTCTCTCTCACACATAGCTTCTCTTTCTCTCTCTCTCATTCACAGCTTCTATTTCTCTCTCTCACACAGCTTCTCTTTCTCTCTCTCTCTTTCACTCACAGCTTCTCTTTCACTCCCACACACACACTCACAGATTCTCCATCTCTCTCTCACTCACAGCTTTTCTTTCTCTCTCTCTCACTCACTCACAGCTTCTCTTTCTCTCTCTCTCTCACTCACTCACAGCTTCTCTTTCTCTCTCACTCACTCACAGCTTTCTCTCTCTCACACACACACTCACTCACAGCTTCTCTCTCTTTCTCTCTCACTCACAGCTTCTCTTTCTCTCTCACTCACTCACAGCTTTCTTTCTCTCTCTCTCTGTCTCACTCACAGCTTCTCTTTCTCTCTCTCTCTCACTCAGCTTCTCTTTCTCTCTCTCTCAATCACAGCTTCTCATTCTCTCTCTCTCACTCTATCACTCACAGCTTCTCTTTCTCTCTCTCTCTCACTCACAGCTTCTCTTTCTCTTTCTCTCTCACTCACAGCTTGTATTTCTCTCTCACACACACACTGCTTCTCTCTCTCACACACAGCTTCTCTTTCCCTCTCTCTCACTCACAGCTTCTCTTTCTCTCTCTCACACGTAGCTTCTCTTTCTCTCTCTCTCTCATTCACAGCTTCTATTTCTCTCTCTCTCACTCACAGCTTCTCTTTCTCTCTCTCTCTCTCACTCACAGCTTCTTTCTCTCTCTCTCACTCACAGCTTTCTTTCTCTCTCTCTCTCACTCACTCACAGCTTCTCTTTCGCTCTCTCTCTCACTCACAGCATCTCTCTCTTTCTCTCAATTACAGATTCTCTTTCCCTTCTCTCTCTCTCTCACTCACAGCTTCTCCCTCCCTCTCTCTCTCTCTCTCTCACTCACAGCTTCTCACTCTCTCTCTCTCTCACTCACAGCTTCTCTTTCTCTCTCTCACACATAGCTTCTCTTTCTCTCTCTCATTCACAGCTTCTATTTCTCTCTCTCTCACTCACAGCTTCTCTTTCTCTCTCTCTCTTTCACTCACAGCTTCTCTTTCTCTCTCACACACACACTCACAGATTCTCTGTCTCTCTCTCACTCACATCTTCTCTCTCTCTCTCTCTCACTCACAGCTTCTATTTCTCTCTGTATCTCTCACTCATAGCTTCCCTTTCTCTCTCTCTCTCTCACTCACAGCTTCTTTCTCTCTCTCTCTCCATCACAGCTTTTCTTTCTCTCTCTCACTCACTCACTGCTTCTATTTCACTCTCTCTCTCTCACTCACAGCTTCTTTTTCCTCTCTCTCTCTCACTCACTCACAGCTTCTCTTTCTATCTCTCTCACTCACTCACAGCTTCTCTTTCTCTGTCTCTCACTTACTCACAGCTTCTCTCTCTCTCTCTCACTCACTCACAGCTTTCTTTCTCTCTCTATGTTTCACTCACAGCTTCACTCTCTCTCACTCACTCACTCACAGCTTCTCTTTCTCTCCCTCTCACTAAGTCACAGCTTCTCTTTCTCTCTCTCTCACTCACTCACAGCTTCTATTTCTCTCTCACACACACACACAGCTTCTTTCTCTCTCTCTCTCTCTCTCACTCACAGCTTCCCTTTCTCTCTCTCTCTCACTCACTCACAGCTTCTCTTTCTCTCTCTCACTCACTCACAGTTTCTCTTTCTCTCTCACTCACTCACAGCTTTCTTTCTCTCTCACACACACTCACTCACAGGTTCTCTCTCTTTCTCTGTCTCTATCACTCACAGCTTCTCTTTCTCTCTCTCTCACAGCTACTCTTTCTCTCTCTCTCTCACTCACTCACAGCTTCTCTTTCTCTCTCTCTCTCTCTCACTCATGACTTCTATTTCTCTCTCTCACACACACAGCTTTTCTTTCTCTCTATCTCTCTCACTCACAGCTTCTCTTTTCTCTCTCTCTCTCTCACTCACTCACAGCTTCTCTTTCTTTCTCTCTCTCACTCACAGCTTCTCTTCCTCTCTCTCACTAACTCACAGCTTCTCTTTCTCTCTCTCTCTCACTCACTCACAGCTTCCCTTTCTCTCTCTCTCACTCACTCACAGCTTCTCTCTCTCTCTCTCACTCACTCACAGCTTCTCTTTCTCTCTCACTCACTCACAGCTTTCTTTCTCTCTCTCTCTGTCTCACTCACAGCTTCTCTTTCTCTCTCTCTCTCACTCAGTTTCTCTCTCACTCACAGCTTCTCATTCTCTCTCTCTCACTCTATCACTCACAGCTTCTCTTTCTCTCTCTCTCACTCACAAGTTCTCTTTCTCTTTCTCTCTCACTCACAGCTTGTATTTCTCTCTCACACACACACTGCTTCTCTCTCTCACACACAGCTTCTCTTTCTCTCTCTCTCTCCCTCACAGCTTCTCTTTCTCTCTCTCACACGTAGCTTCTCTTTCTCTCTCTCTCTCACACTCACAGCTTCTCCCTCCATCTCTCTCTATCTCTCACTCACTCACAGCTTCTCACTCTCTCTCTCAGACTCTCACTCACAGTTTCTCTTTCTCTCTCACACACATAGCTTCTCTTTCTCTCTCTCTCATTCACAGCTTCTATTTCTCTCTCTCTCACTCACAGCTTATCTCTCTCTCTCTCACTCAGAGCTTCTCTTTCTCTCTCACACACACACTCACAGATTCTCCATCTCTCTCTCACTCACAGCTTGTATTTCTCTCTCTCTCACTCACAGCTTCTCTTTCTTTCTCTCTCTCTCTCTCACTCACAGCTTCTTTCTCTCTCTCTCACTCACAGCTTTTTTTTTCTCTCTCACTCACTCACTCACAGCTTCTCTTTCGCTCTCTCTCTCACTCACAGCATCTCTCTCTTTCTCTCACTTACAGATTCTCTTTCCCTTCTCTCTCTCTCTCACTCACAGCTTCTCCCTCCCTCTCTCTCTATCTCTCACTCACTCACAGCTTCTCACTCTCTCTCTCTCACTCTCTCACTCACAGTTTCTCTTTCTCTCTCACACACATAGCTTCTCTTTCTCTCTCTCTCACTCACAGCTTCTCTCTCTCTCTCTCACTCAGAGCTTCTCTTTCTCTCACACACACACACTCACAGATTCTCCATCTCTCTCTCACTCACAGCTTCTCTTTCTCTCTCTCTCTCACTCACAGCTTCTATTTCTCTCTCTCTCACTCACTCACAGCTTCTCTTTCACACTCTCTCTCTCACTCACAGCTTCTCTTTCTCTTTCTCTCACTCACAGCTTCTCTTTCTCTCTCTCTCACTCACTCCCAACTTCTCTTTCTATCTCTCTCACACACACAGATTCTCATTCTCTCTCTCTCTCTCACTCACAGCTTCTCTTTTTTCTCTCTCTCACTCACTAATCACAGCTTCTCTCTCTTTCTCTCTTTCACTCACAGCTTCTCTTTCTCTCCCTCACTAACTCACAGCTTCTCTTTCTCTCTCTCTCTCTCACTCACAGCTTCTCTTTCTCTCTCTCTCACTCACACCTTCTCTCTCACTCACTCTCTCACTCAGCTTCTCTTTCTTTCTTTCTCTCTCACACAGCTTCTCTCTCTCTCTCACACACACACACCTTCTCTTTCTCTCTCACACACTCACTCACAGCTTCTCTCTCTTTCTCTGTCTCTCTCACTCACAGCTTCTCTTTCTTTCTCTCTCTCTCTCACAGCTACTCTTTCTCTCTCTCACTCACTCACTCACAGCTTCTCATTCTCTCTCTCTCTCTCACTCATGACTTCTATTTCTCTCTCTCACACACACACAGCTTCTCTTTCTCTCTATCTCTCTCACTCACAGCTTCTCTTTTCTCTCTCTCTCACTCACTCACAGCTTCTCTTTCTCTCTCTCTCACTCACAGCTTCTCTTTCTCTCTCTCACTAACTCACAGCTTCTCTTTCTCTCTCTCTCACTCACTCACAGCTTCCCTTTCTCTCTCTCTCTCACTCACAGCTTCTCTTTCTCTCTCTCTCTCACTCACTCACAGCTTCTCTTTCTCTCTCACTCACTCACAGCTTTCTTTCTCTCTCTCTCTGTCTCACTCACAGCTTCTCTTTCTCTCTCTCTCTCTCTCACTCAGCTTCGCTTTCTCTCTCTCTCACTCACAGCTTCTCATTCTCTCTCTCACTCTATCACTCACAGCTTCTCTTTCTCTCTCTCTCTCAATCACAGCTTCTCTTTCTCTCTCTCTCTCACTCACAGCTTGTATTTCTCTCTCACACACACACTGCTTCTCTCTCTCTCTCACAGCTTCTCTCTCTCTCTCTCTCTCACAGCTCCTCTTTCTCTCTCCCACATAGCTTCTCTTTCTCTCTCTCTCTCATTCACAGCTTCTATTTCTCTCTCACTCACTCACAGCTTCTCTCTCTCTCTCTCTCACTCACATCTTCTCTTTCTCTCTCTCTCTCTCACTCACAGCTTCTCTCTCTCACTCACTCACAGCTTTCTTTCTCTCTCTCTCTCACTCACTCACATCTTCTCTTTCGCTCTCTCTCTCACTCACAGCACCTCTCTCTTTCTCTCACTTACAGATTCTCTTTCCCTTCTCTCTCTCTCTAACTCACAGCTCCTCCCTTCCTCTCTCTCTCTCTCACTCACAGCTTCTCACTCTCTCTCTCTCTCACTCACAGGTTCTCTTTTTCTCTCTCACACATAGCTTCTCTTTCTCTCTCTCTCATTCACAGCTTCTATTTCTCTCTCACACACAGCTTCTCTTTCTCTCTCTCTCTTTCACTCACAGCTTCTCTTTCACTCCCACACACACACTCACAGATTCTCCATCTCTCTCTCACTCACAGCTTTTCTTTCTCTCTCTCTCACTCACTCACAGCTTCTCTTTCTCTCTCTCTCTCACTCACTCACAGCTTCTCTTTCTCTCTCACTCACTCACAGCTTTCTCTCTCTCTCACACACACTCACTCACAGCTTCTCTCTCTTTCTCTCTCACTCACAGCTTCTCTTTCTCTCTCACTCACTCACAGCTTTCTTTCTCTCTCTCTCTGTCTCACTCACAGCTTCTCTTTCTCTCTCTCTCTCACTCAGCTTTTCTTTCTCTCTCTCTCATTCACAGCTTCTCTTCCTCTCTCTCACTAACTCACAGCTTCTCTTTCTCTCTCTCTCTCACTCACTTTCTCTCTCTCTCTGTCTCACTCACAGCTTCTCTTTCTCTCTCTCTCTCACTCAGCTTCTCTTTCTCTCTCTCTCAATCACAGCTTCTCATTCTCTCTCTCTCACTCTATCACTCACAGCTTCTCTTTCTCTCTCTCTCTCACTCACAGCTTCTCTTTCTCTTTCTCTCTCACTCACAGCTTGTATTTCTCTCTCACACACACACTGCTTCTCTCTCTCACACACAGCTTCTCTTTCCCTCTCTCTCACTCACAGCTTCTCTTTCTCTCTCTCACACGTAGCTTCTCTTTCTCTCTCTCTCTCATTCACAGCTTCTATTTCTCTCTCTCTCACTCACAGCTTCTCTTTCTCTCTCTCTCTCTCACTCACAGCTTCTTTCTCTCTCTCTCACTCACAGCTTTTTTTCTCTCTCTCACTCACTCACTCACAGCTTCTCTTTCACTCTCTCTCTCACTCACAGCATCTCTCTCTTTCTCTCACTTACAGATTCTCTTTCCCTTCTCTCTCTCTCTCACTCACAGCTTCTCCCTCCCTCTCTCTCTATCTCTCACTCACTCACAGCTTCTCACTCTCTCTCTCTCACTCTCTCATAGTTTCTCTTTCTCTCTCACACACATAGCTTCTCTTTCTCTCTCTCTCTCATTCACAGCTTCTATTTCTCTCTCTCTCACTCACAGCTTCTCTCTCTCTCTCTCACTCAGAGCTTCTCTTTCTCTCTCACACACACACTCACAGATTCTCCATCTCTCTCTCACTCACAGCTTCTCTTTCTCTCTCTCTCTCACTCACAGTTTCTATTTCTCTCTGTATCTCTCACTCATAGCTTCCCTTTCTCTCTCTCTCTCACACTCACAGCTTCTTTCTCTCTCTCTCTCTCAATCACAGCTTTTCTTTCTCTCTCTCTCACTCACTCACAGCTTCTCTTTCACTCTCTCTCTCTCACTCACAGCTTCTCTTTCTCTTTCTCTCACTCACAGCTTCTATTTCTCTCTCTCTCACACACACAGCTTCTCTTTCCCTCTATCTCTCTCACTCACAGCTTCTCTTTTCTCTCTCTCACTCACTCACTCACAGCTTCTCTCTCTTTCTCTCTTTCACTCACAGCTTCTCTTTCTCTCCCTCACTAACTCACAGCTTCTCTTTCTCTCTCTCTCTCTCACTCACAGCTTCTCTTTCTCTCTCTCTCAATCACACCTTCTCTCTCACTCACTCTCTCACTCAGCTACTCTTTCTTTCTTTCTCTCTCACACAGCTTCTCTCTCTCTCACACACACACACACCTTCTCTTTCTCTCTCACACACTCACTCACAGCTTCTCTCTCTTTCTCTGTCTCTCTCACTCACAGCTTCTCTTTCTTTCTCTCTCTCTCTCTCACAGCTACTCTTTCTCTCTCTCTCTCTCTCACTCACAGCTTCTCTTTCTCTCTCTCTCTCTCTCACTCATGACTTCTATTTTTCTCTCTCTCTCACTCACAGCTTCTCTTTCTCTCTCTCTCTCACTCACTCACAGCTTCTCTTTCTCTCTCACTCACTCACAGCTTTCTTTCTCTCTCTCTCTGTCTCACTCACAGCTTCTCTTTCTCTCTCTCTCTCTCTCACTCAGCTTCGCTTTCTCTCTCTCTCACTCACAGCTTCTCATTCTCTCTCTCTCACTCTCTCACTCACAGCTTCTCTTTCTCTCTCTCTCTCAATCACAGCTTCTCTTTCTCTCTCTCTCTCACTCACAGCTTGTATTTCTCTCACACACACACTGCTTCTCTCTCTCTCTCACACAGCTTCTCTTTCTCTCTCTCTCTCACTCACAGCTTCTCTTTCTCTCTCTCCCACATAGCTTCTCTTTCTCTCTCTCTCTCATTCACAGCTTCTATTTCTCTCTCTCTCACTCACAGCTTCTCTCTCTCTCTCTCACTCAATCACAGCTTCTATTTCTCTCTCTCTCTCACTCACTCACAGCTTCCCTTTCTCTCTCTCTCTCACTCACTCACAGCTTCTCTTTGTCTCTCTCTCTCTCTCACTCACTCACAGCTTCTCTTTCTCTCTCACTCACTCACAGCTTTCTTTCTCTCTCTCTCTGTCTCAATCACAGCTTCTCTTTTTCTCTCTCTCTCACTCAGCTTCTCTTTCTCTCTCTCTCACTCACAGCTTCTCTTTCTTTCTCTCTCACTCTATCACTCACAGCTTCTTTCTCTCTCTCTCACTCACAGCTTCTCTTTCCCTCTCTCTCACTCACAGCTTGTATTTCTCTCTCTCACACACACTGCTTCTCTCTCTCTCACACACACCTTCTCTCTCTCTCTCTCACTCACAGCTTCTCTTTCTCTCTCACACACATAGCTTCTCTTTCTCTCTCTCTCTCTTTCACAGCTTCTATTTCTCTCTCTCACTCACAGCTTTTCTTTCTCTCTCTCTCACTCACAGCTTCTCTTTCTCTCTCTCTCTCTCTCACTCACAGCTTCTCTCTCTCTCTCACTCACAGCTTTCTTTCTCTCTCTCTCTCACTCACTCACAGCTTCTCTTTCGCTCTCTCTCTCACTCACAGCATCTCTCTCTTTCTCTCAATTACAGATTCTCTTTCCCTTCTCTCTCTCTCTCACTCACAGCTTCTCCCTCCCTCTCTCTCTCTCTCTCTCTCTCACTCACAGCTTCTCACTCTCTCTCTCAGACTCTCACTCACAGTTTCTCTTTCTCTCTCACACACATAGCTTCTCTTTCTCTCTCTCTCATTCACAGCTTCTATTTCTCTCTCTCTCACTCACAGCTTATCTCTCTCTCTCTCACTCAGAGCTTCTCTTTCTCTCTCACACACACACTCACAGATTCTCCATCTCTCTCTCACTCACAGCTTGTATTTCTCTCTCTCTCACTCACAGCTTCTCTTTCTTTCTCTCTCTCTCTCTCACTCACAGCTTCTTTCTCTCTCTCTCACTCACAGCTTTTTTTCTCTCTCTCACTCACTCACTCACAGCTTCTCTTTCGCTCTCTCTCTCACTCACAGCATCTCTCTCTTTCTCTCACTTACAGATTCTCTTTCCCTTCTCTTCTCTCTCTCACTCACAGCTTCTCCCTCCCTCTCTCTCTATCTCTCACTCACTCACAGCTTCTCACTCTCTCTCTCTCACTCTCTCACTCACAGTTTCTCTTTCTCTCTCACACACATAGCTTCTCTTTCTCTCTCTCTCTCATTCACAGCTTCTATTTCTCTCTCTCTCACTCACAGCTTCTCTCTCTCTCTCTCACTCAGAGCTTCTCTTTCTCTCACACACACACACTCACAGATTCTCCATCTCTCTCTCACTCACAGCTTCTCTTTCTCTCTCTCTCTCACTCACAGCTTCTATTTCTCTCTCTCTCACTCACTCACAGCTTCTCTTTCACACTCTCTCTCTCACTCACAGCTTCTCTCTCTTTCTCTCACTCACAGCTTCTCTTTCTCTCTCTCTCACTCACTCCCAACTTCTCTTTCTATCTCTCTCACACACACAGATTCTCATTCTCTCTCTCTCTCTCACTCACAGCTTCTCTTTTTTCTCTCTCTCACTCACTAATCACAGCTTCTCTCTCTTTCTCTCTTTCACTCACAGCTTCTCTTTCTCTCCCTCACTAACTCACAGCTTCTCTTTCTCTCTCTCTCTCTCACTCACAGCTTCTCTTTCTCTCTCTCTCACTCACACCTTCTCTCTCACTCACTCTCTCACTCAGCTTCTCTTTCTTTCTTTCTCTCTCACACAGCTTCTCTCTCTCTCACACACACACACACCTTCTCTTTCTCTCTCACACACTCACTCACAGCTTCTCTCTCTTTCTCTGTCTCTCTCACTCACAGCTTCTCTTTCTTTCTCTCTCTCTCTCACAGCTACTCTTTCTCTCTCTCACTCACTCACTCACAGCTTCTCATTCTCTCTCTCTCTCTCACTCATGACTTCTATTTCTCTCTCTCACACACACACAGCTTCTCTTTCTCTCTATCTCTCTCACTCACAGCTTCTCTTTTCTCTCTCTCTCACTCACTCACAGCTTCTCTTTCTCTCTCTCTCACTCACAGCTTCTCTTTCTCTCTCTCACAAACTCACAGCTTCTCTTTCTCTCTCTCTCACTCACTCACAGCTTCCCTTTCTCTCTCTCTCTCACTCACAGCTTCTCTTTCTCTCTCTCTCTCACTCACTCACAGCTTCTCTTTCTCTCTCACTCACTCACAGCTTTCTTTTTCTCTCTCTCTGTCTCACTCACAGCTTCTCTTTCTCTCTCTCTCTCTCTCACTCAGCTTCGCTTTCTCTCTCTCTCACTCACAGCTTCTCATTCTCTCTCTCACTCTATCACTCACAGCTTCTCTTTCTCTCTCTCTCTCAATCACAGCTTCTCTTTCTCTCTCTCTCTCACTCACAGCTTGTATTTCTCTCTCACACACACACTGCTTCTCTCTCTCTCTCACAGCTTCTCTCTCTCTCTCTCTCTCACAGCTCCTCTTTCTCTCTCCCACATAGCTTCTCTTTCTCTCTCTCTCTCATTCACAACTTCTATTTCTCTCTCACTCACTCACAGCTTCTCTCTCTCTCTCTCTCACTCACATCTTCTCTTTCTCTCTCTCTCTCTCACTCACAGCTTCTCTCTCTCACTCACTCACAGCTTTCTTTCTCTCTCTCTCTCACTCACTCACATCTTCTCTTTCGCTCTCTCTCTCACTCACAGCACCTCTCTCTTTCTCTCACTTACAGATTCTCTTTCCCTTCTCTCTCTCTCTAACTCACAGCTCCTCCCTTCCTCTCTCTCTCTCTCACTCACAGCTTCTCACTCTCTCTCTCTCTCACTCACAGGTTCTCTTTTTCTCTCTCACACATAGCTTCTCTTTCTCTCTCTCTCATTCACAGCTTCTATTTCTCTCTCACACACAGCTTCTCTTTCTCTCTCTCTCTTTCACTCACAGCTTCTCTTTCACTCCCACACACACACTCACAGATTCTCCATCTCTCTCTCACTCACAGCTTTTCTTTCTCTCTCTCTCACTCACTCACAGCTTCTCTTTCTCTCTCTCTCTCACTCACTCACAGCTTCTCTTTCTCTCTCACTCACTCACAGCTTTCTCTCTCTCTCACACACACTCACTCACAGCTTCTCTCTCTTTCTCTCTCACTCACAGCTTCTCTTTCTCTCTCACTCACTCACAGCTTTCTTTCTCTCTCTCTCTGTCTCACTCACAGCTTCTCTTTCTCTCTCTCTCTCACTCAGCTTCTCTTTCTCTCTCTCTCACTCACAGCTTCTCTTCCTCTCTCTCACTAACTCACAGCTTCTCTTTCTCTCTCTCTCTCTCTCACTCACTTTCTCTCTCTCTCTGTCTCACTCACAGCTTCTCTTTCTCTCTCTCTCTCACTCAGCTTCTCTTTCTCTCTCTCTCAATCACAGCTTCTCATTCTCTCTCTCTCACTCTATCACTCACAGCTTCTCTTTCTCTCTCTCTCTCACTCACAGCTTCTCTTTCTCTTTCTCTCTCACTCACAGCTTGTATTTCTCTCTCACACACACACTGCTTCTCTCTCTCACACACAGCTTCTCTTTCCCTCTCTCTCACTCACAGCTTCTCTTTCTCTCTCTCACACGTAGCTTCTCTTTCTCTCTCTCTCATTCACAGCTTCTATTTCTCTCTCTCTCACTCACAGCTTCTCTTTCTCTCTCTCTCTCTCACTCACAGCTTCTTTCTCTCTCTCTCACTCACAGCTTTTTTTCTCTCTCTCACTCACTCACTCACAGCTTCTCTTTCACTCTCTCTCTCACTCACAGCATCTCTCTCTTTCTCTCACTTACAGATTCTCTTTCCCTTCTCTCTCTTTCTCACTCACAGCTTCTCCCTCCCTCTCTCTCTATCTCTCACTCACTCACAGCTTCTCACTCTCTCTCTCTCACTCTCTCATAGTTTCTCTTTCTCTCTCACACACATAGCTTCTCTTTCTCTCTCTCTCTCATTCACAGCTTCTATTTCTCTCTCTCTCACTCACAGCTTCTCTCTCTCTCTCTCACTCAGAGCTTCTCTTTCTCTCACACACACACACTCACAGATTCTCCATCTCTCTCTCACTCACAGCTTCTCTTTCTCTCTCTCTCTCACTCACAGCTTCTATTTCTCTCTGTATCTCTCACTCATAGCTTCCCTTTCTCTCTCTCTCTCTCACTCACAGCTTCTTTCTCTCTCTCTCTCTCAATCACAGCTTTTCTTTCTCTCTCTCTCACTCACTCACAGCTTCTCTTTCACTCTCTCTCTCTCACTCACAGCTTCTCTTTCTCTTACTCTCACTCACAGCTTCTATTTCTCTCTCTCTCACACACACAGCTTCTCTTTCCCTCTATCTCTCTCACTCACAGCTTCTCTTTTCTCTCTCTCACTCACTCACTCACAGCTTCTCTCTCTTTCTCTCTTTCACTCACAGCTTCTCTTTCTCTCCCTCACTAACTCACAGCTTCTCTTTCTCTCTCTCTCTCTCACTCACAGCTTCTCTTTCTCTCTCTCTCAATCACACCTTCTCTCTCACTCACTCTCTCACTCAGCTACTCTTTCTTTCTTTCTCTCTCACACAGCTTCTCTCTCTCTCACACACACACACACCTTCTCTTTCTCTCTCACACACTCACTCACAGCTTCTCTCTCTTTCTCTGTCTCTCTCACTCACAGCTTCTCTTTCTTTCTCTCTCTCTCTCTCACAGCTACTCTTTCTCTCTCTCTCTCTCTCACTCACAGCTTCTCTATCTCTCTCTCTCTCTCTCACTCATGACTTCTATTTCTCTCTCTCTCTCACTCACAGCTTCTCTTTCTCTCTCTCTCTCACTCACTCACAGCTTCTCTTTCTCTCTCACTCACTCACAGCTTTCTTTCTCTCTCTCTCTGTCTCACTCACAGCTTCTCTTTCTCTCTCTCTCTCTCTCACTCAGCTTCGCTTTCTCTCTCTCTCACTCACAGCTTCTCATTCTCTCTCTCTCACTCTCTCACTCACAGCTTCTCTTTCTCTCTCTCTCTCAATCACAGCTTCTCTTTCTCTCTCTCTCTCACTCACAGCTTGTATTTCTCTCACACACACACACTGCTTCTCTCTCTCTCTCACACAGCTTCTCTTTCTCTCTCTCTCTCACTCACAGCTTCTCTTTCTCTCTCTCCCACATAGCTTCTCTTTCTCTCTCTCTCTCATTCACAGCTTCTATTTCTCTCTCTCTCACTCACAGCTTCTCTCTCTCTCTCTCACTCAATCACAGCTTCTATTTCTCTCTCTCTCTCACTCACTCACAGCTTCCCTTTCTCTCTCTCTCTCTCACTCACTCACAGCTTCTCTTTCTCTCTCTCTCTCTCTCACTCACTCACAGCTTCTCTTTCTCTCTCACTCACTCACAGCTTTCTTTCTCTCTCTCTCTGTCTCAATCACAGCTTCTCTTTTTCTCTCTCTCTCACTCAGCTTCTCTTTCTCTCTCTCTCACTCACAGCTTCTCTTTCTTTCTCTCTCGCTCTATCACTCACAGCTTCTTTCTCTCTCTCTCACTCACAGCTTCTCTTTCCCTCTCTCTCACTCACAGCTTGTATTTCTCTCTCTCACACACACTGCTTCTCTCTCTCTCACACACACCTTCTCTCTCTCTCTCTCACTCACAGCTTCTCTTTCTCTCTCACACACATAGCTTCTCTTTCTCTCTCTCTCTCATTCACAGCTTCTATTTCTCTCTCTCACTCACAGCTTTTCTTTCTCTCTCTCTCACTCACAGCTTCTCTTTCTCTCTCTCTCTCTCTCTCTCACTCACAGCTTCTCTCTCTCTCTCACTCACAGCTTTCTTTCTCTCTCTCTCTCACTCACTCACAGCTTCTCTTTCGCTCTCTCTCTCACTCACAGCATCTCTCTCTTTCTCTCAATTACAGATTCTCTTTCCCTTCTCTCTCTCTCTCACTCACAGCTTCTCCCTCCCTCTCTCTCTCTCTCTCTCTCTCACTCACAGCTTCTCACTCTCTCTCTCTCTCTCTCTCACTCACAGCTTCTCTTTCTCTCTCTCACACATAGCTTCTCTTTCTCTCTCTCATTCACAGCTTCTATTTCTCTCTCTCTCACTCACAGCTTCTCTTTCTCTCTCTTTCACTCACAGCTTCTCTTTCTCTCACACACACACACTCACAGATTCTCTGTCTCTCTCTCACTCACATCTTCCCTCTCTCTCTCTCTCACTCACAGCTTCTATTTCTCTCTGTATCTCTCACTCATAGCCTCCCTTTCTCTCCCTCTCTCTCACTCACAGCTTCTTTCTCTCTCTCTCTCCATCACAGCTTTTCTTTCTCTCTCTCACTCACTCACTGCTTCTATTTCACTCTCTCTCTCTCACTCACAGCTTCTTTTTTCTCTCTCTCTCTCACTCACTCACAGCTTCTCTTTCTATCTCTCTCACTCACTCACAGCTCTTTCTCTGTCTCTCACTTACTCACAGCTTCTCTCTCTCTCACTCACTCACTCACAGCTTTCTTTCTCTCTCTATGTTTCACTCACAGCTTCTCTCTCTCTCACTCACTCACTCACAGCTTCTCTTTCTCTCTCTCTCACTAAGTCACAGCTTCTCTTTCTCTCTCTCTCACTCACTCACAGCTTCTATTTCTCTCTCTCACACACACAGCTTCTTTTTCTCTCTCTCTCTCTCACTCACAGCTTCCCTTTCTCTCTCTCTCTCACTCACTCACAGCTTCTCTTTCTCTCTCTCTCTCACTCACTCACAGTTTCTCTTTCTCTCTCACTCACTCACAGCTTTCTTTCTCTCTCACACACACTCACTCACAGCTTCTCTCTCTTTCTCTGTCTCTATCACTCACAGCTTCTCTTTCTCTCTCTCTCACAGCTACTCTTTCTGTCTCTCTCTCTCTCTCACTCAGCTTCGCTTTCTCTCTCTCTCACTCACAGCTTCTCATTCTCTCTCTCACTCTATCACTCACAGCTTCTCTTTCTCTCTCTCTCTCAATCACAGCTTCTCTTTCTCTCTCTCTCTCACTCACAGCTTGTATTTCTCTCTCACACACACACTGCTTCTCTCTCTCTCTCACAGCTTCTCTCTCTCTCTCTCTCTCACAGCTCCTCTTTCTCTCTCCCACATAGCTTCTCTTTCTCTCTCTCTCTCATTCACAGCTTCTATTTCTCTCTCACTCACTCACAGCTTCTAAATCTCTCTCTCTCTCTCTCACTCACATCTTCTCTTTCTCTCTCTCTCACTCACAGCTTCTCTCTCTCACTCACTCACAGCTTTCTTTCTCTCTCTCTCTCACTCACTCACATCTTCTCTTTCGCTCTCTCTCTCACTCACAGCACCTCTCTCTTTCTCTCACTTACAGATTCTCTTTCCCTTCTCTCTCTCTCTAACTCACAGCTCCTCCCTTCCTCTCTCTCTCTCTCACTCACAGCTTCTCACTCTCTCTCTCTCTCACTCACAGGTTCTCTTTTTCTCTCTCACACATAGCTTCTCTTTCTCTCTCTCTCATTCACAGCTTCTATTTCTCTCTCTCACACAGCTTATCTTTCTCTCTCTCTCTTTCACTCACAGCTTCTCTTTCACTCCCACACACACACTCACAGATTCTCCATCTCTCTCTCACTCACAGCTTTTCTTTCTCTCTCTCTCACTCACTCACAGCTTCTCTTTCTCTCTCTCTCTCACTCACTCACAGCTTCTCTTTCTCTCTCACTCACTCACAGCTTTCTCTCTCTCTCACACACACTCACTCACAGCTTCTCTCTCTTTCTCTCTCACTCACAGCTTCTCTTTCTCTCTCACTCACTCACAGCTTTCTTTCTCTCTCTCTCTGTCTCACTCACAGCTTCTCTTTCTCTCTCTCTCTCACTCAGCTTCTCTTTCTCTCTCTCTCACTCACAGCTTCTCTTCCTCTCTCTCACTAACTCACAGCTTCTCTTTCTCTCTCTCTCTCACTCACTTTCTCTCTCTCTCTGTCTCACTCACAGCTTCTCTTTCTCTCTCTCTCTCACTCAGCTTCTCTTTCTCTCTCTCTCAATCACAGCTTCTCATTCTCTCTCTCTCACTCTATCACTCACAGCTTCTCTTTCTCTCTCTCTCTCACTCACAGCTTCTCTTTCTCTTTCTCTCTCACTCACAGCTTGTATTTCTCTCTCACACACACACTGCTTCTCTCTCTCACACACAGCTTCTCTTTCTCTCTCTCTCACTCACAGCTTCTCTTTCTCTCTCTCACACGTAGCTTCTCTTTCTCTCTCTCTCACTCACAGCTTCTCTTTCTCTCTCTCACACGTAGCTTCTCTTTCTCTCTCTCTCTCATTCACAGCTTCTATTTCTCTCTCTCTCACTCACAGCTTCTCTTTCTCTCTCTCTCTCTCACTCACAGCTTCTTTCTCTCTCTCTCACTCACAGCTTTTTTTCTCTCTCTCACTCACTCACTCACAGCTTCTCTTTCACTCTCTCTCTCACTCACAGCATCTCTCTCTTTCTCTCACTTACAGATTCTCTTTCCCTTCTCTCTCTCTCTCACTCACAGCTTCTCCCTCCCTCTCTCTCTATCTCTCACTCACTCACAGCTTCTCACTCTCTCTCTCTCACTCTCTCATAGTTTCTCTTTCTCTCTCACACACATAGCTTCTCTTTCTCTCTCTCTCTCATTCACAGCTTCTATTTCTCTCTCTCTCACTCACAGCTTCTCTCTCTCTCTCTCACTCAGAGCTTCTCTTTCTCTCACACACACACACTCACAGATTCTCCATCTCTCTCTCACTCACAGCTTCTCTTTCTCTCTCTCTCTCACTCACAGCTTCTATTTCTCTCTGTATCTCTCTCTCATAGCTTCCCTTTCTCTCTCTCTCTCACTCACAGCTTCTTTCTCTCTCTCTCTCTCAATCACAGCTTTTCTTTCTCTCTCTCTCACTCACTCACAGCTTCTCTTTCACTCTCTCTCTCTCACTCACAGCTTCTCTTTCTCTTTCTCTCACTCACAGCTTCTCTTTCTTTCTCTCTCACTCACACCCAACTTCTCTTTCTATCTCTCTCTCACACACAGATTCTCATTCTCTCTCTCTCTCTCACTCACAGCTTCTCTTTTTTTTCTCTCTCACTCACTCACTCACAGCTTCTCTCTCTTTCTCTCTTTCACTCACAGCTTCTCTTTCTCTCCCTCACTAACTCACAGCTTCTCTTTCTCTCTCTCTCTCTCACTCACAGCTTCTCTTTCTCTCTCTCTCACTCACACCTTCTCTCTCACTCACTCTCTCACTCAGCTACTCTTTCTTTCTCTCTCACACAGCTTCTCTCTCTCTCACACACACACACCTTCTCTTTCTCTCTCACACACTCACTCACAGCTTCTCTCTCTTTCTCTGTCTCTCTCACTCACAGCTTCTCTTTCTTTCTCTCTCTCTCTCTCACAGCTACTCTTTCTCTCTCTCTCTCTCTCACTCACAGCTTCTCTTTCTCTCTCTCTCTCTCTCACTCATGACTTCTATTTCTCTCTCACACACACACACAGCTTCTCTTTCTCTCTATCTCTCTCACTCACAGCTTCTCTTTTCTCTCTCTCTCACTCACTCACAGCTTCTCTTTCTCCCTCTCTCACTCACAGCTTCTCTTTCTCTCTCTCACTAACTCACAGCTTCTCTTTCTCTCTCTCTCACTCACTCACAGCTTCCCTTTCTCTCTCTCTCTCACTCACAGCTTCTCTTTCTCTCTCTCTCTCACTCACTCACAGCTTCTCTTTCTCTCTCACTCACTCACAGCTTTCTTTCTCTCTCTCTCTGTCTCACTCACAGCTTCTCTTTCTCTCTCTCTCTCTCTCACTCAGCTTCGCTTTCTCTCTCTCTCACTCACAGCTTCTCATTCTCTCTCTCTCACTCTCTCACTCACAGCTTCTCTTTCTCTCTCTCTCTCAATCACAGCTTCTCTTTCTCTCTCTCTCTCACTCACAGCTTGTATTTCTCTCACACACACACACTGCTTCTCTCTCTCTCTCACACAGCTTCTCTTTCTCTCTCTCTCTCACTCACAGCTTCTCTTTCTCTCTCTCCCACATAGCTTCTCTTTCTCTCTCTCTCTCATTCACAGCTTCTATTTCTCTCTCACTCACTCACAGCTTCTCTCTCTCTCTCTCTCACTCAATCACAGCTTCTATTTCTCTCTCTCTCTCACTCACTCACAGCTTCCCTTTCTCTCTCTCTCTCTCACTCACTCACAGCTTCTCTTTCTCTCTCTCTCTCTCTCACTCACTCACAGCTTCTCTTTCTCTCTCACTCACTCACAGCTTTCTTTCTCTCTCTCTCTGTCTCAATCACAGCTTCTCTTTTTCTCTCTCTCTCACTCAGCTTCTCTTTCTCTCTCTCTCACTCACAGCTTCTCTTTCCCTCTCTCTCACTCACAGCTTGTATTTCTCTCTCTCACACACACTGCTTCTCTCTCTCTCTCACACACCTTCTCTCTCTCTCTCTCACTCACAGCTTCTCTTTCTCTCTCACACACATAGCTTCTCTTTCTCTCTCTCTCTCATTCACAGCTTCTATTTCTCTCTCTCACTCACAGCTTTTCTTTCTCTCTCTCTCACTCACAGCTTCTCTTTCTCTCTCTCTCTCTCTCTCACTCACAGCTTCTCTCTCTCTCTCACTCACAGCTTTCTTTCTCTCTCTCTCTCACTCACTCACAGCTTCTCTTTCGCTCTCTCTCTCACTCACAGCATCTCTCTCTTTCTCTCAATTACAGATTCTCTTTCCCTTCTCTCTCTCTCTCACTCACAGCTTCTCCCTCCCTCTCTCTCTCTCTCTCTCACTCACAGCTTCTCACTCTCTCTCTCTCTCTCTCACTCACAGCTTCTCTTTCTCTCTCTCACACATAGCTTCTCTTTCTCTCTCTCATTCACAGCTTCTATTTCTCTCTCTCTCACTCACAGCTTCTCTTTCTCTCTCTTTCACTCACAGCTTCTCTTTCTCTCTCACACACACACTCACAGATTCTCTGTCTCTCTCTCACTCACATCTTCTCTCTCTCTCTCTCTCACTCACAGCTTCTATTTCTCTCTGTATCTCTCACTCATAGCTTCCCTTTCTCTCCCTCTCTCTCACTCACAGCTTCTTTCTCTCTCTCTCTCCATCACAGCTTTTCTTTCTCTCTCTCACTCACTCACTGCTTCTATTTCACTCTCTCTCTCTCACTCACAGCTTCTTTTTTCTCTCTCTCTCTCACTCACTCACAGCTTCTCTTTCTATCTCTCTCACTCACTCACAGCTCTTTCTCTGTCTCTCACTTACTCACAGCTTCTCTCTCTCTCACTCACTCACTCACAGCTTTCTTTCTCTCTCTATGTTTCACTCACAGCTTCTCTCTCTCTCACTCACTCACTCACAGCTTCTCTTTCTCTCTCTCTCACTAAGTCACAGCTTCTCTTTCTCTCTCTCTCACTCACTCACAGCTTCTATTTCTCTCTCTCACACACACAGCTTCTTTTTCTCTCTCTCTCTCTCACTCACAGCTTCCCTTTCTCTCTCTCTCTCACTCACTCACAGCTTCTCTTTCTCTCTCTCTCTCACTCACTCACAGTTTCTCTTTCTCTCTCACTCACTCACAGCTTTCTTTCTCTCTCACACACACTCACTCACAGCTTCTCTCTCTTTCTCTGTCTCTATCACTCACAGCTTCTCTTTCTCTCTCTCTCACAGCTACTCTTTCTCTCTCTCTCTCACTCACTCACAGCTTCTCTTTCTCTCTCTCTCTCTCACTCATGACTTCTATTTCTCTCTCACACACACACACAGCTTTTCTTTCTCTCTATCTCTCTCACTCACAGCTTCTCTTTTCTCTCTCTCTCTCTCACTCACTCACAGCTTCTCTTTCTTTCTCTCTCTCACTCACAGCTTCTCTTCCTCTCTCTCACTAACTCACAGCTTCTCTTTCTCTCTCTCTCTCACTCACTCACAGCTTCCCTTTCTCTCTCTCTCACTCACTCACAGCTTCTCTCTCACTCACTCACTCACAGCTTCTCTTTCTCTCTCACTCACTCACAGCTTTCTTTCTCTCTCTCTCTGTCTCACTCACAGCTTCTCTTTCTCTCTCTCTCTCACTCAGCTTCTCTTTCTCTCTCTCACTCACAGCTTCTCATTCTCTCTCTCTCACTATCACTCACAGCTTCTCTTTCTCTCTCTCTCACTCACAGCTTCTCTTTCTCTTTCTCTCTCACTCACAGCTTGTATTTCTCTCTCACACACACACTGCTTCTCTCTCTCACACACAGCTTCTCTTTCTCTCTGTCTCTCCCTCACAGCTTCTCTTTCTCTCTCACACACGTAGCTTCTCTTTCTCTCTCTCTCTCTCACTCACAGCTTCTCCCTCCCTCTCTCTCTATCTCTCACTCACTCACAGCTTCTCACTCTCTCTCACTCTCACTCACAGTTTCTCTTTCTCTCTCACACACATAGCTTCTCTTTCTCTCTCTCTCTCATTCACAGCTTCTATTTCTCTCTCTCTCACTCACAGCTTCTCTCTCTCTCTCACTCAGAGCTTCTCTTTCTCTCACACACACACACTCACAGATTCTCCATCTCTCTCTCACTCACAGCTTCTATTTCTCTCTCTCTCACTCACAGCTTCTCTTTCTCTCTCTCTCTCTCACTCACAGCTTCTTTCTCTCTCTCTCACTCACAGCTTTTTTTCTCTCTCTCACTCACTCACTCACAGCTTCTCTTTCGCTCTCTCTCTCACTCACAGCATCTCTCTCTTTCTCTCACTTACAGATTCTCTTTCCCTTCTCTCTCTCTCTCACTCACAGCTTCTCCCTCCCTCTCTCTCTATCTCTCACTCACTCACAGCTTCTCACTCTCTCTCTCACTATCTCACTCACAGTTTCTCTTTCTCTCTCACACACATAGCTTCTCTTTCTCTCTCTCTCTCATTCACAGCTTCTATTTCTCTCTCTCTCACTCACAGCTTCTCTCTCTCTCTCTCACTCAGAGCTTCTCTTTCTCTCACACACACACACTCACAGATTCTCCATCTCTCTCTCACTCACAGCTTCTCTTTCTCTCTCTCTCACTCACAGCTTCTATTTCTCTCTGTATCTCTCACTCATAGCTTCCCTTTCTCTCTCTCTCTCACTCACAGCTTCTTTCTCTCTCTCTCTCTCACTCACAGCTTTTCTTTCTCTCTCTCTCACTCACTCACAGCTTCTCTTTCACACTCTCTCTCTCATTCACAGCTTCTCTTTCTCTTTCTCTCACTCACAGCTTCTCTTTCTCTCTCTCTCACTCACTCCCAACTTCTCTTTCTATCTCTCTCTCACACACAGATTCTCATTCTCTCTCTCTCACTCTATCACTCACAGCTTCTCTTTCTCTCTCTCTCTCTCACTCACAGCTTGTCTTTCTCTCTCACACACACACTGCTTCTCTCTCTCTCACACAGCTTCTCTTTCTCTCTCTCTCACTCACAGCTTATCTTTCTCTCTCTCACATAGCTTCTCTTTCTCTCTCTCTCTCGTTCACAGCTTCTATTTCTCTCTCACACACTCACAGCTTCTCTATCTCTCTCACTCACTCACAGCTTCTCTCTCTCACACACACACACTCACAGCTTCTCTTTCTCTCTCACTCACTCACAGCTTTCTTTCTCTCTCTCTCTGTCTCACTCACAGCTTCTCTTTCTCTCTCTCTCTCACTCAGCTTCTCTTTCTCTCTCTCTCACTCACAGCTTCTCATTCTCTCTCTCTCACTCTATCACTCACAGCTTCACTTTCTCTCTCTCTCTCACTCACAGCTTCTCTTTCTCTTTCTCTCTCACTCACAGCTTGTATTTCTCTTTCACACACACACTGCTTCTCTCTCTCACACACAGCTTCTCTTTCTCTCTCTCACTCACTCACAGCTTCTCTTTCTCTCTCACACACATAGCTTCTCTTTCTCTCTCTCTCTCATTCACAGCTTCTATTTCTCTCTCTCTCACTCACAGCTTCTCTTTCTCTCTCTCTCTCACTCACAGCTTCTTTCTCTCTCTCTCACTCACAGCTTTTTTTCTCTCTCTCACTCACTCACTCACAGCTTCTCTTTCGCTCTCTCTCTCACTCACAGCATCTCTCTCTTTCTCTCACTTACAGATTCTCTTTCCCTTCTCTCTCTCTCTCACTCACAGCTTCTCCCTCCCTCTCTCTCTATCTCTCACTCACTCACATCTTCTCACTCTCTCTCTCTCACTCTCTCATAGTTTCTCTTTCTCTCTCACACACATAGCTTCTCTTTCTCTCTCTCTCTCTCATTCACAGCTTCTATTTCTCTCTCTCTCACTCACAGCTTCTCTCTCTCTCTCTCACTCAGAGCTTCTCTTTCTCTCTCACACACACACTCACAGATTCTCCATCTCTCTCTCACTCACAGCTTCTCTTTCTCTCTCTCTCTCACTCACAGCTTCTATTTCTCTCTGTATCTCTCACTCATAGCTTCCCTTTCTCTCTCTCTCTCTCACTCACAGCTTCTTTCTCTCTCTCTCTCTCAATCACAGCTTTTCTTTCTCTCTCTCTCACTCACTCACAGCTTCTCTTTCACTCTCTCTCTCTCACTCACAGCTTCTCTTTCTCTTTCTCTCACTCACAGCTTCTCTTTCTCTCTCTCTCACTCACTCCCAACTTCTCTTTCTATCTCTCTCTCACACACAGATTCTCATTCTCTCTCTCTCTCTCACTCACAGCTTCTCTTTTTTCTCTCTCTCACTCACTCACTCACAGCTTCTCTCTCTTTCTCTCTTTCACTCACAGCTTCTCTTTCTCTCCCTCACTAACTCACAGCTTCTCTTTCTCTCTCTCTCTCTCTCACTCACAGCTTCTCTTTCTCTCTCTCTCACTCACACCTTCTCTCTCACTCACTCTCTCACTCAGCTACTCTTTCTTTCTTTCTCTCTCACACAGCTTCTCTCTCTCTCACACACACACACACCTTCTCTTTCTCTCTCACACACTCACTCACAGCTTCTCTTTCTCTCTCACTCACTCACAGCTTTCTTTCTCTCTCTCTCTGTCTCACTCACAGCTTCTCTTTCTCTCTCTCTCTCACTCAGCTTCTCTTTCTCTCTCTCTCACTCACAGCTTCTCATTCTCTCTCTCTCACTCTATCACTCACAGCTTCACTTTCTCTCTCTCTCTCACTCACAGCTTCTCTTTCTCTTTCTCTCTCACTCACAGCTTGTATTTCTCTCTCACACACACACTGCTTCTCTCTCTCACACACAGCTTCTCTTTCTCTCTCTCACTCACTCACAGCTTCTCTTTCTCTCTCACACACATAGCTTCTCTTTCTCTCTCTCTCTCATTCACAGCTTCTATTTCTCTCTCTCTCACTCACAGCTTCTCTTTCTCTCTCTCTCTCACTCACAGCTTCTTTCTCTCTCTCTCACTCACAGCTTTTTTTCTCTCTCTCACTCACTCACTCACAGCTTCTCTTTCGCTCTCTCTCTCACTCACAGCATCTCTCTCTTTCTCTCACTTACAGATTCTCTTTCCCTTCTCTCTCTCTCTCACTCACAGCTTCTCCCTCCCTCTCTCTCTATCTCTCACTCACTCACAGCTTCTCACTCTCTCTCTCTCACTCTCTCATAGTTTCTCTTTCTCTCTCACACACATAGCTTCTCTTTCTCTCTCTCTCTCATTCACAGCTTCTATTTCTCTCTCTCTCACTCACAGCTTCTCTCTCTCTCTCTCACTCAGAGCTTCTCTTTCTCTCTCTCACACACACTCACAGATTCTCCATCTCTCTCTAACTCACAGCTTCTCTTTCTCTCTCTCTCTCACTCACAGCTTCTATTTCTCTCTGTATCTCTCACTCATAGCTTCCCTTTCTCTCTCTCTCTCTCACTCACAGCTTCTTTCTCTCTCTCTCTCAATCACAGCTTATCTTTCTCTCTCTCTCACTCACTCACAGCTTCTCTTTCACTCTCTCTCTCACTCACAGCTTCTCTTTCTCTTTCTCTCACTCACAGCTTCTCTTTCTCTCTCTCTCACTCACTCCCAACTTCTCTTTCTATCTCTCTCTCACACACAGATTCTCATTCTCTCTCTCTCTCTCACTCACAGCTTCTCTTTTTTCTCTCTCTCACTCACTCACTCACAGCTTCTCTCTCTTTCTCTCTTTCACTCACAGCTTCTCTTTCTCTCCCTCACTAACTCACAGCTTCTCTTTCTCTCTCTCTCTCTCACTCACAGCTTCTCTTTCTCTCTCTCTCACTCACACCTTCTCTCTCACTCACTCTCTCACTCAGCTACTCTTTCTTTCTTTCTCTCTCACACAGCTTCTCTCTCTCACACACACACACACACCTTCTCTTTCTCTCTCACACACTCACTCACAGCTTCTCTCTCTTTCTCTGTCTCTCTCACTCACAGCTTCTCTTTCTTTCTCTCTCTCTCTCTCACAGCTACTCTTTCTCTCTCTCTCTCTCACTCACAGCTTCTCTTTCTCTCTCTCTCTCTCACTCATGACTTCTATTTCTCTCTCACACACACACACAGCTTCTCTTTCTCTCTATCTCTCTCACTCACAGCTTCTCTTTTCTCTCTCTCTCACTCACTCACAGCTTCTCTTTCTCCCTCTCTCACTCACAGCTTCTCTTTCTCTCTCTCACTAACTCACAGCTTCTCTTTCTCTCTCTCTCACTCACTCACAGCTTCCCTTTCTCTCTCTCTCTCACTCACAGTTTCTCTTTCTCTCTCTCTCTCACTCACTCACAGCTTCTCTTTCTCTCTCACTCACTCACAGCTTTCTTTCTCTCTCTCTCTGTCTCACTCACAGCTTCTCTTTCTCTCTCTCTCTCTCTCACTCAGCTTCGCTTTCTCTCTCTCTCACTCACAGCTTCTCATTCTCTCTCTCTCACTCTCTCACTCACAGCTTCTCTTTCTCTCTCTCTCTCAATCACAGCTTCTCTTTCTCTCTCTCTCTCACTCACAGCTTGTATTTCTCTCTCACACACACTGCTTCTCTCTCTCACACACACAGCTTCTCTTTCTCTCTCTCTCTCACTCACAGCTTCTCTTTCTCTCTCTCCCACATAGCTTCTCTTTCTCTCTCTCTCTCATTCACAGCTTCTATTTCTCTCTCTCTCACTCACAGCTTCTCTCTCTCTCTCTCACTCAATCACAGCTTCTATTTCTCTCTCTCTCTCACTCACTCACAGCTTCCCTTTCTCTCTCTCTCTCTCACTCACTCACAGCTTCTCTTTCTCTCTCTCTCTCTCACTCACTCACAGCTTCTCTTTCACTCTCACTCACTCACAGCTTTCTTTCTCTCTCTCTCTGTCTCAATCACAGCTTCTCTTTTTCTCTCTCTCTCACTCAGCTTCTCTTTCTCTCTCTCTCACTCACAGCTTCTCTTTCTTTCTCTCTCACTCTATCACTCACAGCTTCTTTCTCTCTCTCTCACTCACAGCTTCTCTTTCCCTCTCTCTCACTCACAGCTTGTATTTCTCTCTCTCACACACACTGCTTCTCTCTCTCTCACTCACAGCTTCTCTTTCTCTCTCACACACATAGCTTCTCTTTCTCTCTCTCTCTCATTCACAGCTTCTATTTCTCTCTCTCACTCACAGCTTTTCTTTCTCTCTCTCTCACTCACAGCTTCTCTTTCTCTCTCTCTCTCTCTCTCACTCACAGCTTCTCTCTCTCTCACTCACAGCTTTCTTTCTCTCTCTCTCTCACTCACTCACAGCTTCTCTTTCGCTCTCTCTCTCACTCACAGCATCTCTCTCTTTCTCTCAATTACAGATTCTCTTTCCCTTCTCTCTCTCTCTCACTCACAGCTTCTCCCTCCCTCTCTCTCTCTCTCTCTCTCTCACTCACAGCTTCTCACTCTCTCTCTCTCTCTCACTCACAGCTTCTCTTTCTCTCTCACACACATAGCTTCTCTTTCTCTCTCTCATTCACAGCTTCTATTTCTCTCTCTCTCACTCACAGCTTCTCTTTCTCTCTCTTTCACTCACAGCTTCTCTTTCTCTCTCACACACACACTCACAGATTCTCTGTCTCTCTCTCACTCACATCTTCTCTCTCTCTCTCTCTCACTCACAGCTTCTATTTCTCTCTGTATCTCTCACTCATAGCTTCCCTTTCTCTCTCTCTCTCTCACTCACAGCTTCTTTCTCTCTCTCTCTCCATCACAGCTTTTCTTTCTCTCTCTCACTCACTCACTGCTTCTATTTCACTCTCTCTCTCTCACTCACAGCTTCTTTTTTCTCTCTCTCTCTCACTCACTCACAGCTTCTCTTTCTATCTCTCTCACTCACTCACAGCTCTTTCTCTGTCTCTCACTTACTCACAGCTTCTCTCTCTCTCTCTCACTCACTCACAGCTTTCTTTCTCTCTCTATGTTTCACTCACAGCTTCTCTCTCTCTCACTCACTCACTCACAGCTTCTCTTTCTCTCTCTCTCACTAAGTCACAGCTTCTCTTTCTCTCTCTCTCACTCACTCACAGCTTCTATTTCTCTCTCTCTCACACACACAGCTTCTTTTTCTCTCTCTCTCTCTCACTCACAGCTTCCCTTTCTCTCTCTCTCTCACTCACTCACAGCTTCTCTTTCTCTCTCTCTCTCACTCACTCACAGTTTCTCTTTCTCTCTCACTCACTCACAGCTTTCTTTCTCTCTCACACACACTCACTCACAGCTTCTCTCTCTTTCTCTGTCTCTATCACTCACAGCTTCTCTTTCTCTCTCTCTCACAGCTACTCTTTCTCTCTCTCTCTCTCACTCACTCACAGCTTCTCTTTCTCTCTCTCTCTCACTCATGACTTCTATTTCTCTCTCACACACACACACAGCTTTTCTTTCTCTCTATCTCTCTCACTCACAGCTTCTCTTTTCTCTCTCTCTCTCACTCACTCACAGCTTCTCTTTCTTTCTCTCTCTCACTCACAGCTTCTCTTCCTCTCTCTCACTAACTCACAGCTTCTCTTTCTCTCTCTCTCTCACTCACTCACAGCTTCCCTTTCTCTCTCTCTCACTCACTCACAGCTTCTCTCTCTCTCACTCACTCACAGCTTCTCTTTCTCTCTCACTCACTCACAGCTTTCTTTCTCTCTCTCTCTGTCTCACTCACAGCTTCTCTTTCTCTCTCTCTCTCACTCAGCTTCTCTTTCTCTCTCTCACTCACAGCTTCTCATTCTCTCTCTCTCACTATCACTCACAGCTTCTCTTTCTCTCTCTCTCACTCACAGCTTCTCTTTCTCTTTCTCTCTCACTCACAGCTTGTATTTCTCTCTCACACACACACTGCTTCTCTCTCTCACACACAGCTTCTCTTTCTCTCTCTCTCTCCCTCACAGCTTCTCTTTCTCTCTCACACACGTAGCTTCTCTTTCTCTCTCTCTCTCTCACTCACAGCTTCTCCCTCCCTCTCTCTCTATCTCTCACTCACTCACAGCTTCTCACTCTCTCTCACTCTCACTCACAGTTTCTCTTTCTCTCTCACACACATAGCTTCTCTTTCTCTCTCTCTCTCATTCACAGCTTCTATTTCTCTCTCTCTCACTCACAGCTTCTCTCTCTCTCTCACTCAGAGCTTCTCTTTCTCTCACACACACACACTCACAGATTCTACATCTCTCTCTCACTCACAGCTTCTATTTCTCTCTCTCTCACTCACAGCTTCTCTTTCTCTCTCTCTCTCTCACTCACAGCTTCTTTCTCTCTCTCTCACTCACAGCTTTTTTTCTCTCTCTCACTCACTCACTCACAGCTTCTCTTTCGCTCTCTCTCTCACTCACAGCATCTCTCTCTTTCTCTCACTTACAGATTCTCTTTCCCTTCTCTCTCTCTCTCACTCACAGCTTCTCCCTCCTTCTCTCTCTATCTCTCACTCACTCACAGCTTCTCACTCTCTCTCTCACTATCTCACTCACAGTTTCTCTTTCTCTCTCACACACATAGCTTCTCTTTCTCTCTCTCTCTCATTCACAGCTTCTATTTCTCTCTCTCTCACTCACAGCTTTTCTTTCTCTCTCTCTCACTCACTCACAGCTTCTCTTTCACACTCTCTCTCTCATTCACAGCTTCTCTTTCTCTTTCTCTCACTCACAGCTTCTCTTTCTCTCTCTCTCACTCACTCCCAACTTCTCTTTCTATCTCTCTCTCACACACAGATTCTCATTCTCTCTCTCTCACTCTATCACTCACAGCTTCTCTTTCTCTCTCTCTCTCTCACTCACAGCTTGTCTTTCTCTCTCACACACACACTGCTTCTCTCTCTCTCACACAGCTTCTCTTTCTCTCTCTCTCACTCACAGCTTATCTTTCTCTCTCTCACATAGCTTCTCTTTCTCTCTCTCTCTCGTTCACAGCTTCTATTTCTCTCTCACACACTCACAGCTTCTCTATCTCTCTATCTCTCTCACTCACAGCTTCTCTTTTCTCTCTCTCTCACTCACTCACAGCTTCTCTTTCTCCCTCTCTCACTCACAGCTTCTCTTTCTCTCTCTCACTAACTCACAGCTTCTCTTTCTCTCTCTCTCACTCACTCACAGCTTCCCTTTCTCTCTCTCTCTCACTCACAGCTTCTCTTTCTCTCTCTCTCTCACTCACTCACAGCTTCTCTTTCTCTCTCACTCACTCACAGCTTTCTTTCTCTCTCTCTCTGTCTCACTCACAGCTTCTCTTTCTCTCTCTCTCTCTCACTCAGCTTCGCTTTCTCTCTCTCTCACTCACAGCTTCTCATTCTCTCTCTCTCACTCTCTCACTCACAGCTTCTCTTTCTCTCTCTCTCTCAATCACAGCTTCTCTTTCTCTCTCTCTCTCACTCACAGCTTGTATTTCTCTCTCACACACACTGCTTCTCTCTCTCTCACACACAGCTTCTCTTTCTCTCTCTCTCTCACTCACAGCTTCTCTTTCTCTCTCTCCCACATAGCTTCTCTTTCTCTCTCTCTCTCATTCACAGCTTCTATTTCTCTCTCCCTCACTCACAGCTTCTCTCTCTCTCTCTCACTCAATCACAGCTTCTATTTCTCTCTCTCTCTCACTCACTCACAGCTTCCCTTTCTCTCTCTCTCTCTCACTCACTCACAGCTTCTCTTTCTCTCTCTCTCTCTCACTCACTCACAGCTTCTCTTTCTCTCTCACTCACTCACAGCTTTCTTTCTCTCTCTCTCTGTCTCAATCACAGCTTCTCTTTTTCTCTCTCTCTCACTCAGCTTCTCTTTCTCTCTCTCTCACTCACAGCTTCTCTTTCTTTCTCTCTCACTCTATCACTCACAGCTTCTTTCTCTCTCTCTCACTCACAGCTTCTCTTTCCCTCTCTCTCACTCACAGCTTGTATTTCTCTCTCTCACACACACTGCTTCTCTCTCTCTCACTCACAGCTTCTCTTTCTCTCTCACACACATAGCTTCTCTTTCTCTCTCTCTCTCATTCACAGCTTCTATTTCTCTCTCTCACTCACAGCTTTTCTTTCTCTCTCTCTCACTCACAGCTTCTCTTTCTCTCTCTCTCTCTCTCTCACTCACAGCTTCTCTCTCTCTCACTCACAGCTTTCTTTCTCTCTCTCTCTCACTCACTCACAGCTTCTCTTTCGCTCTCTCTCTCACTCACAGCATCTCTCTCTTTCTCTCAATTACAGATTCTCTTTCCCTTCTCTCTCTCTCTCACTCACAGCTTCTCCCTCCCTCTCTCTCTCTCTCTCTCACTCACAGCTTCTCACTCTCTCTCTCTCTCTCACTCACAGCTTCTCTTTCTCTCTCACACACATAGCTTCTCTTTCTCTCTCTCATTCACAGCTTCTATTTCTCTCTCTCTCACTCACAGCTTCTCTTTCTCTCTCTTTCACTCACAGCTTCTCTTTCTCTCTCACACACACACTCACAGATTCTCTGTCTCTCTCTCACTCACATCTTCTCTCTCTCTCTCTCTCACTCACAGCTTCTATTTCTCTCTGTATCTCTCACTCATAGCTTCCCTTTCTCTCTCTCTCTCTCACTCACAGCTTCTTTCTCTCTCTCTCTCCATCACAGCTTTTCTTTCTCTCTCTCACTCACTCACTGCTTCTATTTCACTCTCTCTCTCTCACTCACAGCTTCTTTTTTCTCTCTCTCTCTCACTCACTCACAGCTTCTCTTTCTATCTCTCTCACTCACTCACAGCTCTTTCTCTGTCTCTCACTTACTCACAGCTTCTCTCTCTCTCTCTCACTCACTCACAGCTTTCTTTCTCTCTCTATGTTTCACTCACAGCTTCTCTCTCTCTCACTCACTCACTCACAGCTTCTCTTTCTCTCTCTCTCACTAAGTCACAGCTTCTCTTTCTCTCTCTCTCACTCACTCACAGCTTCTATTTCTCTCTCTCTCACACACACAGCTTCTTTTTCTCTCTCTCTCTCTCACTCACAGCTTCCCTTTCTCTCTCTCTCTCACTCACTCACAGCTTCTCTTTCTCTCTCTCTCTCACTCACTCACAGTTTCTCTTTCTCTCTCACTCACTCACAGCTTTCTTTCTCTCTCACACACACTCACTCACAGCTTCTCTCTCTTTCTCTGTCTCTATCACTCACAGCTTCTCTTTCTCTCTCTCTCACAGCTACTCTTTCTCTCTCTCTCTCTCACTCACTCACAGCTTCTCTTTCTCTCTCTCTCTCTCTCACTCATGACTTCTATTTCTCTCTCACACACACACACAGCTTTTCTTTCTCTCTATCTCTCTCACTCACAGCTTCTCTTTTCTCTCTCTCTCTCACTCACTCACAGCTTCTCTTTCTTTCTCTCTCTCACTCACAGCTTCTCTTCCTCTCTCTCACTAACTCACAGCTTCTCTTTCTCTCTCTCTCTCACTCACTCACAGCTTCCCTTTCTCTCTCTCTCACTCACTCACAGCTTCTCTCTCTCTCACTCACTCACAGCTTCTCTTTCTCTCTCACTCACTCACAGCTTTCTTTCTCTCTCTCTCTGTCTCACTCACAGCTTCTCTTTCTCTCTCTCTCTCACTCAGCTTCTCTTTCTCTCTCTCACTCACAGCTTCTCATTCTCTCTCTCTCACTATCACTCACAGCTTCTCTTTCTCTCTCTCTCACTCACAGCTTCTCTTTCTCTTTCTCTCTCACTCACAGCTTGTATTTCTCTCTCACACACACACTGCTTCTCTCTCTCACACACAGCTTCTCTTTCTCTCTCTCTCTCCCTCACAGCTTCTCTTTCTCTCTCACACACGTAGCTTCTCTTTCTCTCTCTCTCTCTCACTCACAGCTTCTCCCTCCCTCTCTCTCTATCTCTCACTCACTCACAGCTTCTCACTCTCTCTCACTCTCACTCACAGTTTCTCTTTCTCTCTCACACACATAGCTTCTCTTTCTCTCTCTCATTCACAGCTTCTATTTCTCTCTCTCTCACTCACAGCTTCTCTCTCTCTCTCACTCAGAGCTTCTCTTTCTCTCACACACACACACTCACAGATTCTCCATCTCTCTCTCACTCACAGCTTCTATTTCTCTCTCTCTCACTCACAGCTTCTCTTTCTCTCTCTCTCTCTCTCACTCACAGCTTCTTTCTCTCTCTCTCACTCACAGCTTTTTTTCTCTCTCTCACTCACTCACTCACAGCTTCTCTTTCGCTCTCTCTCTCACTCACAGCATCTCTCTCTTTCTCTCACTTACAGATTCTCTTTCCCTTCTCTCTCTCTCTCACTCACAGCTTCTCCCTCCTTCTCTCTCTATCTCTCACTCACTCACAGCTTCTCACTCTCTCTCTCACTATCTCACTCACAGTTTCTCTTTCTCTCTCACACACATAGCTTCTCTTTCTCTCTCTCTCTCATTCACAGCTTCTATTTCTCTCTCTCTCACTCACAGCTTTTCTTTCTCTCTCTCTCACTCACTCACAGCTTCTCTTTCACACTCTCTCTCTCATTCACAGCTTCTCTTTCTCTTTCTCTCACTCACAGCTTCTCTTTCTCTCTCTCTCACTCACTCCCAACTTCTCTTTCTATCTCTCTCTCACACACAGATTCTCATTCTCTCTCTCTCACTCTATCACTCACAGCTTCTCTTTCTCTCTCTCTCTCTCACTCACAGCTTGTCTTTCTCTCTCACACACACACTGCTTCTCTCTCTCTCACACAGCTTCTCTTTCTCTCTCTCTCACTCACAGCTTATCTTTCTCTCTCTCACATAGCTTCTCTTTCTCTCTCTCTCTCGTTCACAGCTTCTATTTCTCTCTCACACACTCACAGCTTCTCTATCTCTCTCACTCACTCACAGCTTCTCTCTCTCACACACACACACTCACAGCTTCTCTTTCTCTCTCACTCACTCACAGCTTTCTTTCTCTCTCTCTCTGTCTCACTCACAGCTTCTCTTTCTCTCTCTCTCTCACTCAGCTTCTCTTTCTCTCTCTCTCACTCACAGCTTCTCATTCTCTCTCTCTCACTCTATCACTCACAGCTTCACTTTCTCTCTCTCTCTCACTCACAGCTTCTCTTTCTCTTTCTCTCTCACTCACAGCTTGTATTTCTCTTTCACACACACACTGCTTCTCTCTCTCACACACAGCTTCTCTTTCTCTCTCTCACTCACTCACAGCTTCTCTTTCTCTCTCACACACATAGCTTCTCTTTCTCTCTCTCTCTCATTCACAGCTTCTATTTCTCTCTCTCTCACTCACAGCTTCTCTTTCTCTCTCTCTCTCACTCACAGCTTCTTTCTCTCTCTCTCACTCACAGCTTTTTTTCTCTCTCTCACTCACTCACTCACAGCTTCTCTTTCGCTCTCTCTCTCACTCACAGCATCTCTCTCTTTCTCTCACTTACAGATTCTCTTTCCCTTCTCTCTCTCTCTCACTCACAGCTTCTCCCTCCCTCTCTCTCTATCTCTCACTCACTCACATCTTCTCACTCTCTCTCTCTCACTCTCTCATAGTTTCTCTTTCTCTCTCACACACATAGCTTCTCTTTCTCTCTCTCTCTCTCATTCACAGCTTCTATTTCTCTCTCTCTCACTCACAGCTTCTCTCTCTCTCTCTCACTCAGAGCTTCTCTTTCTCTCTCACACACACACTCACAGATTCTCCATCTCTCTCTCACTCACAGCTTCTCTTTCTCTCTCTCTCTCACTCACAGCTTCTATTTCTCTCTGTATCTCTCACTCATAGCTTCCCTTTCTCTCTCTCTCTCTCACTCACAGCTTCTTTCTCTCTCTCTCTCTCAATCACAGCTTTTCTTTCTCTCTCTCTCACTCACTCACAGCTTCTCTTTCACTCTCTCTCTCTCACTCACAGCTTCTCTTTCTCTTTCTCTCACTCACAGCTTCTCTTTCTCTCTCTCTCACTCACTCCCAACTTCTCTTTCTATCTCTCTCTCACACACAGATTCTCATTCTCTCTCTCTCTCTCACTCACAGCTTCTCTTTTTTCTCTCTCTCACTCACTCACTCACAGCTTCTCTCTCTTTCTCTCTTTCACTCACAGCTTCTCTTTCTCTCCCTCACTAACTCACAGCTTCTCTTTCTCTCTCTCTCTCTCACTCACAGCTTCTCTTTCTCTCTCTCTCACTCACACCTTCTCTCTCACTCACTCTCTCACTCAGCTACTCTTTCTTTCTTTCTCTCTCACACAGCTTCTCTCTCTCTCACACACACACACACCTTCTCTTTCTCTCTCACACACTCACTCACAGCTTCTCTTTCTCTCTCACTCACTCACAGCTTTCTTTCTCTCTCTCTCTGTCTCACTCACAGCTTCTCTTTCTCTCTCTCTCTCACTCAGCTTCTCTTTCTCTCTCTCTCACTCACAGCTTCTCATTCTCTCTCTCTCACTCTATCACTCACAGCTTCACTTTCTCTCTCTCTCTCACTCACAGCTTCTCTTTCTCTTTCTCTCTCACTCACAGCTTGTATTTCTCTCTCACACACACACTGCTTCTCTCTCTCACACACAGCTTCTCTTTCTCTCTCTCACTCACTCACAGCTTCTCTTTCTCTCTCACACACATAGCTTCTCTTTCTCTCTCTCTCTCATTCACAGCTTCTATTTCTCTCTCTCTCACTCACAGCTTCTCTTTCTCTCTCTCTCTCACTCACAGCTTCTTTCTCTCTCTCTCACTCACAGCTTTTTTTCTCTCTCTCACTCACTCACTCACAGCTTCTCTTTCGCTCTCTCTCTCACTCACAGCATCTCTCTCTTTCTCTCACTTACAGATTCTCTTTCCCTTCTCTCTCTCTCTCACTCACAGCTTCTCCCTCCCTCTCTCTCTATCTCTCACTCACTCACAGCTTCTCACTCTCTCTCTCTCACTCTCTCATAGTTTCTCTTTCTCTCTCACACACATAGCTTCTCTTTCTCTCTCTCTCTCATTCACAGCTTCTATTTCTCTCTCTCTCACTCACAGCTTCTCTCTCTCTCTCTCACTCAGAGCTTCTCTTTCTCTCTCTCACACACACTCACAGATTCTCCATCTCTCTCTCACTCACAGCTTCTCTTTCTCTCTCTCTCTCACTCACAGCTTCTATTTCTCTCTGTATCTCTCACTCATAGCTTCCCTTTCTCTCTCTCTCTCTCACTCACAGCTTCTTTCTCTCTCTCTCTCAATCACAGCTTATCTTTCTCTCTCTCTCACTCACTCACAGCTTCTCTTTCACTCTCTCTCTCACTCACAGCTTCTCTTTCTCTTTCTCTCACTCACAGCTTCTCTTTCTCTCTCTCTCACTCACTCCCAACTTCTCTTTCTATCTCTCTCTCACACACAGATTCTCATTCTCTCTCTCTCTCTCACTCACAGCTTCTCTTTTTTCTCTCTCTCACTCACTCACTCACAGCTTCTCTCTCTTTCTCTCTTTCACTCACAGCTTCTCTTTCTCTCCCTCACTAACTCACAGCTTCTCTTTCTCTCTCTCTCTCTCACTCACAGCTTCTCTTTCTCTCTCTCTCACTCACACCTTCTCTCTCACTCACTCTCTCACTCAGCTACTCTTTCTTTCTTTCTCTCTCACACAGCTTCTCTCTCTCTCTCACACACACACACCTTCTCTTTCTCTCTCACACACTCACTCACAGCTTCTCTCTCTTTCTCTGTCTCTCTCACTCACAGCTTCTCTTTCTTTCTCTCTCTCTCTCTCACAGCTACTCTTTCTCTCTCTCTCTCTCACTCACAGCTTCTCTTTCTCTCTCTCTCTCTCTCACTCATGACTTCTATTTCTCTCTCACACACACACACAGCTTCTCTTTCTCTCTATCTCTCTCACTCACAGCTTCTCTTTTCTCTCTCTCTCACTCACTCACAGCTTCTCTTTCTCCCTCTCTCACTCACAGCTTCTCTTTCTCTCTCTCACTAACTCACAGCTTCTCTTTCTCTCTCTCTCACTCACTCACAGCTTCCCTTTCTCTCTCTCTCTCACTCACAGCTTCTCTTTCTCTCTCTCTCTCACTCACTCACAGCTTCTCTTTCTCTCTCACTCACTCACAGCTTTCTTTCTCTCTCTCTCTGTCTCACTCACAGCTTCTCTTTCTCTCTCTCTCTCTCTCACTCAGCTTCGCTTTCTCTCTCTCTCACTCACAGCTTCTCATTCTCTCTCTCTCACTCTCTCACTCACAGCTTCTCTTTCTCTCTCTCTCTCAATCACAGCTTCTCTTTCTCTCTCTCTCTCACTCACAGCTTGTATTTCTCTCTCACACACACTGCTTCTCTCTCTCTCACACACAGCTTCTCTTTCTCTCTCTCTCTCACTCACAGCTTCTCTTTCTCTCTCTCCCACATAGCTTCTCTTTCTCTCTCTCTCTCATTCACAGCTTCTATTTCTCTCTCTCTCACTCACAGCTTCTCTCTCTCTCTCTCACTCAATCACAGCTTCTATTTCTCTCTCTCTCTCACTCACTCACAGCTTCCCTTTCTCTCTCTCTCTCTCACTCACTCACAGCTTCTCTTTCTCTCTCTCTCTCTCACTCACTCACAGCTTCTCTTTCTCTCTCACTCACTCACAGCTTTCTTTCTCTCTCTCTCTGTCTCAATCACAGCTTCTCTTTTTCTCTCTCTCTCACTCAGCTTCTCTTTCTCTCTCTCTCACTCACAGCTTCTCTTTCTTTCTCTCTCACTCTCTCACTCACAGCTTCTTTCTCTCTCTCTCACTCACAGCTTCTCTTTCCCTCTCTCTCACTCACAGCTTGTATTTCTCTCTCTCACACACACTGCTTCTCTCTCTCTCACACACACCTTCTCTCTCTCTCTCTCACTCACAGCTTCTCTTTCTCTCTCACACACATAGCTTCTCTTTCTCTCTCTCTCTCATTCACAGCTTCTATTTCTCTCTCTCACTCACAGCTTTTCTTTCTCTCTCTCTCACTCACAGCTTCTCTTTCTCTCTCTCTCTCTCTCTCACTCACAGCTTCTCTCTCTCTCTCACTCACAGCTTTCTTTCTCTCTCTCTCTCACTCACTCACAGCTTCTCTTTCGCTCTCTCTCTCACTCACAGCATCTCTCTCTTTCTCTCAATTACAGATTCTCTTTCCCTTCTCTCTCTCTCTCACTCACAGCTTCTCCCTCCCTCTCTCTCTCTCTCTCTCTCTCTCACTCACAGCTTCTCACTCTCTCTCTCTCTCACTCACAGCTTCTCTTTCTCTCTCACACACATAGCTTCTCTTTCTCTCTCTCATTCACAGCTTCTATTTCTCTCTCTCTCACTCACAGCTTCTCTTTCTCTCTCTTTCACTCACAGCTTCTCTTTCTCTCTCACACACACACTCACAGATTCTCTGTCTCTCTCTCACTCACATCTTCTCTCTCTCTCTCTCTCACTCACAGCTTCTATTTCTCTCTGTATCTCTCACTCATAGCTTCCCTTTCTCTCTCTCTCTCTCACTCACAGCTTCTTTCTCTCTCTCTCTCCATCACAGCTTTTCTTTCTCTCTCTCCCTCACTCACTGCTTCTATTTCACTCTCTCTCTCTCACTCACAGCTTCTTTTTTCTCTCTCTCTCTCACTCACTCACAGCTTCTCTTTCTATCTCTCTCACTCACTCACAGCTCTTTCTCTGTCTCTCACTTACTCACAGCTTCTCTCTCTCTCTCTCACTCACTCACAGCTTTCTTTCTCTCTCTATGTTTCACTCACAGCTTCTCTCTCTCTCACTCACTCACTCACAGCTTCTCTTTCTCTCTCTCTCACTAAGTCACAGCTTCTCTTTCTCTCTCTCTCACTCACTCACAGCTTCTATTTCTCTCTCACACACACACACAGCTTCTTTTTCTCTCTCTCTCTCTCACTCACAGCTTCCCTTTCTCTCTCTCTCTCACTCACTCACAGCTTCTCTTTCTCTCTCTCTCTCACTCACTCACAGTTTCTCTTTCTCTCTCACTCACTCACAGCTTTCTTTCTCTCTCACACACACTCACTCACAGCTTCTCTCTCTTTCTCTGTCTCTATCACTCACAGCTTCTCTTTCTCTCTCTCTCACAGCTACTCTTTCTCTCTCTCTCTCTCACTCACTCACAGCTTCTGTTTCTCTCTCTCTCTCTCTCACTCATGACTTCTATTTCTCTCTCTCACACACACACAGCTTTTCTTTCTCTCTATCTCTCTCACTCACAGCTTCTCTTTTCTCTCTCTCTCTCACTCACTCACAGCTTCTCTTTCTTTCTCTCTCTCACTCACAGCTTCTCTTCCTCTCTCTCACTAACTCACAGCTTCTCTTTCTCTCTCTCTCTCACTCACTCACAGCTTCCCTTTCTCTCTCTCTCACTCACTCACAGCTTCTCTCTCTCTCACTCACTCACAGCTTCTCTTTCTCTCTCACTCACTCACAGCTTTCTTTCTCTCTCTCTCTGTCTCACTCACAGCTTCTCTTTCTCTCTCTCTCTCACTCAGCTTCTCTTTCTCTCTCTCACTCACAGCTTCTCATTCTCTCTCTCTCACTATCACTCACAGCTTCTCTTTCTCTCTCTCTCACTCACAGCTTCTCTTTCTCTTTCTCTCTCACTCACAGCTTGTATTTCTCTCTCACACACACACTGCTTCTCTCTCTCACACACAGCTTCTCTTTCTCTCTCTCTCTCCCTCACAGCTTCTCTTTCTCTCTCACACACGTAGCTTCTCTTTCTCTCTCTCTCTCTCACTCACAGCTTCTCCCTCCCTCTCTCTCTATCTCTCACTCACTCACAGCTTCTCACTCTCTCTCACTCTCACTCACAGTTTCTCTTTCTCTCTCACACACATAGCTTCTCTTTCTCTCTCTCTCTCATTCACAGCTTCTATTTCTCTCTCTCTCACTCACAGCTTCTCTCTCTCTCTCACTCAGAGCTTCTCTTTCTCTCACACACACACACTCACAGATTCTCCATCTCTCTCTCACTCACAGCTTCTATTTCTCTCTCTCTCACTCACAGCTTCTCTTTCTCTCTCTCTCTCTCACTCACAGCTTCTTTCTCTCTCTCTCACTCACAGCTTTTTTTCTCTCTCTCACTCACTCACTCACAGCTTCTCTTTCGCTCTCTCTCTCACTCACAGCATCTCTCTCTTTCTCTCACTTACAGATTCTCTTTCCCTTCTCTCTCTCTCTCACTCACAGCTTCTCCCTCCTTCTCTCTCTATCTCTCACTCACTCACAGCTTCTCACTCTCTCTCTCACTATCTCACTCACAGTTTCTCTTTCTCTCTCACACACATAGCTTCTCTTTCTCTCTCTCTCTCATTCACAGCTTCTATTTCTCTCTCTCTCACTCACAGCTTCTCTCTCTCTCTCTCACTCAGAGCTTCTCTTTCTCTCACACACACACACTCACAGATTCTCAATCTCTCTCTCACTCACAGCTTCTCTTTCTCTCTCTCTCACTCACAGCTTCTATTTCTCTCTGTATCTCTCACTCATAGCTTCCCTTTCTCTCTCTCTCTCACTCACAGCTTCTTTCTCTCTCTCTCTCTCACTCACAGCTTTTCTTTCTCTCTCTCTCACTCACTCACAGCTTCTCTTTCACACTCTCTCTCTCACTCACAGCTTCTCTTTCTCTTTCTCTCACTCACAGCTTCTCTTTCTCTATCTCTCACTCACTCCCAACTTCTCTTTCTATCTCTCTCTCACACACAGATTCTCATTCTCTCTCTCTCACTCTATCACTCACAGCTTCTCTTTCTCTCTCTCTCTCTCACTCACAGCTTGTCTTTCTCTCTCACACACACACTGCTTCTCTCTCTCTCACACACAGCTTCTCTTTCTCTCTCTCTCACTCACAGCTTATCTTTCTCTCTCTCACATAGCTTCTCTTTCTCTCTCTCTCTCGTTCACAGCTTCTATTTCTCTCTCACACACTCACAGCTTCTCTATCTCTCTCACTCACTCACAGCTTCTCTCTCTCACACACACACACTCACAGCTTCTCTTTCTCTCTCACTCACACACAGCTTTCTTTCTCTCTCTCTCTGTCTCACTCACAGCTTCTCTTTCTCTCTCTCTCTCACTCAGCTTCTCTTTCTCTCTCTCTCACTCACAGCTTCTCATTCTCTCTCTCTCACTCTATCACTCACATCTTCACTTTCTCTCTCTCTCTCACTCACAGCTTCTCTTTCTCTTTCTCTCTCACTCACAGCTTGTATTTCTCTCTCACACACACACTGCTTCTCTCTCTCACACACAGCTTCTCTTTCTCTCTCTCACTCACTCACAGCTTCTCTTTCTCTCTCACACACATAGCTTCTCTTTCTCTCTCTCTCTCATTCACAGCTTCTATTTCTCTCTCTCACTCACAGCTTCTCTTTCTCTCTCTCTCTCACTCACAGCTTCTTTCTCTCTCTCTCACTCACAGCTTTTTTTCTCTCTCTCACTCACTCACTCACAGCTTCTCTTTCGCTCTCTCTCTCACTCACAGCATCTCTCTCTTTCTCTCACTTACAGATTCTCTTTCCCTTCTCTCTCTCTCTCACTCACAGCTTCTCCCTCCCTCTCTCTCTATCTCTCACTCACTCACAGCTTCTCACTCTCTCTCTCTCACTCTCTCATAGTTTCTCTTTCTCTCTCACACACATAGCTTCTCTTTCTCTCTCTCTCTCATTCACAGCTTCTATTTTTCTCTCTCTCACTCACAGCTTCTCTCTCTCTCTCTCACTCAGAGCTTCTCTTTCTCTCACACACACACACTCACAGATTCTCCATCTCTCTCTCACTCACAGCTTCTCTTTCTCTCTCTCTCTCACTCACAGCTTCTATTTCTCTCTGTATCTCTCACTCATAGCTTCCCTTTCTCTCTCTCTCTCACTCACAGCTTCTTTCTCTCTCTCTCTCTCAATCACAGCTTTTCTTTCTCTCTCTCTCACTCACTCACAGCTTCTCTTTCACTCTCTCTCTCTCACTCACAGCTTCTCTTTCTCTTTCTCTCACTCACAGCTTCTCTTTCTCTCTCTCTCACTCACTCCCAACTTCTCTTTCTATCTCTCTCTCACACACAGATTCTCATTCTCTCTCTCTCTCTCACTCACAGCTTCTCTTTTTTCTCTCTCTCACTCACTCACTCACAGCTTCTCTCTCTTTCTCTCTTTCACTCACAGCTTCTCTTTCTCTCCCTCACTAACTCACAGCTTCTCTTTCTCTCTCTCTCTCTCACTCACAGCTTCTCTTTCTCTCTCTCTCACTCACACCTTCTCTCTCACTCACTCTCTCACTCAGCTACTCTTTCTTTCTTTCTCTCTCACACAGCTTCTCTCTCACACACACACACACACACCTTCTCTTTCTCTCTCACACACTCACTCACAGCTTCTCTCTCTTTCTCTGTCTCTCTCACTCACAGCTTCTCTTTCTTTCTCTCTCTCTCTCTCACAGCTACTCTTTCTCTCTCTCTCTCTCTCACTCACAGCTTCTCTTTCTCTCTCTCTCTCTCACTCATGACTTCTATTTCTCTCTCACACACACACACAGCTTCTCTTTCTCTCTATCTCTCTCACTCACAGCTTCTCTTTTCTCTCTCTCTCACTCACTCACAGCTTCTCTTTCTCCCTCTCTCACTCACAGCTTCTCTTTCTCTCTCTCACTAACTCACAGCTTCTCTTTCTCTCTCTCTCACTCACTCACAGCTTCCCTTTCTCTCTCTCTCTCACTCACAGCTTCTCTTTCTCTCTCTCTCTCACTCACTCACAGCTTCTCTTTCTCTCTCACTCACTCACAGCTTTCTTTCTCTCTCTCTGTGTGTCTCACTCACAGCTTCTCTTTCTCTCTCTCTCTCTCTCACTCAGCTTCGCTTTCTCTCTCTCTCACTCACAGCTTCTCATTCTCTCTCTCTCACTCTCTCACTCACAGCTTCTCTTTCTCTCTCTCTCTCAATCACAGCTTCTCTTTCTCTCTCTCTCTCACTCACAGCTTGTATTTCTCTCTCACACACACACTGCTTCTCTCTCTCTCTCACACAGCTTCTCTTTCTCTCTCTCTCTCACTCACAGCTTCTCTTTCTCTCTCTCCCACATAGCTTCTCTTTCTCTCTCTCTCTCATTCACAGCTTCTATTTCTCTCTCTCTCACTCACAGCTTCTCTCTCTCTCTCTCACTCAATCACAGCTTCTATTTCTCTCTCTCTCTCACTCACTCACAGCTTCCCTTTCTCTCTCTCTCTCTCACTCACTCACAGCTTCTCTTTCTCTCTCTCTCTCTCTCACTCACTCACAGCTTCTCTTTCTCTCTCACTCACTCACAGCTTTCTTTCTCTCTCTCTCTGTCTCAATCACAGCTTCTCTTTTTCTCTCTCTCTCACTCAGCTTCTCTTTCTCTCTCTCTCACTCACAGCTTCTCTTTCTTTCTCTCTCACTCTATCACTCACAGCTTCTTTCTCTCTCTCTCACTCACAGCTTCTCTTTCCCTCTCTCTCACTCACAGCTTGTATTTCTCTCTCTCACACACACTGCTTCTCTCTCTCTCTCACACACCTTCTCTCTCTCTCTCACTCAAAGCTTCTCTTTCTCTCTCACACACATAGCTTCTCTTTCTCTCTCTCTCTCATTCACAGCTTCTATTTCTCTCTCTCACTCACAGCTTTTCTTTCTCTCTCTCTCACTCACAGCTTCTCTTTCTCTCTCTCTCTCTCTCTCACTCACAGCTTCTCTCTCTCTCTCACTCACAGCTTTCTTTCTCTCTCTCTCTCACTCACTCACAGCTTCTCTTTCGCTCTCTCTCTCACTCACAGCATCTCTCTCTTTCTCTCAATTACAGATTCTCTTTCCCTTCTCTCTCTCTCTCACTCACAGCTTCTCCCTCCCTCTCTCTCTCTCTCTCTCTCTCACTCACAGCTTCTCACTCTCTCTCTCTCTCTCTCACTCACAGCTTCTCTTTCTCTCTCTCACACATAGCTTCTCTTTCTCTCTCTCATTCACAGCTTCTATTTCTCTCTCTCTCACTCACAGCTTCTCTTTCTCTCTCTTTCACTCACAGCTTCTCTTTCTCTCTCACACACACACTCACAGATTCTCTGTCTCTCTCTCACTCACATCTTCTCTCTCTCTCTCTCTCACTCACAGCTTCTATTTCTCTCTGTATCTCTCACTCATAGCTTCCCTTTCTCTCTCTCTCTCTCACTCACAGCTTCTTTCTCTCTCTCTCTCCATCACAGCTTTTCTTTCTCTCTCTCACTCACTCACTGCTTCTATTTCACTCTCTCTCTCTCACTCACAGCTTTTTTCTCTCTCTCTCTCACTCACTCACAGCTTCTCTTTCTATCTCTCTCACTCACTCACAGCTCTTTCTGGGTCTCTCACTTACTCACAGCTTCTCTCTCTCTCTCACTCACTCACAGCTTTCTTTCTCTCTCTATGTTTCACTCACATCTTCTCTCTCTCTCACTCACTCACTCACTGCTTCTCTTTCTCTCTCTCTCACTAAGTCACAGCTTCTCTTTCTCTCTCTCTCACTCACTCACAGCTTCTATTTCTCTCTCTCACACACACACAGCTTCTTTTTCTCTCTCTCTCTCTCACTCACAGCTTCCCTTTCTCTCTCTCTCACTCACTCACAGCTTCTATTTCTCTCTCTCACACACACACAGCTTCTTTTTCTCTCTCTCTCTCTCACTCACAGCTTCTCTTTCTCTCTCTCTCTCACTCACAGCTTCTTTCTCTCTCTCTCACTCACAGCTTTTTTTCTCTCTCTCACTCACTCACTCACAGCTTCTCTTTCGCTCTCTCTCTCACTCACAGCATCTCTCTCTTTCTCTCACTTACAGATTCTCTTTCCCTTCTCTCTCTCTCTCACTCACAGCTTCTCCCTCCCTCTCTCTCTATCTCTCACTCACTCACAGCTTCTCACTCTCTCTCTCACTCTCTCATAGTTTCTCTTTCTCTCTCACACACATAGCTTCTCTTTCTCTCTCTCTCATTCACAGCTTCTATTTCTCTCTCTCTCACTCACAGCTTCTCTCTCTCTCTCTCACTCAGAGCTTCTCTTTCTCTCACACACACACACTCACAGATTCTCCATCTCTCTCTCACTCACAGCTTCTCTTTCTCTCTCTCTCTCACTCACAGCTTCTATTTCTCTCTGTATCTCTCACTCATAGCTTCCCTTTCTCTCTCTCTCTCACTCACAGCTTCTTTCTCTCTCTCTCTCTCAATCACAGCTTTTCTTTCTCTCTCTCTCACTCACTCACAGCTTCTCTTTCACTCTCTCTCTCTCACTCACAGCTTCTCTTTCTCTTTCTCTCACTCACAGCTTCTCTTTCTCTCTCTCTCACTCACTCCCAACTTCTCTTTCTATCTCTCTCTCACACACAGATTCTCATTCTCTCTCTCTCTCTCACTCACAGCTTCTCTTTTTTCTCTCTCTCACTCACTCACTCACAGCTTCTCTCTCTTTCTCTCTTTCACTCACAGCTTCTCTTTCTCTCCCTCACTAACTCACAGCTTCTCTTTCTCTCTCTCTCTCTCACTCACAGCTTCTCTTTCTCTCTCTCTCACTCACACCTTCTCTCTCACTCACTCTCTCACTCAGCTACTCTTTCTTTCTTTCTCTCTCACACAGCTTCTCTCTCACACACACACACACACACCTTCTCTTTCTCTCTCACACACTCACTCACAGCTTCTCTCTCTTTCTCTGTCTCTCTCACTCACAGCTTCTCTTTCTTTCTCTCTCTCTCTCTCACAGCTACTCTTTCTCTCTCTCTCTCTCTCACTCACAGCTTCTCTTTCTCTCTCTCTCTCTCACTCATGACTTCTATTTCTCTCTCACACACACACACAGCTTCTCTTTCTCTCTATCTCTCTCACTCACAGCTTCTCTTTTCTCTCTCTCTCACTCACTCACAGCTTCTCTTTCTCCCTCTCTCACTCACAGCTTCTCTTTCTCTCTCTCACTAACTCACAGCTTCTCTTTCTCTCTCTCTCACTCACTCACAGCTTCCCTTTCTCTCTCTCTCTCACTCACAGCTTCTCTTTCTCTCTCTCTCTCACTCACTCACAGCTTCTCTTTCTCTCTCACTCACTCACAGCTTTCTTTCTCTCTCTCTGTGTGTCTCACTCACAGCTTCTCTTTCTTTCTCTCTCTCTCTCACTCAGCTTCGCTTTCTCTCTCTCTCACTCACAGCTTCTCATTCTCTCTCTCTCACTCTCTCACTCACAGCTTCTCTTTCTCTCTCTCTCTCAATCACAGCTTCTCTTTCTCTCTCTCTCTCACTCACAGCTTGTATTTCTCTCTCACACACACACTGCTTCTCTCTCTCTCTCACACAGCTTCTCTTTCTCTCTCTCTCTCACTCACAGCTTCTCTTTCTCTCTCTCCCACATAGCTTCTCTTTCTCTCTCTCTCTCATTCACAGCTTCTATTTCTCTCTCTCTCACTCACAGCTTCTCTCTCTCTCTCTCACTCAATCACAGCTTCTATTTCTCTCTCTCTCTCACTCACTCACAGCTTCCCTTTCTCTCTCTCTCTCTCACTCACTCACAGCTTCTCTTTCTCTCTCTCTCTCTCTCACTCACTCACAGCTTCTCTTTCTCTCTCACTCACTCACAGCTTTCTTTCTCTCTCTCTCTGTCTCAATCACAGCTTCTCTTTTTCTCTCTCTCTCACTCAGCTTCTCTTTCTCTCTCTCTCACTCACAGCTTTTCTTTCTTTCTCTCTCACTCTATCACTCACAGCTTCTTTCTCTCTCTCTCACTCACAGCTTCTCTTTCCCTCTCTCTCACTCACAGCTTGTATTTCTCTCTCTCACACACACTGCTTCTCTCTCTCACACACACACCTTCTCTCTCTCTCTCACTCACAGCTTCTCTTTCTCTCTCACACACATAGCTTCTCTTTCTCTCTCTCTCTCATTCACAGCTTCTATTTCTCTCTCTCACTCACAGCTTTTCTTTCTCTCTCTCTCACTCACAGCTTCTCTTTCTCTCTCTCTCTCTCTCTCACTCACAGCTTCTCTCTCTCTCTCACTCACAGCTTTCTTTCTCTCTCTCTCTCACTCACTCACAGCTTCTCTTTCGCTCTCTCTCTCACTCACAGCATCTCTCTCTTTCTCTCAATTACAGATTCTCTTTCCCTTCTCTCTCTCTCTCACTCACAGCTTCTCCCTCCCTCTCTCTCTCTCTCTCTCTCTCACTCACAGCTTCTCACTCTCTCTCTCTCTCTCTCACTCACAGCTTCTTTTTCTCTCTCTCACACATAGCTTCTCTTTCTCTCTCTCATTCACAGCTTCTATTTCTCTCTCTCTCACTCACAGCTTCTCTTTCTCTCTCTTTCACTCACAGCTTCTCTTTCTCTCTCACACACACACTCACAGATTCTCTGTCTCTCTCTCACTCACATCTTCTCTCTCTCTCTCTCACTCACAGCTTCTATTTCTCTCTGTATCTCTCACTCATAGCTTCCCTTTCTCTCTCTCTCTCTCACTCACAGCTTCTTTCTCTCTCTCTCTCCATCACAGCTTTTCTTTCTCTCTCTCACTCACTCACTGCTTCTATTTCACTCTCTCTCTCTCACTCACAGCTTCTTTTTTCTCTCTCTCTCTCACTCACTCACAGCTTCTCTTTCTATCTCTCTCACTCACTCACAGCTCTTTCTCTGTCTCTCACTTACTCACAGCTTCTCTCTCTCTCTCTCACTCACTCACAGCTTTCTTTCTCTCTCTATGTTTCACTCACATCTTCTCTCTCTCTCACTCACTCACTCACAGCTTCTCTTTCTCTCTCTCTCACTAAGTCACAGCTTCTCTTTCTCTCTCTCTCACTCACTCACAGCTTCTATTTCTCTCTCTCACACACACACAGCTTCTTTTTCTCTCTCTCTCTCTCACTCACAGCTTCCCTTTCTCTCTCTCTCTCACACACTCACAGCTTCTCTTTCTCTCTCTCTCTCACTCACTCACAGTTTCTCTTTCTCTCTCACTCACTCACAGCTTTCTTTCTCTCTCACACACACTCACTCACAGCTTCTCTCTCTTTCTCTGTCTCTATCACTCACAGCTTCTCTTTCTCTCTCTCTCACAGCTACTCTTTCTCTCTCTCTCTCACTCACTCACAGCTTCTCTTTCTCTCTCTCTCTCTCTCACTCATGACTTCTATTTCTCTCTCACACACACACACACACAGCTTTTCTTTCTCTCTATCTCTCTCACTCACAGCTTCTCTTTTCTCTCTCTCTCTCTCACTCACTCACAGCTTCTCTTTCTTTCTCTCTCTCACTCACAGCTTCTCTTCCTCTCTCTCACTAACTCACAGCTTCTCTTTCTCTCTCTCTCTCACTCACTCACAGCTTCCCTTTCTCTCTCTCTCACTCACTCACAGCTTCTCTCTCTCACTCACTCACAGCTTCTCTTTCTCTCTCACTCACTCACAGCTTTCTTTCTCTCTCTCTCTGTCTCACTCACAGCTTCTCTTTCTCTCTCTCTCTCACTCAGCTTCTCTTTCTCTCTCTCACTCACAGCTTCTCATTCTCTCTCTCTCACTATCACTCACAGCTTCTCTTTCTCTCTCTCTCACTCACAGCTTCTCTTTCTCTTTCTCTCTCACTCACAGCTTGTATTTCTCTCTCACACACACACTGCTTCTCTCTCTCTCACACAGCTTCTCTTTCTCTCTCTCTCTCCCTCACAGCTTCTCTTTCTCTCTCACACACGTAGCTTCTCTTTCTCTCTCTCTCTCTCACTCACAGCTTCTCCCTCCCTCTCTCTCTATCTCTCACTCACTCACAGCTTCTCACTCTCTCTCACTCTCACTCACAGTTTCTCTTTCTCTCTCACACACATAGCTTCTCTTTCTCTCTCTCTCTCATTCACAGCTTCTATTTCTCTCTCTCTCACTCACAGCTTCTCTCTCTCTCTCACTCAGAGCTTCTCTTTCTCTCACACACACACACTCACAGATTCTCCATCTCTCTCTCACTCACAGCTTCTATTTCTCTCTCTCTCACTCACAGCTTCTCTTTCTCTCTCTCTCTCTCACTCACAGCTTCTTTCTCTCTCTCTCACTCACAGCTTTTTTTCTCTCTCTCACTCACTCACTCACAGCTTCTCTTTCGCTCTCTCTCTCACTCACAGCATCTCTCTCTTTCTCTCACTTACAGATTCTCTTTCCCTTCTCTCTCTCTCTCACTCACAACTTCTCCCTCCCTCTCTCTCTATCTCTCACTCACTCACAGCTTCTCACTCTCTCTCTCACTATCTCACTCACAGTTTCTATTTCTCTCTCACACACATACCTTCTCTTTCTCTCTCTCTCTCATTCACAGCTTCTATTTCTCTCTCTCTCACTCACAGCTTCTATCTCTCTCTCTCACTCAGAGCTTCTCTTTCTCTCACACACACACACTCACAGATTCTCCATCTCTCTCTCACTCACAGCTTCTCTTTCTCTCTCTCTCACTCACAGCTTCTATTTCTCTCTGTATCTCTCACTCATAGCTTCCCTTTCTCTCTCTCTCTCACTCACAGCTTCTTTCTCTCTCTCTCTCTCACTCACAGCTTTTCTTTCTCTCTCTCTCACTCACTCACAGCTTCTCTTTCACACTCTCTCTCTCACTCACAGCTTCTCTTTCTCTTTCTCTCACTCACAGCTTCTCTTTCTCTCTCTCTCACTCACTCCCAACTTCTCTTTCTATCTCTCTCTCACACACAGATTCTCATTCTCTCTCTCTCACTCTATCACTCACAGCTTCTCTTTCTCTCTCTCTCTCTCACTCACAGCTTGTCTTTCTCTCTCACACACACACTGCTTCTCTCTCTCTCTCACACAGCTTCTCTTTCTCTCTCTCTCACTCACAGCTTATCTTTCTCTCTCTCACATAGCTTCTCTTTCTCTCTCTCTCTCGTTCACAGCTTCTATTTCTCTCTCACACACTCACAGCTTCTCTATCTCTCTCACTCACTCACAGCTTCTCTCTCTCACACACACACACTCACAGCTTCTCTTTCTCTCTCACTCACTCACAGCTTTCTTTCTCTCTCTCTCTGTCTCACTCACAGCTTCTCTTTCTCTCTCTCTCTCACTCAGCTTCTCTTTCTCTCTCTCTCACTCACAGCTTCTCATTCTCTCTCTCTCACTCTATCACTCACAGCTTCACTTTCTCTCTCTCTCTCACTCACAGCTTCTCTTTCTCTTTCTCTCTCACTCACAGCTTGTATTTCTCTCTCACACACACACTGCTTCTCTCTCTCACACACAGCTTCTCTTTCTCTCTCTCACTCACTCACAGCTTCTCTTTCTCTCTCACACACATAGCTTCTCTTTCTCTCTCTCTCTCATTCACAGCTTCTATTTCTCTCTCTCTCACTCACAGCTTCTCTTTCTCTCTCTCTCTCACTCACAGCTTCTTTCTCTCTCTCTCACTCACAGCTTTTTTCTCTCTCTCACTCACTCACTCACAGCTTCTCTTTCGCTCTCTCTCTCACTCACAGCATCTCTCTCTTTCTCTCACTTACAGATTCTCTTTCCCTTCTCTCTCTCTCTCACTCACAGCTTCTCCCTCCCTCTCTCTCTATCTCTCACTCACTCACAGCCTCTCACTCTCTCTCTCACACTCTCTCACTCACAGCTTCTCTTTCTCTGACACACACATAGCTTCTCTTTCTCTCTCTCTCTCATTCACAGCTTCTATTTCTCTCTCTCACTCACAGCTTCTCTTTCTCTCTCTCTCTCACTCAGAGCTTCTCTCTCTCACACATACTCACAGCTTCTCTTTCTCTCTCTCTCACTCACAGCTTCTCTTTCTCTCTCACACACATAGCTTCTCTTTCTCTCTCTCTCTCATTCTCAGCTTCTATTTCTCTCTCACACACATAGCTTCTCTTTCTCTCTCTCTCATTCTCAGCTTCTATTTCTCTCTCTCTCACTCACAGCTTCTCTTTCTCTCTCTCTCACTCACAGCTTCTCTTTCTCTCTCTCTCTCTCACTCACAGCTTCTCTCTCTCTCACTCACAGCTTTCTTTCTCTCTCTCTCACTCACTCACAGCTTCTCTTTCGCTCTCTCTCTCACTCACAGCATCTCTCTCTTTCTCTCACTTACAGATTCTCTTTCCCTTCTCTCTCTCTCTCACTCACAGCTTCTCCCTCCCTCTCTCTCTCTCTCTCACTCACAGCTTCTCACTCTCTCTCTCACTCACAGCTTCTCTTTCTCTCTCTCACACATAGCTTCTCTTTCTCTCTCTCTCTCATTCACAGCTTCTATTTCTCTCTCTCTCACTCACGGCTTCTCTTTCTCTCTCTCTTTTTCACTCACAGCTTCTCTTTCTCTCACACACACACACTCACAGATTCTCTGTCTCTCTCTCACTCACATCTTCTCTCTCTCTCTCTCACTCACAGCTTCTCTCTCTCTCACACACACACTCACAGCTTCTCTTTCTCTCTCACTCACTCACAGCTTTCTTTCTCTCTCTCTCTGTCTCACTCACAGCTTCTCTTTCTCTCTCTCTCTCACTCAGCTTCTCTTTCTCTCTCTCTCACTCACAGTTTCTCATTCTCTCTCTCTCACTCTATCACTCACAGCTTCACTTTCTCTCTCTCACTAACTCACAGCTTCTCTTTCTCTCTCTCTCTCACTCACTCACAGCTTCCCTTTCTCTCTCTCTCTCTCTCACTCACTCACAGATTCTCTTTTTCTCTCTCTCACTCACTCACAGATTCTCTCTCTCTCTCACTCACTCACAGCTTTCTCTCTCTCTCTCTGTTTCACTCACAGCTTCTGTCTCTCACTAACTCACAGCTTCTCTTTCTCTCTCTCTCACTCAGTCCTAGCTTCTCTTTCTCTCTCTCTCTCACTCACTCACAGCTTCTATTTCTCTCTCTCACACACACACAGCTTCTCTTTCCCTCTATCTCTCTCACTCACAGCTTCTCTTTTCTCTCTCTCTCTCACTCACTCACAGCTTCTCTTTCTCTCTCTCTCTTTCTCACAGCTTCTCTTTCTCTCCCTCACTAACTCACAGCTTCTCTTTCTCTCTCTCTCTCACTCACAGCTTCTCTTTCTCTCTCTCTCACTCACACCTTCTCTCTCACTCACTCACTCTCTCACTCAACATCTCTTTCTTTCTTTCTCTCTCTCACGGCTTCTCTTTCTCTCTCTCTCACACACAGCTTCTCTTTCTCTCTCACACACTCACTCACAGCTTCTCTCTCTTTCTCTGTCTCTCTCACTCACAGCTTCTCTTTCTCTCTCTCTCAGAGCTACTCTTTCTCTCTCTCACTCACTCACTCACAGCTTCTCTTTCTCTCTCTCTCTCACTCACTCATGACTTCTCTTTCTCTCTCTCTCTCACTCACAGCTTCTCTTTCTCTCACTCACAGCTTCTCTTTCTCTCTCTCTCACTCACACCTTCTCTCTCACTCACTCTCTCACTCAACTTCTCTTTCTTTCTTTCTCTCTCTCACGGCTTCTCTTTCTCTCTCTCTCTCTCACAACTTCTCTTTCTCTCTCACACACTCACTCACAGCTTCTCTCTCTTTCTCTGTCTCTCTCACTCACAGCTTCTCTTTCTCTCTCTCTCACAGCTAGTTTTTCTCTCTCTCACTCACTCACAGCTTCTCTTTCTCTCTCTCTCTCACTCACTCATGACTTCTATTTCTCTCTCACACACACTCACAGCTTCTCTTTCTCTCTCACACACAGCTAGTTTTTCTCTCTCTCTCACTCACTCACAGCTTCTCTTTTCTCTTTCTCTCTCACAGACTCACAGCTTCTCTCTCTTTCTCTGTCTCTCTCACTCACAGCTTCTCTTTCTCTCTCTCACTAACTCACAGCTTCTCTTTCTCTCTCTCTCTCACTCACTCACAGCTTCGCTTTCTCTCTCTCTCTCTCTCACTCACTCACAGCTTTTCTCTCTCTCTCTCACTCACTCACAGCTTCTCTTTCTCTCTCACTCACTCACAGCTTTCTTTCTCTCTCTCTCTGTCTCACTCACAGCTTCTCTTTCTCTCTCTCTCTCACTCACAGCTTGTCTTTCTCTCTCTCTCTCACTCACAGCTTGTCTTTCTCTCTCACACACACACTGCTTCTCTGTTTCTCACAGCTTCTCTTTCTCTCTCTCTCACTCACAGCTTCTCTTTCTCTCTCTCTCACTCAGTCCTAGCTTCTCTTTCTCTCTCTCTCTCACTCACTCACAGCTTCTATTTCTCTCTCTCTCTCACACACAGCTTCTCTTTCTCTCTATCTCTCTCACTCACAGCTTCTCTTTTCTCTCTCTCTCTCTCTCTCACTCACGCACAGCTTCTCTTTCTCTCTCTCTTTCTCACAGCTTCTCTTTCTCTCCCTCACTAACTCACAGCTTCTCTTTCTCTCTCTCTCTCACTCACAGCTTCTCTTTCTCTCTCTCTCACTCACACCTTCTCTCTCACTCACTCTCTCACTCAACTTCTCTTTCTTTCTTTCTCTCTCTCACGGCTTCTCTTTCTCTCTCTCTCTCTCACAGCTTCTCTTTCTCTCTCACACACTCACTCACAGCTTCTCTCTCTTTCTCTGTCTCTCTCACTCACAGCTTCTCTTTCTCTCTCTCACACAGCTACTCTTTCTCTCTCTCTCTCTCTCACTCACTCACAGCTTCTCTTTCTCTCTCTCTCTCACTCACTCATGACTTCTATTTCTCTCTCTCACACACACACAACTTCTCTTTCACTCTATCTCTCTCACTCACAGCTTCTCTTTTCTCTTTCTCTCTCACACACTCACAGATTCTCTCTCTTTCTCTGTCTCTCTCACTCACATCTTCTCTTTCTCTCTCTCACTAACTCACAGCTTCTCTTTCTTTCTCTCTCTCTCTCACTCACTCACAGCTTCCCTTTCTCTCTCTCTCTCACTCTCTCACAGCTTCTCTCTCTTTCTCTCTCACTCACTCACAGCTTCTCTTTCTCTCTCACTCACTCACAGCTTTCTTTCTCTCTCTCTCTGTCTCACTCACAGCTTCTCTTTCTCTCTCTCTCTCACTCAGCTTCTCTTTCTCTCTCTCTCACTCACAGCTTCTCATTCTCTCTCTCTCACTCACAGCTTGTATTTCTCTCTCACACACACACTGCTTCTCTCTCACACACAGCTTCTCTTTCTCTCTCTCTCACTCACAGCTTCTCTTTCTCTCTCTCACACGTAGCTTCTCTTTCTCTCTCTCTCTCATTCACAGCTTCTATTTCTCTCTCTCTCACTCACAGCTTCTCTTTCTCTCTCTCTCTCTCACTCACAGCTTCTTTCTCTCTCTCTCACTCACAGCATTTTTTCTCTCTCTCACTCACTCACTCACAGCTTCTCTTTCGCTCTCTCTCTCACTCACAGCATCTCTCTCTTTCTCTCACTTACAGATTCTCTTTCCCTTCTCTCTCTCTCTCACTCACAGCTTCTCCCTCCCTCTCTCTCTATCTCTCACTCACTCACAGCTTCTCTCTCTCTCTCTCTCTCTCTCTCACTCACAGCTTCTCTTTCTCTCACACACACATAGCTTCTCTTTCTCTCTCTCTCTCATTTACAGCTTCTATTTCTCTCTCTCTCACTCACAGCTTCTCTATCTCACCCTCACTAAATCACAGCTTCTCTTTCTCTCTCTCTCTCTCACTCACAGCTTCTTTTTCTCTCTCTCTCTCACTCACAGCTTCTCTTTCTCTCACACACTCACAGCTTCTCTTTCTCTCTCTCTCTCACTCACAGCTTCTCTTTCTCTCTCACACACATAGCTTCTCTATCTCTCTCTCTCTCATTCTCAGCTTCTATTTCTCTCTCTCTCACTCACAGCTTCTCTTTCTCTCTCTCTCACTCACTCACAGCTTCTCTCTCTCTCTCACTCACAGCTTTCTTTCTCTCTCTCTCACTCACTCACAGCTTCTCTTTCGCTCTCTCTCTCACTCACAGCATCTCTCTCTTTCTCTCACTTACAGATTCTCTTTCCCTTCTCTCTCTCTCTCACTCACAGCTTCTCCCTCCCTCTCTCTCTCTCTCTCTCACTCACAGGTTCTCACTCTCTCTCTCACTCACAGCTTCTCTTTCTCTCTCTCACACATAGCTTCTCTTTCTCTCTCTCTCTCATTCACAGCTTCTATTTCTCTCTCTCTCAATCACGGCTTCTCTTTCTCTCTCTTTCTCTCTCTCACACACACTCACAAATTCTCTGTCTCTCTTCACTCACATGTTCTCTCTCTCTCTCTCTCACTCACAGCTTCTATTTCTCTCTGTATCTCTCACTCATAGCTTCCCTTTCTCTCTCTCTCTCTCTCTCACTCACAGCTTCTTTCTCTCTCTCTCACCATCACAGCTTTTCTTTCTCTCTCTCACTCACTCACAGCTTCTATTTCACTCTCTCACTCACAGCTTCTTTTCTCTCTCTCTCTCTCACTCACAGATTCTCTGTCTCTCTCTCACTCACATCTTCTCTCTCTCTCTCACTCACAGCTTTCTTTCTCTCTCTCTCACTCACTCACAGCTTCTCTTTCGCTCTCTCTCTCACTCACAGCATCTCTCTCTTTCTCTCACTTACAGATTCTCTTTCCCTTCTCTCTCTCTCACTCACAGCTTCTCCCTCCCTCTCTCTCTCTCTCTCACTCACAGGTTCTCACTCTCTCTCTCACTCACAGCTTCTCTTTCTCTCTCTCACACATAGCTTCTCTTTCTCTCTCTCTCTCATTCACAGCTTCTATTTCTCTCTATCTCACTCACGGCTTCTCTTTCTCTCTCTCTTTTTCACTCACAGCTTCTCTTTCTCTCACACACACACACTCACAGATTCTCTGTCTCTCTCTCACTCACATCTTCTCTCTCTCTCTCTCACTCACAGCTTCTCTCTCTCTCTCACACACACACTCACAGCTTCTCTTTCTCTCTCACTCACTCACAGCTTTCTTTCTCTCTCTCTCTGTCTCACTCACAGCTTCTCTTTCTCTCTCTCTCTCACTCAGCTTCTCTTTCTCTCTCTCTCACTCACAGCTTCTCATTCTCTCTCTCTCACTCTATCACTCACAGCTTCACTTTCTCTCTCTCACTAACTCACAGCTTCCCTTTCTCTCTCTCTCTCTCACTCACTCACAGATTCTCTTTTTCTCTCTCTCACTCACTCACAGATTCTCTCTCTCTCTCACTCACTCACAGCTTTCTCTCTCTCTCTCTGTTTCACTCACAGCTTCTGTCTCTCACTCACTCACAGCTTCTCTTTCTCTCTCTCTCACTCAGTCCTAGCTTCTCTTTCTCTCTCTCTCTCACTCACTCACAGCTTCTATTTCTCTCTCTCTCACACACACAGCTTCTCTTTCCCTCTATCTCTCTCACTCACAGCTTCTCTTTTCTCTCTCTCTCTCACTCACTCACAGCTTCTCTTTCTCTCTCTCTCTTTCTCACAGCTTCTCTTTCTCTCCCTCACTAACTCACAGCTTCTCTTTCTCTCTCTCTCTCACTCACAGCTTCTCTTTCTCTCTCTCTCACTCACACCTTCTCTCTCACTCACTCACTCTCTCACTCAACTTCTCTTTCTTTCTTTCTCTCTCTCACGGCTTCTCTTTCTCTCTCTCACACACACAGCTTCTCTTTCTCTCTCACACACTCACTCACAGCTTCTCTCTCTTTCTCTGTCTCTCTCACTCACAGCTTCTCTTTCTCTCTCTCTCACAGCTACTCTTTCTCTCTCTCACTCACTCACTCACAGCTTCTCTTTCTCTCTCTCTCTCACTCACTCATGACTTCTCTTTCTCTCTCTCTCTCACTCACAGCTTCTCTTTCTCTCTCTCTCACTCACACCTTCTCTTTCTCTCTCTCTCACTCACACCTTCTCTCTCACTCACTCTCTCACTCAACTTCTCTTTCTTTCTTTCTCTCTCTCACGGCTTCTCTTTCTCTCTCTCTCTCTCTCACAGCTTCTCTTTCTCTCTCACACACTCACTCACAGCTTCTCTCTCTTTCTCTGTCTCTCTCACTCACAGCTTCTCTTTCTCTCTCTCTCTCACTCACTCATGACTTCTATTTCTCTCTCACACACACTCACAGCTTCTCTTTCTCTCTCTCTCACAGCTAGTTTTTCTCTCTCTCTCTCACTCACTCACAGCTTCTCTTTTCTCTTTCTCTCTCACAGACTCACAGCTTCTCTCTCTTTCTCTGTCTCTCTCACTCACAGCTTCTCTTTCTCTCTCTCACTAACTCACAGCTTCTCTTTCTCTCTCTCTCTCACTCACTCACAGCTTCGCTTTCTCTCTCTCTCTCTCTCACTCACTCACAGCTTTTCTCTCTCTCTCTCACTCACTCACAGCTTCTCTTTCGCTCTCACTCACTCACAGCTTTCTTTCTCTCTCTCTCTGTCTCACTCACAGCTTCTCTTTCTCTCTCTCTCTCACTCACAGCTTGTCTTTCTCTCTCTCTCTCACTCACAGCTTGTCTTTCTCTCTCACACACACACTGCTTCTCTGTTTCTCACAGCTTCTCTTTCTCTCTCTCTCACTCACAGCTTCTCTTTCTCTCTCTCTCACTCAGTCCTAGCTTCTCTTTCTCTCTCTCTCTCACTCACTCACAGCTTCTATTTCTCTCTCTCTCACACACACAGAGCTTCTCTTTCTCTCTATCTCTCTCACTCACAGCTTCTCTTTTCTCTCTCTCTCTCTCTCTCACTCACTCACAGCTTCTCTTTCTCTCTCTCTCTTTCTCACAGCTTCTCTTTCTCTCCCTCACTAACTCACAGCTTCTCTTTCTCTCTCTCTCTCACTCACAGCTTCTCTTTCTCTCTCTCTCACTCACACCTTCTCTCTCACTCAACTTCTCTTTCTTTCTTTCTTTCTCTCTCTCACGGCTTCTCTTTCTCTCTCTCTCTCACACAGCTTCTCTTTCTCTCTCACACACTCACTCACAGCTTCTCTCTCTTTCTCTGTCTCTCTCACTCACAGCTTCTCTTTCTCTCTCTCTCACAGCTACTCTTTCTCTCTCTCACTCACTCACTCACAGCTTCTCTTTCTCTCTCTCTCTCACTCACTCATGACTTCTATTTCTCTCTCACACACACACAGCTTCTCTTTCACTCTATCTCTCTCACTCACAGCTTCTCTTTTCTCTTTCTCTCTCACACACTCACAGATTCTCTCTCTTTCTGTCTCTCTCACTCACATCTTCTCTTTCTCTCTCTCACTAACTCACAGCTTCTCTTTCTTTCTCTCTCTCTCTCACTCACTCACAGCTTCCCTTTCTCTCTCTCTCTCTCACTCTCTCACAGCTTCTCTCTCTTTCTCTCTCACTCACTCACAGCTTCTCTTTCTCTCTCACTCACTCACAGCTTTCTTTCTCTCTCTCTCTGTCTCAATCACAGCTTCTCTTTCTCTCTCTCTGTCACTCAGCTTCTCTTTCTCTCTCTCTCACTCACAGCTTCTCATTCTCTCTCTCTCACTCTATCACTCACAGCTTCTCTTTCTCTCTCTCTCACTCACAGCTTCTCTTTCTCTTTCTCTCTCACTCACAGCTTGTATTTCTCTCTCACACACACACTGCTTCTCTCTCACACACAGCTTCTCTTTCTCTCTCTCTCACTCACAGCTTCTCTTTCTCTCTCTCACACGTAGCTTCTCTTTCTCTCTCTCTCTCATTCACAGCTTCTATTTCTCTCTCTCTCACTCACAGCTTCTCTTTCTCTCTCTCTCTCTCACTCACAGCTTCTTTCTCTCTCTCTCACTCACAGCATTTTTTCTCTCTCTCACTCACTCACTCACAGCTTCTCTTTCACTCTCTCTCTCACTCACAGCATCTCTCTCTTTCTCTCACTTACAGATTCTCTTTCCCTTCTCTCTCTCTCTCACTCACAGCTTCTCCCTCCCTCTCTCTCTATCTCTCACTCACTCACAGCTTCTCTCTCTCTCTCACTCAGCTTCTCTTTCTCTCTCTCTCACTCACAGCTTCTCATTCTCTCTCTCTCACTCTATCACTCACAGCTTCTCTTTCTCTCTCTCTCTCACTCACAGCTTCTCTTTCTCTTTCTCTCTCACTCACAGCTTGTATTTCTCTCTCACACACACACTGCTTCTCTCTCACAGACAGCTTCTCTTTCTCTCTCTCTCACTCACAGCTTCTCTTTCTCTCTCACACGTAGCTTCTCTTTCTCTCTCTCTCTCATTCACAGCTTCTATTTCTCTCTCTCTCACTCACAGCTTCTCTTTCTCTCTCTCTCTCTCACTCACAGCTTCTTTCTCTCTCTCTCACTCACAGCATTTTTTCTCTCTCTCACTCACTCACTCACAGCTTCTCTTTCGCTCTCTCTCTCACTCACAGCATCTCTCTCTTTCTCTCACTTACAGATTCTCTTTCCCTTCTCTCTCTCTCTCACTCACAGCTTCTCCCTCCCTCTCTCTCTATCTCTCACTCACTCACAGCTTCTCTCTCTCTCTCTCTCTCACTCACAGCTTCTCTTTCTCTCACACACACATAGCTTCTCTTTCTCTCTCTCTCTCATTTACAGCTTCTATTTCTCTCTCTCTCACTCACAGCTTCTCTATCTCACCCTCACTAAATCACAGCTTCTCTTTCTCTCTCTCTCTCTCACTCACAGCTTCTTTTTCTCTCTCTCTCTCACTCACAGCTTCTCTTTCTCTCACACACTCACAGCTTCTCTTTCTCTCTCTCTCTCACTCACAGCTTCTCTTTCTCTCTCACACACATAGCTTCTCTTTCTCTCTCTCTCATTCTCAGCTTCTATTTCTCTCTCTCTCTCACTCACAGCTTCTCTTTCTTTCTCTCTCACTCACTCACAGCTTCTCTCTCTCTCTCACTCACAGCTTTCTTTCTCTCTCTCTCACTCACTCACAGCTTCTCTTTCGCTCTCTCTCTCACTCACAGCATCTCTCTCTTTCTCTCACTTACAGATTCTCTTTCCCTTCTCTCTCTCTCTCACTCACAGCTTCTCCCTCCCTCTCTCTCTCTCTCTCTCACTCACAGGTTCTCACTCTCTCTCTCACTCACAGCTTCTCTTTCTCTCTCACACACATAGCTTCTCTTTTTCTCTCTCTCTCATTCACAGCTTCTATTTCTCTCTCTCTCAATCACGGCTTCTCTTTCTCTCTCTTTCTCTCTCTCACACACACTCACAAATTCTCTGTCTCTCTTCACTCACATGTTCTCTCTCTCTCTCTCTCACTCACAGCTTCTATTTCTCTCTGTATCTCTCACTCATAGCTTCCCTTTCTCTCTCTCTCTCTCTCTCACTCACAGCTTCTTTCTCTCTCTCTCACCATCACAGCTTTTCTTTCTCTCTCTCACTCACTCACAGCTTCTATTTCACTCTCTCACTCACAGCTTCTTTTCTCTCTCTCTCTCTCACTCACAGATTCTCTGTCTCTCTCTCACTCACATCTTCTCTCTCTCTCTCACTCACAGCTTTCTTTCTCTCTCTCTCACTCACTCACAGCTTCTCTTTCGCTCTCTCTCTCACTCACAGCATCTCTCTCTTTCTCTCACTTACAGATTCTCTTTCCCTTCTCTCTCTCTCACTCACAGCTTCTCCCTCCCTCTCTCTCTCTCTCTCACTCACAGGTTCTCACTCTCTCTCTCACTCACAGCTTCTCTTTCTCTCTCTCACACATAGCTTCTCTTTCTCTCTCTCTCTCATTCACAGCTTCTATTTCTCTCTCTCTCACTCACGGCTTCTCTTTCTCTCTCTCTTTTTCACTCACAGCTTCTCTTTCTCTCACACACACACACTCACAGATTCTCTGTCTCTCTCTCACTCACATCTTCTCTCTCTCTCTCTCACTCACAGCTTCTCTCTCTCACACACACACACTCACAGCTTCTCTTTCTCTCTCACTCACTCACAGCTTTCTTTCTCTCTCTCTCTGTCTCACTCACAGCTTCTCTTTCTCTCTCTCTCTCACTCAGCTTCTCTTTCTCTCTCTCTCACTCACAGCTTCTCATTCTCTCTCTCTCACTCTATCACTCACAGCTTCACTTTCTCTCTCTCACTAACTCACAGCTTCCCTTTCTCTCTCTCTCTCTCTCACTCACTCACAGATTCTCTTTTTCTCTCTCTCACTCACTCACAGATTCTCTCTCTCTCTCACTCACTCACAGCTTTCTCTCTCTCTCTCTGTTTCACTCACAGCTTCTGTCTCTCACTCACTCACAGCTTCTCTTTCTCTCTCTCTCACTCAATCCTAGCTTCTCTTTCTCTCTCTCTCTCACTCACTCACAGCTTCTATTTCTCTCTCTCTCACACACACAGCTTCTCTTTCCCTCTATCTCTCTCACTCACAGCTTCTCTTTTCTCTCTCTCTCTCACTCACTCACAGCTTCTCTTTCTCTCTCTCTCTTTCTCACAGCTTCTCTTTCTCTCCCTCACTAACTCACAGCTTCTCTTTCTCTCTCTCTCTCACTCACAGCTTCTCTTTCTCTCTCTCTCACTCACACCTTCTCTCTCACTCACTCACTCTCTCACTCAACTTCTCTTTCTTTCTTTCTCTCTCTCACGGCTTCTCTTTCTCTCTCTCACACACACAGCTTCTCTTTCTCTCTCACACACTCACTCACAGCTTCTCTCTCTTTCTCTGTCTCTCTCACTCACAGCTTCTCTTTCTCTCTCTCTCACAGCTACTCTTTCTCTCTCTCACTCACTCACTCACAGCTTCTCTTTCTCTCTCTCTCTCACTCACTCATGACTTCTCTTTCTCTCTCTCTCTCACTCACAGCTTCTCTTTCTCTCTCTCTCACTCACAGCTTCTCTTTCTCTCTCTCTCACTCACACCTTCTCTCTCACTCACTCTCTCACTCAACTTCTCTTTCTTTCTTTCTCTCTCTCACGGCTTCTCTTTCTCTCTCTCTCTCTCTCACAGCTTCTCTTTCTCTCTCACACACTCACTCACAGCTTCTCTCTCTTTCTCTGTCTCTCTCACTCACAGCTTCTCTTTCTCTCTCTCTCACAGCTAGTTTTTCTCTCTCTCACTCACTCACAGCTTCTCTTTCTCTCTCTCTCTCACTCACTCATGACTTCTATTTCTCTCTCACACACACTCACAGCTTCTCTTTCTCTCTCTCTCACAGCTAGTTTTTCTCTCTCTCTCTCACTCACTCACAGCTTCTCTTTTCTCTTTCTCTCTCACAGACTCACAGCTTCTCTCTCTTTCTCTGTCTCTCTCACTCACAGCTTCTCTTTCTCTCTCTCACTAACTCACAGCTTCTCTTTCTCTCTCTCTCTCACTCACTCACAGCTTCGCTTTCTCTCTCTCTCTCTCTCACTCACTCACAGCTTTTCTCTCTCTCTCTCACTCACTCACAGCTTCTCTTTCTCTCTCACTCACTCACAGCTTTCTTTCTCTCTCTCTCTGTCTCACTCACAGCTTCTCTTTCTCTCTCTCTCTCACTCACAGCTTGTCTTTCTCTCTCTCTCTCACTCACAGCTTGTCTTTCTCTCTCACACACACACTGCTTCTCTGTTTCTCACAGCTTCTCTTTCTCTCTCTCTCACTCACAGCTTCTCTTTCTCTCTCTCTCACTCAGTCCTAGCTTCTCTTTCTCTCTCTCTCTCACTCACTCACAGCTTCTATTTCTCTCTCTCTCACACACACAGCTTCTCTTTCTCTCTATCTCTCTCACTCACAGCTTCTCTTTTTTCTCTCTCTCTCTCTCTCACTCACTCACAGCTTCTCTTTCTCTCTCTCTCTTTCTCACAGCTTCTCTTTCTCTCCCTCACTAACTCACAGCTTCTCTTTCTCTCTCTCTCTCACTCACAGCTTCTCTTTCTCTCTCTCTCACTCACACCTTCTCTCTCACTCACTCTCTCACTCAACTTCTCTTTCTTTCTTTCTTTCTCTCTCTCACGGCTTCTCTTTCTCTCTCTCTCTCACACAGCTTCTCTTTCTCTCTCACACACTCACTCACAGCTTCTCTCTCTTTCTCTGTCTCTCTCACTCACAGCTTCTCTTTCTCTCTCTCTCACAGCTACTCTTTCTCTCTCTCTCTCACTCACTCACAGCTTCTCTTTCTCTCTCTCTCTCACTCACTCATGACTTCTATTTCTCTCTCACACACACACAGCTTCTCTTTCACTCTATCTCTCTCACTCACAGCTTCTCTTTTCTCTTTCTCTCTCACACACTCACAGCTTCTCTCTCTTTCTCTCTCACTCACTCACAGCTTCTCTTTCTCTCTCTCTCTCTCACTCTCTCACAGCTTCTCTCTCTTTCTCTCTCACTCACTCACAGCTTCTCTTTCTCTCTCACTCACTCACAGCTTTCTTTCTCTCTCTCTCTGTCTCAATCACAGCATCTCTTTCTCTCTCTCTCTCACTCAGCTTCTCTTTCTCTCTCTCTCACTCACAGCTTCTCATTCTCTCTCTCTCACTCTATCACTCACAGCTTCTCTTTCTCTCTCTCTCACTCACAGCTTCTCTTTCTCTTTCTCTCTCACTCACAGCTTGTATTTCTCTCTCACACACACACTGCTTCTCTCTCACACACAGCTTCTCTTTCTCTCTCTCTCACTCACAGCTTCTCTTTCTCTCTCTCACACGTAGCTTCTCTTTCTCTCTCTCTCTCATTCACAGCTTCTATTTCTCTCTCTCACTCACAGCTTCTCTTTCTCTCTCTCTCTCTCACTCACAGCTTCTTTCTCTCTCTCTCACTCACAGCATTTTTTCTCTCTCTCACTCACTCACTCACAGCTTCTCTTTCACTCTCTCTCTCACTCACAGCATCTCTCTCTTTCTCTCACTTACAGATTCTCTTTCCCTTCTCTCTCTCTCTCTCTCACTCACAGCTTCTCCCTCCCTCTCTCTCTATCTCTCACTCACTCACAGCTTCTCTCTCTCTCTCACTCACAGCTTCTCTTTCTCTCACACACACATAGCTTCTCTTTCTCTCTCTCTCTCATTTACAGCTTCTATTTCTCTCTCTCTCACTCACAGCTTCTCTATCTCACCCTCACTAAATCACAGCTTCTCTTTCTCTCTCTCTCTCTCACTCACAGCTTCTTTTTCTCTCTCTCTCTCACTCACAGCTTCTCTTTCTCTCACACACTCACAGCTTCTCTTTCTCTCTCTCTCTCACTCACAGCTTCTCTTTCTCTCTCACACACATAGCTTCTCTTTCTCTCTCTCTCTCATTCTCAGCTTCTATTTCTCTCCCTCTCTCACTCACAGCTTCTCTTTCTCTCTCTCTCACTCACTCACAGCTTCTCTCTCTCTCTCACTCACAGCTTTCTTTCTCTCTCTCTCACTCACTCACAGCTTCTCTTTCGCTCTCTCTCTCACTCACAGCATCTCTCTCTTGCTCTCACTTACAGATTCTCTTTCCCTTCTCTCTCTCTCTCACTCACAGCTTCTCCCTCCCTCTCTCTCTCTCTCTCACTCACAGGTTCTCACTCTCTCTCTCACTCACACCTTCTCTTTCTCTCTCTCACACATAGCTTCTCTTTCTCTCTCTCTCTCATTCATAGCTTCTATTTCTCTCTCTCTCAATCACGGCTTCTCTTTCTCTCTCTTTCTCTCTCTCACACACACTCACAGATTCTCTGTCTCTCTCTCACTCACATGTTCTCTCTCTCTCTCTCTCACTCACAGCTTCTATTTCTCTCTGTATCTCTCACTCATAGCTTCCCTTTCTCTCTCTCTCTCACTCACAGCTTCTTTCTCTCTCTCTCTCCATCACAGCTTTTCTTTCTCTCTCACACACACTCACAGCTTCTATTTCACTCTCTCTCTCTCACTCACAGCTTCTTTTCTCTCTCTCTCTCTCACTCATTCACAGCTTCTCTTTCTATCTCTCTCTCTCACTCACAGCTTCTCTTTCTCTCTCTCACTCTCACAGCTTCTCTTTCTCTCTCTCACTCACTCACAGCTTCCCTTTCTCTCTCTCTCTCACTCACTCACAGCTTCTCTTTCTCTGTCTCTCACTCACTCACAGCTTCTCTCTCTCTCTCACTCACTCACAGCTTTCTTTCTCTCTCTATGTTTCACTCACAGCTTCTCTCTCTCTCTCTCACTCACTCACAGCTTCTCTTTCTCTCTCTCTCACTCAGTCACAGCTTCTCTTTCTCTCTCACTCACTCACTCACAGCTTCTATTTCTCTCTCTCACACACACACACAGCTTCTTTTTTTCTCTCTCTCTCTCACTCACTCACAGCTTCCCTTTCTCTCTCTCTCTCACTCACTCACAGCTTCTCTTTCTCTCTCTCTCTCACTCACTCACAGCTTCTATTTCTCTCTCACTCACTCACAGCTTTCTTTCTCTCTCTCACACACTCACTCACAGCTTCTCTCTCTTTCTCTGTCTCTCTCACTCACAGCTTCTCTTTCTCTCTCTCACACAGCTACTCTTTCTCTCTCTCTCACTCACTAACAGCTTCTCTTTCTCTCTCTCTCTCACCCACTCATGAATTCTATTTCTCTCTCACACACACACACAGCTTCTCTTTCTCTCTGTCTCTCTCACTCACAGCTTCTCTTTGCTCTCTCACTCACTCACAGCTTCTCTTTCTTTCTCTCTCTCACTCACAGCTTCTCTTTCTCTCTCTCACTAACTCACAGCTTCTCTTTCTCTCTCTCTCTCACTCACTCACAGCTTACCTTTCTCTCTCTCTCTCTCACTCACTCACAGCTTCTCTCTCTCTCACACACACACTCACAGCTTCTCTTTCTCTCTCACTCACTCACAGCTTTCTTTCTCTCTCTCTCTGTCTCACTCACAGCTTCTCTTTCTCTCTCTCTCACTCAGCTTCTCTTTCTCTCTCTCTCACTCACAGCTTCTCATTCTCTCTCTCTCACTCTATCACTCACAGCTTCACTTTCTCTCTCTCTCACTCACAGCTTCTCTTTCTCTTTCTCTCTCACTCACAGCTTGTATTTCTCTCTCTCACACACACTGCTTCTCTCTCACACACACAGCTTCTCTTTCTCTCTCCCACTCACAGCTTCTCTTTCTCTCTCACACACATAGCTTCTCTTTCTCTCTCTCTCTCATTCCCAGCTTCTATTTCTCTCTCTCTCACTCACAGCTTCTCTTTCTCTCTCTCTCTCTCACTCACAGCTTCTTTCTCTCTCTCTCACTCACAGCTTTTTTCTCTCTCACTCACTCACTCACAGCTTCTCTTTCGCTCTCTCTCTCACTCACAGCATCTCTCTCTTTCTCTCACTTACAGATTCTCTTTCCCTTCTCTCTCTCTCTCACTCACAGCTTCTCCCTCCCTCTCTCTCTATCTCTCACTCACTCACAGCTTCTCACTCTCTCTCTCTCACTCTCTCACTCACAGCTTCTCTTTCTCTCACACACACATAGCTTCTCTTTCTCTCTCTCTCTCATTCACAGCTTCTATTTCTCTCTCTCACTCACAGCTTCTCTTTCTCTCTCTCTCTCACTCAGAGCTTCTCTCTCTCACACATACTCACAGCTTCTCTTTCTCTCTCTCTCACTCACAGCTTCTCTTTCTCTCTCACACACATAGCTTCTCTTTCTCTCTCTCTCTCATTCTCAGCTTCTATTTCTCTCTCTCTCTCACAGCTTCTCTTTCTCTCTCTCTCACTCACAGCTTCTCTTTCTCTCTCTCTCTCTCACTCACAGCTTCTCTCTCTCTCTCACTCACAGCTTTCTTTCTCTCTCTCTCACTCACTCACATCTTCTCTTTCGCTCTCTCTCTCACTCACAGCATCTCTCTCTTTCTCTCACTTACAGATTCTCTTTCCCTTCTCTCTCTCTCTCACTCACAGCTTCTCACTCTCTCTCTCACTCACAGCTTCTCTTTCTCTCTCTCACACATAGCTTCTCTTTCTCTATCTCTCTCATTCACAGCTTCTATTTCTCTCTCTCTCACTCACGGCTTCTCTTTCTCTCTCTCTTTTTCACTCACAGCTTCTCATTCTCTCTCACACACACACTCACAGATTCTCTGTCTCTCTCTCACTCACATCTTCTCTCTCTCTCTCTCTCACTCACAGCTTCTCTCTCTCACACACACACACTCACAGCTTCTCTTTCTCTCTCACTCACTCACAGCTTTCTTTCTCTCTCTCTCTGTCTCACTCACAGCTTCTCTTTCTCTCTCTCTCTCACTCAGCTTCTCTTTCTCTCTCTCTCACTCACAGGTTCTCATTCTCTCTCTCTCACTCTATCACTCACAGCTTCACTTTCTCTCTCTCTCACACTCACAGCTTCTCTTTCTCTCTCACTCACAGCTTGTATTTCTCTCTCACACACACACTGCTTCTCTCTCACACACACAGCTTCTCTTTCTCTCTCTCACTCACTCACAGCTTGTCTTTCTCTCTCACACACATAGCTTCTCTTTCTCTCTCTCTCTCATTCACAGCTTCTATTTCTCTCTCTCTCTCACTCACAGCTTCTCCCCCTCTCTCTCTCATTCACTCACAGCTTCTCCCTCTCTCTCTCACTCACTCACAGCTTCTCTTTCTCTCTCTCTCTCTCACTCACAGCTTCTTTCTCTCTCTCTCACTCACAGCTTTTTTTCTCTCTCTCACTCACTCACTCACAGCTTCTCTTTCGCTCTCTCTCTCACTCACAGCATCTCTCTCTTTCTCTCACTTACAGATTCTCTTTCCCTTCTCTCTCTCTCTCACTCACAGCTTCTCCCTCCCTCTCTCTCTCTCACTCTCTCACTCACTGCTTCTCTTTCTCTCTCACACACATAGCTTCTCTTTCTCTCTCTCTCTCATTCACAGCTTCTATTTCTCTCTCTCACTCACAGCTTCTCTTTCTCTCTCTCTCTCACTCAGAGCTTCTCTTTCTCTCACACACACACACTCACAGATTCTCCATCTCTCTCTCACTCACAGCTTCTCTTTCTCTCTCTCTCTCACTCACAGCTTCTATTTCTCTCTGTATCTCTCACTCATAGCTTCCCTTTCTCTCTCTCTCTCACTCACAGCTTCTTTCTCTCTCTCTCTCAATCACAGCTTTTCTTTCTCTCTCTCTCACTCACTCACAGCTTCTCTTTCACTCTCTCTCTCTCACTCACAGCTTCTCTTTCTCTTTCTCTCACTCACAGCTTCTCTTTCTCTCTCTCTCACTCACTCCCAACTTCTCTTTCTATCTCTCTCACACACACAGATTCTCATTCTCTCTCTCTCACTCTATCACTCACAGCTTCTCTTTCTCTCTCTCTTTCACTCACAGCTTGTCTTTCTCTCACACACACACACTGCTTCTCCCTCTCTCTCTCACAGCTTCTCTTTCTCTCTCTCTCACTCACAGCTTCTCTTTCTCTCTCACACACATAGCTTCTCTTTCTCTCTCTCTCTCATTCACAGCTTCTATTTCTCTCTCTCTCTCACTCACAGCTTCTCCCCCCTCTCTCTCTCACTCACTCACAGCTTCTCCCCCTCTCTCTCACTCACTCACAGCTTCTCTTTCTCTCTCTCTCTCTCACTCACAGCTTCTTTCTCTCTCTCTCACTCACAGCTTTTTTTCTCTCTCTCACTCACTCACTCACAGCTTCTCTTTCGCTCTCTCTCATACTCACAGCATCTCTCTCTTTCTCTCACTTACAGATTCTCTTTCCCTTCTCTCTCTCTCTCACTCACAGCTTCTCCCTCCCTCTCTCTCTATCTCTCACTCACTCACAGCTTCTCACTCTCTCTCTCTCACTCTCTCACTCACAGCTTCTCTTTCTCTCACACACACATAGCTTCTCTTTCTCTCTCTCTCACATTCACAGCTTCTATTTCTCTCTCTCACTCACAGCTTCTCTTTCTCTCTCTCTCTCACTCAGAGCTTCTCTTTCTCTCTCACACACACACTCACAGATTCTCCATCTCTCTCTCACTCACAGCTTCTCTTTCTCTCTCTCTCTCACTCACAGCTTCTATTTCTCTCTGTATCTCTCACTCATAGCTTCCCTTTCTCTCTCTCTCTCACTCACAGCTTCTTTCTCTCTCTCTCTCTCAATCACAGCTTTTCTTTCTCTCTCTCTCACTCACTCACAGCTTCTCTTTCACTCTCTCTCTCTCACTCACAGCTTCTCTTTCTCTTTCTCTCACTCACAGCTTCTCTTTCTCTCTCTCTCACTCACTCCCAACTTCTCTTTCTATCTCTCTCACACACACAGATTCTCATTCAATCTCTCTCTCACTCTATCACTCACAGCTTCTCTTTCTCTCTCTCTTTCACTCACAGCTTGTCTTTCTCTCTCACACACACACTGCTTCTCTCTCTCTCTCACAGCTTCTCTTTCTCTCTCTCTCACTCACAGCTTCTCTTTCTCTCTCTCACATAGCTTCTCTTTCTCTCTCTCTCTCCTTCACAGCTTCTATTTCTCTCTCACACACTCACAGCTTCTCTATCTCTCTCTCTCACTCACAGCTTCTCTCTCTCTCTCATTCACAGCTTTTCTTCCTCTCTCTCTCTCTCACTCACAGCTTCTCTTTCTCTCTCTCTCTCACTCACTCACAGCTTCCCTTTCTCTCTCTCTCTCTCTCACTCACAGCTTCTCTTTCTCTCTCACTCACTCACAGCTTCTCTCTCTCTCACTCACTCACAGCTTTCTTTCTCTCTCTATGTTTCACTCACAGCTTCTCTCTCTCTCTCTCACTCACTCACAGCTTCTCTTCCTCTCTCTCACTCAGTCACAGCTTCTCTTTCTCTCTCTCTCTCACTCACTCACAGCTTCTATTTCTCTCTCTCACACACACACAGCTTCTCTTTCTCTCTATCTCTCTCACTCACAGCTTCTCTTTTTTTCTCTCTCTCTCACTCACTCACAGCTTCTCTTTCTCTCTCTCTTTCACTCACAGCTTCTTTTTCTCTCCCTCACTAACTCACAGCTTCTCTTTCTCTCTCTCTCTCTCACTCACAGCTTCTCTTTCTCTCTCTCTCACTCACACCTTCTCTCTCACTCACTCTCTCACTCAGCTTCTCTTTCTTTCTTTCTCTCTCTCACAGCTTCTCTCTCTCTCACACACACACACACCTTCTCTTTCTCTCTCACACACTCACTCACAGCTTCTCTTTCTCTCTTTCTCTGTCTCTCTCACTCACAGCTTCTCTTTCTCTCTCTCTCTCTCACTCACTCACAGCTTCTCACTCTCTCTCTCTCACTCATGACTTCTATTTCTCTCTCTCACACACACACAGCTTCTCTTTCTCTCTATCTCTCTCACTCACAGCTTCTCTTTTCTCTCTCTCTCTCACTCACTCACAGCTTCTCTCTCTCTCTCACACAGCTTCTCTTTCTCTCTCTCACTAACTCACAGCTTCTCTTTCTCTCTCTCTCTCACTCACTCACAGCTTCCCTTTCTCTCTCTCTCTCTCACTCACTCACAGCTTCTCTTTTTCTCTCTCTCTCACTCACTCACAGCTTCTCTTTCCTCTCACTCACTCACAGCTTTCTCTCTCTCTCTCTCTGTCTCAATCACAGCTTCTCTTTTTCTCTCTCTTTCTCACTCAGCTTCTCTTTCTCTCTCTCTCACTCACAGCTTCTCTTTCTCTCTCTCTCACTCTATCACTCACAGCTTCTCTTTCTCTCTCTCTCTCACTCACAGCTTCTCTTTCCCTCTCTCTCACTCACAGCTTGTATTTCTCTCTCACACACACACTGCTTCTCTCTCTCTCACACACACCTTCTCTCTCTCTCTCACTCACACCTTCTCTTTCTCTCTCACACACATAGCTTCTCTTTCTCTCTCTCTCTCATTCACAGCTTCTATTTCTCTCTCTCACTCACAGCTTCTCTTTCTCTCTCTCTCTCACTCACAGCTTCTCTTTCTCTCTCTCTCTCTCACTCACAGCTTCTCTCTCTCTCTCACTCACAGCTTTCTTTCTCTCTCTCTCTCACTCACTCACAGCTTCTCTTTCGCTCTCTCTCTCTCACTCACAGCATCTCTCTCTTTCTCTCACTTACAGATTCTCTTTCCCTTCTCTCTCTCTCTCACTCACAGCTTCTCCCTCCCTCTCTCTCTCTCTCACTCACAGCTTCTCACTCTCTCTCTCTCTCACACATCTTCTCTTTCTCTCTCACACACATAGCTTCTCTTTCTCTCTCTCTCTCATTCACAGATTCTATTTCTCTCTCTCTCACTCACAGCTTCTCTTTTTCTCTCTCTCTTTCACTCACAGCTTCTCTTTCTCTCTCACACACACACTCACATATTCTCTGTCTCTCTCTCACTCACATCTTCTCTCTCTCTCACTCACAGCTTCTATTTCTCTCTGTATCTCTCACTCATAGCTTCCCTTTCTCTCTCTCTCTCACTCACAGCTTCTTTCTCTCTCTCTCTCCATCACAGCTTTTCTTTCTCTCTCTCACTCACTCACAGCTTCTATTTCACTCTCTCTCTCTCTCACTCACAGCTTCTTTTTTCTCTCTCTCTCTCACTCACTCACAGCTTCTCTTTCTATCTCTCTCACTCACTCACAGCTTCTCTTTCTCTCTCTCTCACTCACTCACAGCTTTCTTTCTCTCTCTATGTTTCACTCACAGCTTCTCTCTCTCTCTCACTCACTCACTCACAGCTTCTCTTTCTCTCTCACTCAGTCACAGCTTCTCTTTCTCTCTCTCTCACTCACTCACAGCTTCTATTTCTCTCTCTCACACACACACAGCTTCTTTTTCATTCTCTCTCTCTCTCACTCACTCACAGCTTCTCTTTCTCTCTCTCTCTCACTCACTCACAGCTTCTCTTTCTCTCTCACTCACTCACAGCTTTCTCTCTCTCACACACACACTCACTCTTTCTCTGTCTTTATCACTCACAGCTTCTCTTTCTCTCTCTCTCACAGCTACTCTTTCTCTCTATCTCTCTCACTCACAGCTTCTCTTTTCTCTCTCTCTCTCTCACTCACTCACAGCTTCTCTTTCTTTCTCTCTCTCACTCACAGCTTCTCTTCCTCTCTCTCACTAACTCACAGCTTCTCTTTCTCTCTCTCTCTCACTCACTCACAGCTTCCCTTTCTCTCTCTCTCTCACTCACTCACAGCTTCTCTCTCTCTCTCTCTCACTCACAGCTTCTCTTTCTCTCTCACTCACTCACAGCTTTCTTTCTCTCTCTCTCTGTCTCACTCACAGCTTCTCTTTCTCTCTCTCTCTCACTCAGCTTCTCTTTCTCTCTCTCTCACTCACAGCTTCTCATTCTCTCTCTCTCACTCTATCACTCACAGCTTCTCTTTCTCTCTCTCTCACTCACAGCTTCTCTTTCTCTTTCTCTCTCACTCACAGCTTGTATTTCTCTCTCACACACACACTGCTTCTCTCTCTGACACACAGCTTCTCTTTCTCTCTCTCTCTCACTCACAGCTTCTCTTTCTCTCTCTCACACGTAGCTTCTCTTTCTCTCTCTCTCTCTCATTCACAGCTTCTATTTCTCTCTCTCTCACTCACAGCTTCTCTTTCTCTCTCTCTCTCTCTCACTCACAGCTTCTTTCTCTCTCTCTCACTCACAGCTTTTTTTCTCTCTCTCACTCACTCACTCACAGCTTCTCTTTCGCTCTCTCTCTCACTCACAGCATCTCTCTCTTTCTCTCACTTACAGATTCTCTTTCCCTTCTCTCTCTCTCTCACTCACAGCTTCTCCCTCCCTCTCTCTCTATCTCTCACTCACTCACAGCTTCTCACTCTCTCTCTCTCACTCTCTCATAGTTTCTCTTTCTCTCTCACACACATAGCTTCTCTTTCTCTCTCTCTCTCTCATTCACAGCTTCTATTTCTCTCTCTCTCACTCACAGCTTCTCTCTCTCTCTCTCACTCAGAGCTTCTCTTTCTCTCACACACACACACTCACAGATTCTCCATCTCTCTCTCACTCACAGCTTCTCTTTCTCTCTCTCTCTCACTCACAGCTTCTATTTCTCTCTGTATCTCTCACTCATAGCTTCCCTTTCTCTCTCTCTCACTCACAGCTTCTTTCTCTCTCTCTCTCTCAATCACAGCTTTTCTTTCTCTCTCTCTCACTCACTCACAGCTTCTCTTTCACTCTCTCTCTCTCTCTCACAGCTTCTCTTTCTCTTTCTCTCACTCACAGCTTCTCTTTCTCTCTCTCTCACTCACTCCCAACTTCTCTTTCTATCTCTCTCTCACACACAGATTCTCATTCTCTCTCTCTCTCTCACAGCTTCTCTTTTTTCTCTCTCTCACTCACTCACTCACAGCTTCTCTCTCTTTCTCTCTTTCACTCACAGCTTCTCTTTCTCTCCCTCACTAACTCACAGCTTCTCTTTCTCTCTCTCTCTCTCACTCACAGCTTCTCTTTCTCTCTCTCTCACTCACACCTTCTCTCTCACTCACTCTCTCACTCAGCTACTCTTTCTTTCTTTCTCTCTCACACAGCTTCTCTCTCTCTCTCTCACACACACACCTTCTCTTTCTCTCTCACACACTCACTCACAGCTAATCTCTCTTTCTCTGTCTCTCTCACTCACAGCTTCTCTTTCTTTCTCTCTCTCTCTCTCACAGCTACTCTTTCTCTCTCTCTCACACACACTCACAGCTTCTCTTTCTCTCTCTCTCTCTCACTCATGACTTCTATTTCTCTCTCTCACACACACACAGCTTCTCTTTCTTTCTATCTCTCTCACTCACAGCTTCTCTTTTCTCTCTCTCTCACTCACTCACTGCTTCTCTTTCTCTCTCTCTCACTCACAGCTTCTCTTTCTCTCTCTCACTAACTCACAGCTTCTCTTTCTCTCTCTCTCTCACTGACTCACAGCTTCCCTTTCTCTCTCTCTCTCACTCACCTTCTCTTTCTCTCTCTCTCTCACTCACTCACAGCTTCTCTTTCTCTCTCACTCACTCACAGCTTTCTTTCTCTCTCTCTCTGTCTCACTCACAGCTTCTCTTTCTCTCTCTCTCTCTCTCACTCAGCTTCGCTTTCTCTCTCTCTCACTCACAGCTTCTCATTCTCTCTCTCTCACTCTATCACTCACAGCTTCTCTTTCTCTCTCTCTCTCAATCACAGCTTCTCTTTCTCTCTCTCTTCTCACTCACAGCTTGTATTTCTCTCTCACACACACACTGCTTCTCTCTCTCTCTCACACAGCTTCTCTTTCTCTCTCTCTCTCACTCACAGCTTCTCTTTCTCTCTCTCCCACATAGCTTCTCTTTCTCTCTCTCTCATTCACAGCTTCTATTTCTGTCTCTCTCACTCACAGCTTCTCTCTCTCTCTCTCACTCACTCACAGCTTCTCTTTCTCTCTCTCTCTCACTCACAGCTTCCCTTTCTCTCTCTCTCTCTCACTCACTCACAGCTTCTCTTTCTCTCTCTCTCTCTCTCACTCACTCACAGCTTCTCTTTCTCTCTCACTCACTCACAGCTTTCTTTCTCTCTCTCTCTGTCTCAATCACAGCTTCTCTTTTTCTCTCTCTCTCTCACTCAGCTTCTCTTTCTCTCTCTCTCACTCACAGCTTCTCTTTCTTTCTCTCTCACTCTATCACTCACAGCTTTCTTTCTCTCTCTATGTTTCACTCACAGCTTCTCTCTCTCTCTCACTCACTCACTCACAGCTTCTCTTTCTCTCTCACTCAGTCACAGCTTCTCTTTCTCTCTCTCTCACTCACTCACAGCTTCTATTTCTCTCTCTCACACACACACAGCTTCTTTTTCTCTCTCTCTCTCTCTCACTCACTCACAGCTTCTCTTTCTCTCTCTCTCTCACTCACTCACAGCTTCTCTTTCTCTCTCACTCACTCACAGCTTTCTCTCTCTCTCACACACACTCACTCTTTCTCTGTCTTTATCACTCACAGCTTCTCTTTCTCTCTCTCTCACAGCTACTCTTTCTCTCTATCTCTCTCACTCACAGCTTCTCTTTTCTCTCTCTCTCTCTCACTCACTCACAGCTTCTCTTTCTTTCTCTCTCTCACTCACAGCTTCTCTTCCTCTCTCTCACTAACTCACAGCTTCTCTTTCTCTCTCTCTCTCACTCACTCACAGCTTCCCTTTCTCTCTCTCACTCACTCACTCACAGCTTCTCTCTCTCTCTCTCTCACTCACAGCTTCTCTTTCTCTCTCACTCACTCACAGCTTTCTTTCTCTCTCTCTCTGTCTCACTCACAGCTTCTCTTTCTCTCTCTCTCTCACTCAGCTTCTCTTTCTCTCTCTCTCAATCACAGCTTCTCATTCTCTCTCTCTCACTCTATCACTCACAGCTTCTCTTTCTCTCTCTCTCTCACTCACAGCTTCTCTTTCACTTTCTCTCTCACTCACAGCTTGTATTTCTCTCTCACACACACACTGCTTCTCTCTCTCACACACAGCTTCTCTTTCTCTCTCTCTCACTCACAGCTTCTCTTTCTCTCTCTCACACGCAGCTTCTCTTTCTCTCTCTCTCTCATTCACAGCTTCTATTTCTCTCTCTCTCACTCACAGCTTCTCTTTCTCTCTCTCTCTCTCACTCACAGCTTCTTTCTCTCTCTCTCACTCACAGCTTTTTTTCTCTCTCTCACTCACTCACTCACAGCTTCTCTTTCACTCTCTCTCTCACTCACAGCATCTCTCTCTTTCTCTCACTTACAGATTCTCTTTCCCTTCTCTCTCTCTCTCACTCACAGCTTCTCCCTCCCTCTCTCTCTATCTCTCACTCACTCACAGCTTCTCACTCTCTCTCTCACTATCTCACTCACAGTTTCTCTTTCTCTCTCACACACATAGCTTCTCTTTCTCTCTCTCTCTCATTCACAGCTTCTATTTCTCTCTCTCTCACTCACAGCTTCTCTCTCTCTCTCTCACTCAGAGCTTCTCTTTCTCTCACACACACACACTCACAGATTCTCCATCTCTCTCTCACTCACAGCTTCTCTTTCTCTCTCTCTCACTCACAGCTTCTATTTCTCTCTGTATCTCTCACTCATAGCTTCCCTTTCTCTCTCTCTCACTCACAGCTTCTTTCTCTCTCTCTCTCTCACTCACAGCTTTTCTTTCTCTCTCTCTCACTCACAGCTTCTTTCTCTCTCTCTCTCTCAATCACAGCTTTTCTTTCTCTCTCTCTCACTCACTCACAGCTTCTCTTTCACTCTCTCTCTCTCTCTCACAGCTTCTCTTTCTCTTTCTCTCACTCACAGCTTCTCTTTCTCTCTCTCTCACTCACTCCCAACTTCTCTTTCTATCTCTCTCTCACACACAGATTCTCATTCTCTCTCTCTCTCTCACAGCTTCTCTTTTTTCTCTCTCTCACTCACTCACTCACAGCTTCTCTCTCTTTCTCTCTTTCACTCACAGCTTCTCTTTCTCTCCCTCACTAACTCACAGCTTCTCTTTCTCTCTCTCTCTCTCACTCACAGCTTCTCTTTCTCTCTCTCTCACTCACACCTTCTCTCTCACTCACTCTCTCACTCAGCTACTCTTTCTTTCTTTCTCTCTCACACAGCTTCTCTCTCTCTCTCACACACACACACCTTCTCTTTCTCTCTCACACACTCACTCACAGCTAATCTCTCTTTCTCTGTCTCTCTCACTCACAGCTTCTCTTTCTTTCTCTCTCTCTCTCACAGCTACTCTTTCTCTCTCTCTCTCACTCACTCACAGCTTCTCATTCTCTATCTCTCTCTCTCACTCATGACTTCTATTTCTCTCTCTCACACACACACAGCTTCTCTTTCTCTCTATCTCTCTCACTCACAGCTTCTCTTTTCTCTCTCTCTCACTCACTCACAGCTTCTCTTTCTCTCTCTCTCACTCACAGCTTCTCTTTCTCTCTCTCACTAACTCACAGCTTCTCTTTCTCTCTCTCACTCACTCACAGCTTCCCTTTCTCTCTCTCTCTCACTCACAGCTTCTCTTTCTCTCTCTCTCTCACTCACTCACAGCTTCTCTTTCTCTCTCACTCACTCACAGATTTCTTTCTCTCTCTCTCTGTCTCACTCACAGCTCTTTCTCTCTCTCTCTCTCACTCAGCTTCGCTTTCTCTCTCTCTCACTCACAGCTTCTCATTCTCTCTCTCACTCTATCACTCACAGCTTCTCTTTCTCTCTCTCTCTCAATCACAGCTTCTCTCTCTCTCTCTCTCACTCACAGCTTGTATTTCTCTCTCACACACACACTGCTTCTCTCTCTCTCTCACAGCTTCTCTCTCTCTCTCTCTCTCACAGCTCCTCTTTCTCTCTCTCCCACATAGCTTCTCTTTCTCTCTCTCTCTCATTCACAGCTTCTATTTCTCTCTCTCTCACTCACAGCTTCTCTCTCTCTCTCTATCTCACTCACATCTTCTCTTTCTCTCTCTCTCTCTCACTCACAGCTTCTCTCTCTCACTCACTCACAGCTTTCTTTCTCTCTCTCTCTCTCACTCACATCTTCTCTTTCGCTCTCTCTCTCACTCACAGCATCTCTCTCTTTCTCTCACTTACAGATTCTCTTTCCCTTCTCTCTCTCTCTAACTCACAGCTCCTCCCTTCCTCTCTCTCTCTCTCACTCACAGCTTCTCACTCTCTCTCTCTCTCACTCACAGGTTCTCTTTTTCTCTCTCACACATAGCTTCTCTTTCTCTCTCTCTCTCATTCACAGCTTCTATTTCTCTCTCTCACACACACAGCTTCTCTTTCTCTCTCTCTCTTTCACTCACAGCTTCTCTTTCACTCCCACACACACATTCACAGATTCTCCATCTCTCTCTCACTCACAGCTTTTCTTTCTCTCTCTCTCACTCACTCACAGCTTCTCATTCACTCTCTCTCTCATTCACAGCTTCTCTTTCACTGTCTCTCACTCACAGCTTCTATTTCTCTCTCTCTCACTCACTCACAACTTCTCTTTCTATCTCTCTCACACACACAGCTTCTCTTTCTCTCTCTCTCACTCACTCACAGCTTCTCTTTCTTTCTCTCTCTCTCTCACTCACTCACGACTTCTATTTCTCTCTCACACACACACAACTTCTCTTTCTCTCTATCTCTCTCACTCACAGATTCTCTTTTCTCTCTCTCACTCACTCACTCACAGCTTCTCTTTCTCTCTATCTCTCTCACTCACAGCTTCTCTTTTCTCTCTCTCTCACTCACTCACAGCTTCACTTTCTCTCTCTCACTTTCTCACTCACAGCTTCTCTTTCTCTCTCTCACTAACTCACAGCTTCTCTTTCTCTCTCTCTCTCTCTCTCACTCACTCACAGCTTCTCTCTCTCTCTCACTCACTCACAGATTTCTTTCTCTCTCTCTGTCTCACTCACAGCTTCTCTCTCTCTCTCACTCACAGCTTCTCTCTCTCTCTCACTCACAGCTTCTCTTTCTCTCTCTTTCTCTCACTCACTCACAGCTTCCCTTTCTCTCTCACACACACACACACACTCTCACAGCTTCTCTTTCTCTCTCTCTCTCTCTCTCACTCACTCACAGCTTCTCTTTCTCTCTCACTCACTCACAGCTTTTTCTCTCTCTCTGTCTCACTCACAGCTTCTCTTTCTCTCTCTCACTCACAGCTTCTTTTTTTCTCTCTCTCTCTCACTCACAGCTTGTCTTTCTCTCTCACACACACACTGATTCTCTCTCTCTCACACAGCTTCTCTTTCTCTCTCTCTCTCACTCACAGCTTCTCTCTCTCACTCACTCACTCACAGCTTCTCTTTCCCTTCTCTCTCTCAATCACAGCTTCTCCCCCCTCTCTCTCTCACTCACTCACAGCTTCTCACTCTCTCTCACTCACTCACAGCTTCTCTTTCACTCTCTCTCACTCACAGCTTCTTTCTTTCTCTCTCTCTCAATCACAGCTTTTCTTTCTCTCTCTCTCACTCACTCAGAGCTTCTCTTTCACTCTCTCTCTCTCACACCTTCTCTTTCTCTCTGTCTCTCTCACTCACAGCTTCTCTTTTTTCTCTCTCTCTCACTCACAGCTTCTCTTTCTCTCTCTCACTCACTCACAGCTTCTCTTTCTCTCTCTCTCACTCAGTCACAGCTTCTCTTTCTCTCTCTCTCTCACTCACTCACAGCTTCTACTTCTCTATCTCTCACACACACAGCTTCTCTTTCTCTCTCTCTCTCTCACTCACATCTTCTCTTTTCTCTCTCTCTCTCACTCACTCATAGCTTCTCTCTCTCTCTCACTCACAGCTTCTCTTTCTCTCTCTCACTCACAGCTTCTCTTTCTCTCTCTCTCTCACTCACTCACAGCTTCCCTTTCTTTCTCTCTCTCACTCACTCACAGCTTCTCTTTCTCTCACTCACTCACTCACAGCTTCTCTTTCTCTCTCACTCACTCAGAGCTTTCTTTCTCTCTCTCTGTCTCACTCACAGCTTCTCTTTCTCTCTCTCTCACTCAGCTTCTCTTTCTCTCTCTCACTCACAGCTTCTCATTCTCTCTCTCTCACTCTATCACTCACAGCTTCTCTTTCTCTCTCTCACTCACAGCTTCTCTTTCTCTCTCACTCACAGCTTGTATTTCTCTCTCACACACACACTGCTTCTCTCTCACACACACAGCTTCTCTTTCTCTCTCTCTCTAACTCACAGCTTCTCTTTCTCTCTCACACATGTAGCTTCTCTTTCTCTCTCCCATTCACAGCTTCTATTTCTCTCTCTCACTCATACCTTCCCTTTCTCTCTCTCACACACTCACAGATTCTCTTTCTCTCTCTCTCTCACTCACAGCTTGTCTTTCTCTCTCTCTCACTCACAGCTTGTCTTTCTCTCTCACACACACTGCTTCTCTCTCTCACACACAGCTTCCCTTTCTCTCTCTCTCTCACTCACTCACAGCTTCTCTTTCTCTCTCACTCACTCACAGCTTCTCTTTCTCTCTCACTCACTCACAGCTTTCTTTCTCTCTCTCTCTGTCTCACTCACAGCTTCTCTTTCTCTCTCTCACTCAGCTTCTCTTTCTCTCTCTCTCACTCACAGCTTCTCATTCTCTCTCTCTCACTCTATCACTCACAGCTTCTCTTTCTCTCTCTCTCTCACTCACAGCTTCTCTTTCACTCTCTCTCTCTCACTCACAGCTTCTATTTCTCTGTCTCTCACTCACAGCTTCTCTTTCTCTCTCTCTCACTCACTCACAACTTCTCTTTCTATCTCTCTCACACACACAGCTTCTGATTCTCTCTCTCACTCTCTCACTCACATCTTCTCTTTCTCTCTCTCTCTCACTCACAGCTTGTCTTTCTCTCTCTCTCACTCACAACTTGTCTTTCTCTCTCACACACACACTGCTTCTCTCTCTCTCACACAGCTTCTCTTTCTCTCTCTCTCTCACTCACAGCTTCTCTTTCTCTCTCTCACATAGCTTCTCTTTCTCTCTCTCTCTCGTTCACAGCTTCTATTTCTCTCTCTCACACTCACAGCTTCTCTCTCTCTCTCTCACTCACAGCTTCTCTCTCTCTCTCTCACTCACAGCTTTTCTTCCTCTCTCTCTCTCTCACTCACAGCTTCTGTTTCGCTCTCTCTCTCACTCACAGCTTCTCTCTCTCTCTTTCTCTCACTCACAGCTTCACTTTCCCTTCTCTCTCTCTCTCACTCACAGCTTTTCACTCTCTCTCACTCACTCACAGCTTCCCTTTCTCTCTCACACACACTCACTCACAGCTTCTCTTTCTCTCTCACTCACTCACAGCTTTCTTTCTCTCTCTCTCTGTCTCACTCACAGCTTCTCTTTCTCTCTCTCTCTCTCACTCAGCTTCTCTTTCTCTCTCTCTCACTCACAGCTTCTCATTCTCTCTCTCTCACTCTATCACTCACAGCTTCTCTTTCTCTCTCTCTCTCTCTCACTCACAGCTTCTCTTTCTCTCTCTCTCACTCACAGCTTGTATTTCTCTCTCACACACACACTGCTTCTCTCTCTCTCCCACGGCTTCTCTTTCTCTCTCTCTCTCACTCACAGCTTCTCTTTCTCTCTCTCACACATAGCTTCTCTTTCTCTCTCTCTCATTCACAGCTTCTATTTCTCTCTCTCTCACTCACAGCTTCTCTTTCTCTCTCTCTCTCTCACTCACAGCTTCTCTCTCTCTCTCTCACTCACAGCTTTTTTTCTCTCTCTCTCACTCACAGCTTCTCTTTCGCTCTCTCTCTCACTCACAGCATCTCTCTCTTTCTCTCACTTACAGATTCTCTTTCCCTTCTCTCTCTCTCACTCACAGCTTCTCCCTCCCTCCCTCTCTCTCTCTCACTCACTCACAGCTTCTCACTCTCTCTCTCTCTCTCACTCACAGCTTCTCTTTCTCTCTAACACACATAGCTTCTCTTTCTCTCTCTCTCATTCACAGCTTCTATTTCTCTCTCTCTCACTCACAGCTTCTCTTTCTCTCTCTCTCTCACTCACAGCTTCTCTTTCTCTCTCACACACACACTCACAGATTCTCCATCTCTCTCTAACACACAGCTTCTCTTTCTCTCTCTCTCTCACTCACAGCTTCTATTTCTCTCTGTATCACTCACTCATAGCTTCCCTTTCTCACTCTCTCTCACTCACATCTTCTTTCTCTCTCTCTCTCTCAATCACAGCTTTTCTTTCTCTCTCTCTCACTCACTCACAGCTTCTCTTTCACTCTCTCTCTCTCACTCACAGCTTCTCTTTCACTGTCTCTCACTCACAGCTTCTCTTTCTCTCTCTCTCACTCACTCACAGCTTCTATTTCGCTCTCTCACTCACAACTTCTCTTTCTTTCTCTCTCTCTCTCACTCACTCACAATTTCTATTTCTCTCTCACACACACACAACTTCTCTTTCTCTCTATCTCTCTCACTCACAGATTATCTTTTCTCTCACTCACTCACTCACTCACAGCTTCTCTTTCTCTCTATCTCTCTCACTCACAGCTTCTCTTTTCTCTCTCTCTCTCACTCACTCACTTACAGCTTCTCTTTCTCTCTCTTTCTTTCTCACTCACAGCTTCTCTTTCTCTCTCTCACTAACTCACAGCTTCTCTTTCTCTCTCTCTCTCTCTCTCACTCACTCACAGCTTCCCTTTCTTTCTCTCTCTCTCACTCACTCACAGCTTCTCTTTCTCTCTCTCTCTCACTCACTCACAGGTTCTCTCTCTCTCTCACTCACTCCCAGCTTTCTTTCTCTCTCTCTGTCTCACTCACAGCTTCTCTCTCTCTCTCACTCAAAGCTTCTCTCTCTCTCTCACTCACAGCTTCCCTTTCTGTCTCTCTCACACACACACTCACAGCTTCTCTTTCTCTCTCTCTCACTCACTCACAGCTTCTCTTTCTCTCTCACTCACTCACAGCTTTCTCTCTCTCTCTGTCTCACTCACAGCTTCTCTTTCTCTCTCTCTCTTACAGCTTCTCTTTCTCTCCCCCTCTCTCTCACTCACAGCTTGTCTTTCTCTCTCTCTCTCACTCACAGCTTCTCTCTCTCTCTCAATCACAGCTTTTCTTTCTCTCTCTCTCACTCACTCAGAGCTTCTCTTTCACTCTCTCTCACTCACAGCTTCTCTTTCTCTCTCTCACTCACAGCTTCTCTTTCTCTCTCTCTCTCACTCACAGCTTCTCTTTCTCTCTCTCTCACTCACAGCTTTTATTTCTCTCTCTCTCTCTCACTCACTCACAGCTTTTCTTTCGCTCTCTCTCTCTCTCACTCACAGCTTTTCTTTCTCTATCTCTCTCTCACTCACAGCATCTCTTTCTCTCTCTCTCACACACACACTCACAGCTTCTCTTTCTCTCTCTCTCACTCACAGCTTCCCTCTCACTCACAGCTTCTCTCTCTTTCTTTCTCTCTCTCACTGCTTCTCTTTCTCTCTCTCACACTCACTCACAGCTTCTCTCTCTTTCTCTGTCTCTCTCACTCACAGCTTCTCTTTCTCTCTCACACACACAGCTTCTCTTTCTCTCTCTTTCTCTCACTCACTCACAGCTTCTCTTTCTCTCTCTCTGTCTCACTCACTCACAATTTATGTCTCTCTCTCTCACACACAGCTTCTCTTTCTCTCTATCTCTCTCACTCACAGCTACTCTTTTCTCTCTATCTCTCTCACTCACAGCTTCTCTTTTCTCTCTCTCTCTCTCACTCACTCACAGCTTCTCTTTCTCTCTCTGTCTCTCTCACTCACAGCTTCTCTTTCTCTCTCACACACACAGATTCTCTTTCTCTCTCTCACTCACTCACAGCTTCTCTTTCTCTCTCTCTCACTCACTCACAGCTTCTATTTCTCTCTCTCTCACACACACACAGCTTCTCTTTCTCTCTATCTCTCTCACTCACAGCTTCTCTTTCTCTCTCACACACTAACTCACAGCTTCTCTTTCTGTCTCTCTCTCACTCTCTCTCAAAGCTTCTCTTTCTCTCTCTCTCACTCACTCACAGCTTCTCTTTCTCTCTCTCTCACTCACACCTTCTCTCTCACTCACTCTCTCACTCACAGCTTCTTTCTTTCTTTCTCACTCTCACAGCTTCTCTTCCTCTCTCTCTCTCACTCACAGATTCTCTTTCGCTCTCTCTCTCACTCACAGCTTCTCTCTCTCTTTCTCTCACTCACATCTTCTCTTTCCCTTCTCTCTCTCTCTCACTCACAGCTTCTCTCTCTCTCTCTCTCTCACTCACAGCTTCTCTTTCTCTCTCACAATCTCTCAGAGCTTCCCTCTCACTCTCTCACTCACATCTTCTCTTTCTCTCTGTATCTCTCACTCATAGCTTCCCTTTCTCTCTCTCTCTCACTCACAGCTTCTTTCTCTCTCTCAATCACAGCTTTTCTTTCTCTCTCTCACTCACTCACAGCTTCTCTTTCACTCTCTCTCTCTCACACACAGCTTCTTTTTTCTCTCTCTCTCTCACTCACTGCTTCTCTTTCTATCTCTCTCTCACACACAGCTTCTCTTTCTCTCTCTCACTTACTCACAGCTTCTCTTTCTCTCTATCTCTCTCACTCACAGCTTCTCTTTTCTCTCTCTCTCTCTCACTCATTCACAGCTTCTCTTTCTCTCTCTCTCTCTCACTCACAGCTTCTCTTTCTCTCCCTCACTAACTCACAGCTTCTCTTTCTCTCTCTCTCTCTCACTCACAGCTTCTCTTTCTCTCTCTCTCACTCACACCTTCTCTCTCACTCACTCTCTCACTCAGCTTCTCTTTCTTTCTTTCTCTCTCTCACAGCTTCTCTTTCTCTCTCTCACACACACAACTTCTCTTTCTCTCACACACACTCACTCACAGCTTATCTCTCTTTCTCTGTCTCTCTCACTCACAGCTTCTCTTTCTCTCTCTCACACAGCTTCTCTTCCTCTCTCTCTCTCTCACTCACAGCTTCTCTCGCTCTCTCTCTCACTCACAGCTTCTCTTTCTCTCTTTCTCTCTCTCACATCTTCTCTTTCACTTCTCTCTCTGTCTCACTCACAGCTTCTCACTCTCTCCCTCTCACTCAAAGCTTCTCATTCTCTTTCTCTCACTCACTCACATCTTCTCTGTCTCTCTCTCTCACTCACAGCTTCTCTTTCTCTCTCTCACTCACAGCTTCTATTTCTCTCTGTATCTCTCACTCATAGCTTCCCTTTCTCTCTCTCACTAACTCACAGCTTCTCTTTCTCTCTCTCTCACTCACTCACAGCTTCCCTTTCTCTCTCTCTCTCACTCACTCAAAGCTTCTCTTTCTCTGTCTCTCACTCACTCACAGCTTCTCTCTCTCTTTCACTCACTCACAGCTTTCTCTCTCTCTCTATGTTTCACTCACAGCTTCTCTCTCTCTCTCACTCAGTCACAGCTTCTCTTTCTCTCTATTTCTCACTCACTCACAGCTTCTATTTCTCTCTCACACACACACACAGCTTCTCTTTCTCTCTATCTCTCTCACTCACAACTTCTCTTTTTTCTCTCTCTCTCTCACTCACTCACAGCTTTCTTTCTCTCTCTGTCTCACTCACAGCTTCTCTCTCTCACACTCACAGCTTCTCTTTCCCTCTTACTCACAGCTTCTCTCTCTCTCTCTCTCTCACTCACTCACAGCTTCTCTTTCTCTCACTCACTAACTCACAGCTTCTCTTTCTCTCTCTCTCTCTCACTCACAGCTTCTCTTTCTTTCTTTCTCTCTCACTCACACCTTCTCTCTCACTCACTCTCTCACTCAGCTTCTCTTTCTTTCTTTCTCTCTCACAGCTTCTCTCTCTCTCACACACACACACACCTTCTCTTTCTCTCTCACACACTCACTCACAGCTTCTCTCTCTTTCTCTGTCTCTCTCACTCACAGCTTCTCTTTCTTTCTCTCTCTCTCTCACAGCTACTCTTTCTCTCTCTCTCTCACTCACTCACAGCTTCTCTTTCTCTCTCTCTCTCACTCATGACTTCTATTTCTCTCTCACACACACAGCTTCTCTTTCTCTCTATCTCTCTCACTCACAGCTTCTCTCTCTTTCTCTGTCTCTCTCACTCACAGCTTCTCTTTCTTTCTCTCTCTCTCACAGCTACTCTTTCTCTCTCTCTCTCTCACTCACTCACAGCTTCTCTTTCTCTCTCTCTCTCACTCATGACTTCTATTTCTCTCTCAAACACACACACAGCTTCTCTTTCTCTCTATCTCTCTCACTCACAGCTTCTCTTTTCTCTCTCTCTCTCACTCACTCACAGCTTCTCTTTCTCTCTCTCTCACTCACAGCTTCTCTTTCTCTCTCTCACTCACAGCTTCTCTTTCTCTCTCTCACTCACTCACAGCTTCCATTTCTCTCTCTCTCTCTCACTCACTCACAGCTTCTCTTTCTCTCTCTCTCACTCACTCACAGCTTCTCTTTCTCTCTCTCTCACTCAGTCACAGCTTCTCTTTCTCTCTCTTTCTCACTCACAGCTTCTATTTCTCTCTCACACACACACAGCTTCTCTTTCTCTCTATCTCTCTCACTCACAGCTTCTCTTTTACAATCTCTCTCTCACTCACTCATAGCTTCTCTTTCTCTCTCTCTCACTCACAGCTTCTCTTTCTCTCCCTCACTAACTCACAGCTCCTCTTTCTTTCTCTCTCTCTCTCACACACACAACTTCTCTTTCTCTCTCTCTCACTCACAACTTCTCTCTCGCTCACTCTCTCACTCAGCTTCTCTTTCTTTCTTTCTCTCTCTCACAGCTTCTCTTTCTCTCTCTCTCTGACACAGCTTCTCTTTCTCTCACACACACTCACTCACAGCTTCTCTCTCTTTCTCTGTCTCTCTCACTCACGGCTTCTCTTTCTCTCTCTCTCTCACAGCTACTCTCTCTCTCTCTCTCTCACTCACTCACAGCTTCTCTTTCTCTCTCTCTCACTCACTCATGACTTCTATTTCTCTCTCACACACACACAGCTTCTCTTTCTCTCTATCTCTCTCACTCACATCTTCTCTTTTCTCTCTCTCTCTCTCACTCACTCACAGCTTCTCTTTCTCCCTCTCTCACTCACAGCTTCTCTTTCTCTCTCTCACTAACTCACAGCTTCTCTTTCTCTCTCACTCACTCACAGCTTCCCTTTCACTCTCTCTCTCACTCACTCACAGCTTCTCTCTCTCTCTCACTCACTCACAGCTTCTCTTTCTCTCTCACTCACTCACAGCTTTCTTTCTCTCTCTCTCTGTCTCACTCACAGCTACTCATTCTCTATCTCTCACTCTATCACTCACAGCTTCTCTTTCTCTCTCTCTCTCACTCACAGCTTTTTTTCTCTCTCTCTCACTCACTCACAGCTTCTCTTTTGCTCTCTCTCTCACTCACAGCATCTCTCTCTTTCTCTCACTTACAGATTCTCTTTCCCTTCTCTCTCTCTCTCACTCACAGCTTCTCCCTCCCTCTCTCTCTATCTCTCACTCACTCACTGCTTCTCACTCTCTCTCTCTCTCTCTCTCTCACTCACAGCTTCTCTTTCTCTCTCACACACATAGCTTCTCTTTCTCTCTCTCTCTCATTCATAGCTTCTATTTTTCTCTCTCTCACTCACAGCTTCTCTTTCTCTCTCTCTCTCACTCACTCACAGCTTCCCTTTCTCTCTCTCTCTCTCTCACTCACTCATAGCTTCTCTTTCTCTCTCACTCACTCACAGCTTTCTCTCTCTCTCTCTCTGTCTCACTCACAGCTTCTCTTTCTCTCTCACACACATAGCTTCTCTTTCTCTCTCTCTCTCATTCACAGCTTCTATTTTTCTCTCTCTCACTCACAGCTTCTCTTTCTCTCTCTCTCTCTCTCACTCACAGCTTCTCATTCTCTCTCTCTCACTCTATCACTCACAGCTTCTCTTTCTCTCTCTCTCTCACTGACAGCTTCTCTTTCTCTCTCACACACATAGCTTCTCTTTCTCTCTCTCTCATTCACAGCTTCTATTTCTTTCTCTCTCTCACTCACAGCTTCTCTTTCTCTCTCTCTCTCTCACTCACAGCTTCTCTTTCTCTCTCTCTCTCACTCAGAGCTTCTCTCTCTCTCTCACTCACAGCTTTCTTTCTCTCTCACTCACTCACTCACAACTTCTCTTTCGCTCTCTCTCTCACTCACAGCATCTCTCTCTTTCTATCACTTACAGATTCTCTATCCCTTCTCTCTCTCACTCACTCACAGCTTCTCCCTCCCCCTCTCTCTCTCTCACTCACAGCTTCTCACTCTCTCTCTCTCTCACTCACAGCTTCTCTTTTTCTCTCTCACACATATAGCTTCTCTTTCTCTCTCTCTCTCATTCACAGCTTCTATTTCTCTCTCTCTCACTCACAGCTTCTATTTCTCTCTGTATCTCTCACTCATAGCTTCCCTTTCTCTCTCTCATTCACATCTTCTTTCTCTCTCTCTCTCTCAATCACAGCTTTTCTTTCTCTCGCTCTCACTCACTCATAGCTTCTCTTTCACTCTCTCTCTCACTGACAGCTTCTCTTTCACTGTCTCTCACTCACAGCTTCTCTTTCTCTCTCTCTCACTCACTCACAACTACTCTTTCTATCTCTCTCACACACACAGCTTCTCTTTCTCTCTCTCTCACTCACTCACAGCTTCTATTTCGCTCTCTCACTCACAGCTTCTCTTTCTTTCTCTCTCTCTCACTCACTCACGACTTCTATTTCTCTCTCACACACACACAACTTCTCTTTCTCTCTATCTCTCTCAGTCACAGATTCTCTTTTCTCTCTCTCACTCACTCACTCACAGCTTCTCTTTCTCTCTATCTCTCTCACTCACAGCTTCTCTTTCTCTCTCTCTCTCTCACTCACTCACAGCTTCTCTTTCTCTCTCACTCACTCACAGCTTTCTCTCTGTCTCTGTCTCACTCACAGCTTCTCTCTCTCACTCACAGCTTTTCTCTCTCTCTCTCTCTCACTCACAGCTTGTCTTTCTCTCTCACACACACTCTGCTTCTCCCTCTCACACAGCTTCTCTTTCTCTCTCTCTCTCACTCACAGCTTCTCTCTCTCTCTTTCTCTCACTCACAGCTTCTCTTTCCCTTCTCTCTCTCAATCACAGCTTCTCCCCCTCTCTCTCCCTCTCACTCACAGCTTCTCACTCTCTCTCTCTCACTCACAGCTTCTCTTTCACTCTCTCTCTCACTCACAGCTTCTTTCTTTCTCTCTCAATCACAGCTTTTCTTTCTCTCTCTCTCACTCACTCAGAGCTTCTCTTTCACTCTCTCTCTCACAACTTCTCTTTCTCTCTATCTCTCTCACTCACAGCTTAACTTTTCTCTCTCTCTCTCACTCACACACAGCTTCTCCTTCTCTCTCTCTCACTCAGTCACAGCTTCTCTTTCTCTCTCTCTCACTCACTCACAGCTTCTATTTCTCTCTCACACACACACACAGCTTCTCTTTCTCTCTATCTCTCTCACTCACAGCTTCTCTTTTCTCTCTCTCTCTCTCTCACTCACTCACAGCTTCTCTTTCTCTCTCTCACTCTATCACTCACAGCTTCTCTTTCTCTCTCTCTCTCACTCACAGCTTGTCTTTCTCTCACTCTCTCACTCACAGCTTCTCTTTCTCTCTCTCTCACTCACTTCTCTCTCGCTCACTCTCTCACTCAGCTTCTCTTTCTTTCTTTCTCTCTCTCATAGCTTCTCTTTCTCTCTCTCTCTCTGACACAGGTTCTCTTTCTCTCACACACACACTCTCTCTCTCTCTCTCACTCACTCACAGGTTCTCTTTCTCTCTCTCTCACTCACTCATGACTTCTATTTCTCTCTCTCACACACACACAGCTTCTCTTTCTCTCTATCTCTCTCACTCACAGCTTCTCTTTTCTCTCTCTCTCTCACTCACTCACAGCTTCTCTTTCTCCCTCTCTCACTCACAGCTTCTCTTTCTCACTCTCACTAACTCACATCTTCTCTTTCTCTCTCACTCACTCACAGCTTCCCTTTCTCTCTCTCTCTCACTCACTCACAGCTTCTCTCTCTCTCTCTCACTCACTCACAGCTTCTCTTTCTCTCTCACTCACTCACAGCTTTCTTTCTCTCTCTCTCTGTCTCACTCACAGCTTCTCTTTCTCTCTCTCTCTCACTCAGCTTCTCTTTCTCTCTCTCTCACTCACAGCTTCTCATTCTCTCTCTCTCACTCTATCACTCACAGCTTCTCTTTCTCTCTCTCTCACTCACAGCTTCTCTTTCTCTCTCTCATTCACAGCTTCTATTTCTCTCACTCTCACTCACAGCTTCTCTTTCTCTCTCTCACTCACAGCTATTTTTCTCTCTCTCTCACTCACTCACAGCTTCTCTTTCGCTCTCTCTCTCACTCACAACATCTCTCTCTTTCTCTCACTTACAGATTCTCTTTCCCTTCTCTCTCTCTCTCACTCACAGCTTCTCCCTCCCTCTCTCTCTATCTCTCACAGCTCCTCTTTCTCTCTCACAAACATAGCTTCTCTTTCTCTCTCTCTCTCTCACTCACAGCTTCTCTTTCTCTCTCACACACACACTCACAGATTCTCCATATCTCTCTCACTCACAGCTTCTCTTTTTTTTCTCACTCTCTCACTCACAGCTTCTATTTCTCTGTATCTCTCACTCATAGCTTCTCTTTCTCTCACACACACACACTCACAGATTCTCCATATCTCTGTCACTCACAGCTTCTCTCTCTCTCTCTTTCACTCACAGCTTCTATTTCTCTGTATCTCTCACTCATAACTTCCCTTTCTCTCTCTCTCTCACTCACAGCTTCTTTCTCTCTCTCTCTCTCTCTCTCAATCACAGCTTTTCTTTCTCTCTCTCTCTCACTCACAGCTTCTCTTTCACTCTATCTCTCTCTCACTCACAGCTTCTATTTCTCTGTCTCTCACTCACAGCTTCTCTTTCTCTCTCTCTCACTCACTCACAGCTTCTCTTTCTCTCTCTCTCACTCACAGCTTGTCTTTCTCTCTCTCTCTCACTCACAGCTTGTCTTTCTCTCACACACACACACTGCTTCTCTCTCACACACAGCTTCTCTTTCTCTCTCACTCACAGCTTCTCTTTCTCTCTCACTCACTCACAGCTTCCCTTTCTCTCTCTCTCTCTCACTCACTCACAGCTTCTCTCTCTCTCTCACTCACTCACAGCTTCTCTTTCTCTCTCACTCACTCACAGCTTTCTTTCTCTCTCTCTCTCTGTCTCACTCACAGCCTCTCATTCTCTCTCTCTCTCACTCAGCTTCTCTTTCTCTCTCTCTCACTCACAGCTTCTCTTTCTCTCTCTCTCACTCACAGCTTGTCTTTCTCTCTCTCTCTCACTCACAGCTTGTCTTTCTCTCACACACACACTGCTTCTCTCTCACACACAGCTTCTCTTTCTCTCTCTCACTCACAGCTTCTCTTTCTCTCTCACTCACTCACAGCTTCCCTTTCTCTCTCTCTCACTCACTCACAGCTTCTCTCTCTCTCACTCACTCACAGCTTCTCTTTCTCTCTCACTCACTCACAGCTTTCTTTCTCTCTCTCTCTGTCTCACTCACAGCTTCTCTTTCTCTCTCTCTCTCACTCAGCTTCTCTTTCTCTCTCTCTCACTCACAGCTTCTCATTCTCTCTCTCACACTCTATCACTCACAGCTTCTCTTTCTCTCTCTCTCTCACTCACAGCTTCTCTTTCTCTCTCTCATTCACAGCTTCTATTTCTCTCTCTCTCACTCACAGCTTCTCTTTCTCTCTCTCTCTCTCACTCACAGCTTCTCTCTCTCTCTCACTCACAGCTTTTTTTCTCTCTCTCACTCACTCACAGCTTCTCTTTCGCTCTCTCTCACTCACAGCATCTCTCTCTTTCTCTCACTTACAGATTCTCTTTCCCTTCTCTCTCTCTCTCACTCACAGCTTCTCCCTCCCTCTCTCTCTATCTCTCACACACTCACTGCTTCTCACTCTCTCTCTCTCTCTCTCTCACTCACAGCTTCTCTTTCTCTCTCACACACATAGCTTCTCTTTCTCTCTCTCTCTCATTCACAGCTTCTATTTCTCTCTCTCTCACTCACAGCTTCTCTTTCTCTCTCTCTCTCACTCACTCACTGCTTCCCTTTCTCTCTCTCTCTCTCACTCACTCACAGCTTCTCTTTCTCTCTCACTCACTCACAGCTTTCTTTCTCTCTCTCTCTGTCTCACTCACAGCTTCTCTTTCTCTCTCTCTCTCACTCAGCTTCTCTTTCTCTCTCTCTCACTCACAGCTTCTCATTCTCTCTCTCTCACTCTATCACTCACAGCTTCTCTTTCTCTCTCTCTCTCACAGCTACTCTTTCTCTCTCTCTCTCTCACTCACAGCTTGTATTTCTCTCTCACACACACACTGCTTCTCTCTCTCTCACACAGCTTCTCTTTCTCTCTCTCTCACTGACAGCTTCTCTTTCTCTCTCACACACATAGCTTCTCTTTCTCTCTCTCTCTCATTCACAGCTTCTATTTCTTTCTCTCTCTCACTCACAGCTTCTCTTTCTCTCTCTCTCTCTCACTCACAGCTTCTCTTTCTCTCTCTCTCTCACTCAGAGCTTCTCTCTCTCTCTCACTCACAGCTTTCTTTCTCTCTCACTCACTCACTCACAACTTCTCTTTCGCTCTCTCTCTCTCTCACAGCATCTCTCTCTTTCTATCACTTACAGATTCTCTATCCCTTCTCTCTCTCACTCACTCACAGCTTCTCCCTCCCCCTCTCTCTCTCTCACTCACAGCTTCTCACTATCTCTCTCTCTCACTCACAGCTTCTCTTTTTCTCTCTCACACATATAGCTTCTCTTTCTCTCTCTCTCTCATTCACAGCTTCTATTTCTCTCTCTCTCACTCACAGCTTCTATTTCTCTCTGTATCTCTCACTCATAGCTTCCCTTTCTCTCTCTCATTCACATCTTCTTTCTCTCTCTCTCTCTCAATCACAGCTTTTCTTTCTCTCGCTCTCACTCACTCATAGCTTCTCTTTCACTCTCTCTCTCACTGACAGCTTCTCTTTCACTGTCTCTCACTCACAGCTTCTCTTTCTCTCTCTCTCACTCACTCACAACTTCTCTTTCTATCTCTCTCACACACACAGCTTCTCTTTCTCTCTCTCTCACTCACTCACAGCTTCTATTTCGCTCTCTCACTCACAGCTTCTCTTTCTTTCTCTCTCTCTCACTCACTCACGACTTCTATTTCTCTCTCACACACACACAACTTCTCTTTCTCTCTATCTCTCTTAGTCACAGATTCTCTTTTCTCTCTCTCACTCACTCACTCACAGCTTCTCTTTCTCTCTATCTCTCTCACTCACAGCTTCTCTTTCTCTCTCTCTCTCTCACTCACTCACAGCTTCTCTTTCTCTCTCACTCACTCACAGCTTTCTCTCTCTCTCTGTCTCACTCACAGCTTCTCTCTCTCTCACTCACAGCTTTTCTCTCTCTCTCTCTCTCTCTCACTCACAGCTTGTCTTTCTCTCTCACACACACTCTGCTTCTCTCTCTCACACAGCTTCTCTTTCTCTCTCTCTCTCACTCACAGCTTCTCTCTCTCTCTCTTTCTCTCACTCACAGCTTCTCTTTCCCTTCTCTCTCTCAATCACAGCTTCTCCCCCTCTCTCTCCCTCTCACTCACAGCTTCTCACTCTCTCTCTCTCTCACTCACAGCTTCTCTTTCACTCTCTCTCTCACTCACAGCTTCTTTCTTTCTCTCTCTCAATCACAGCTTTTCTTTCTCTCTCTCTCACTCACTCAGAGCTTCTCTTTCACTCTCTCTCTCACAACTTCTCTTTCTCTCTATCTCTCTCACTCACAGCTTAACTTTTCTCTCTCTCTCACTCACACACAGCTTCTCCTTCTCTCTCTCTCACTCAGTCACAGCTTCTCTTTCTCTCTCTCTCACTTACTCACAGCTTCTATTTCTCTCTCTCACACACACACACAGCTTCTCTTTCTCTCTCTCTCACTCACAGCTTCTCTTTCTCTCCCTCACTAACTCACAGCTTCTCTTTCTCTCTCTCTCTCACTCACAGCTTCTCTTTCTCTCTCTCTCACTCACAACTTCTCTCTCGCTCACTCTCACATTCAGCTTCTCTTTCTTTCTTTCTTTCTCTCTCTCACAGCTTCTCCTTCTCTCTCTCTCTCTGACACAGCTTCTCTTTCTCTCACACACACTCACTCACAGCTTCTCTCTCTTTCTCTGTCTCTCTCACTCACACCTTCTCTTTCTCTCTCTCTCTCACAGCTACTCTCTCTCTCTCTCTCTCTCACTCACAGGTTCTCTTTCTCTCTCTCTCACTCACTCATGACTTCTATTTCTCTCTCACACACACACACAGCTTCTCTTTCTCTCTATCTATCTCACTCACAGCTTCTCTTTTCTCTCCCTCTCTCACTCACTCACAGCTTCTCTTTCTCTCTCTCACTCTATCACTCACAGCTTCTCTTTCTCTCTCTCTCTCACTCACAGCTTGTCTTTCTCTCACTCTCTCACTCACAGCTTCTCTTTCTCTCTCTCTCACTCACTTCTCTCTCGCTCACTCTCTCACTCAGCTTCTCTTTCTTTCTTTCTCTCTCTCATAGCTTCTCTTTCTCTCTCTCTCTCTGACACAGGTTCTCTTTCTCTCACACACACACACTCTCTCTCTCTCTCACTCACTCACAGGTTCTCTTTCTCTCTCTCTCACTCACTCATGACTTCTATTTCTCTCTCTCACACACACACAGCTTCTCTTTCTCTCTATCTCTCTCACTCACAGCTTCTCTTTTCTCTCTCTCTCTCACTCACTCACAGCTTCTCTTTCTCCCTCTCTCACTCACAGCTTCTCTTTCTCACTCTCACTAACTCACAGCTTCTCTTTCTCTCTCACTCACTCACAGCTTCCCTTTCTCTCTCTCTCTCACTCACTCACAGCTTCTCTCTCTCTCTCTCACTCACTCACAGCTTCTCTTTCTCTCTCACTCACTCACAGCTTTCTTTCTCTCTCTCTCTGTCTCACTCACAGCTTCTCTTTCTCTCTCTCTCTCACTCAGCTTCTCTTTCTCTCTCTCTCACTCACAGCTTCTCATTCTCTCTCTCTCACTCTATCACTCACAGCTTCTCTTTCTCTCTCTCTCACTCACAGCTTCTCTTTCTCTCTCTCATTCACAGCTTCTATTTCTCTCACTCTCACTCACAGCTTCTCTTTCTCTCTCTCACTCACAGCTATTTTTCTCTCTCTCTCACTCACTCACAGCTTCTCTTTCGCTCTCTCTCTCACTCACAACATCTCTCTCTTTCTCTCACTTACAGATTCTCTTTCCCTTCTCTCTCTCTCTCACTCACAGCTTCTCCCTCCCTCTCTCTCTATCTCTCACAGCTCCTCTTTCTCTCTCACAAACATAGCTTCTCTTTCTCTCTCTCTCTCTCACTCACAGCTTCTCTTTCTCTCTCACACACACACTCACAGATTCTCCATATCTCTCTCACTCACAGCTTCTCTTTTTTTTCTCTCTCTCTCACTCACAGCTTCTATTTCTCTGTATCTCTCACTCATAGCTTCTCTTTCTCTCACACACACACACTCACAGATTCTCCATATCTCTGTCACTCACAGCTTCTCTCTCTCTCTCTTTCACTCACAGCTTCTATTTCTCTGTATCTCTCACTCATAACTTCCCTTTCTCTCTCTCTCTCACTCACAGCTTCTTTCTCTCTCTCTCTCTCTCTCTCAATCACAGCTTTTCTTTCTCTCTCTCTCTCACTCACAGCTTCTCTTTCACTCTATCTCTCTCTCACTCACAGCTTCTATTTCTCTGTCTCTCACTCACAGCTTCTCTTTCTCTCTCTCTCACTCACTCACAGCTTCTCTTTCTCTCTCTCTCACTCACAGCTTGTCTTTCTCTCTCTCTCTCACTCACAGCTTGTCTTTCTCTCACACACACACACTGCTTCTCTCTCACACACAGCTTCTCTTTCTCTCTCACTCACAGCTTCTCTTTCTCTCTCACTCACTCACAGCTTCCCTTTCTCTCTCTCTCTCTCACTCACTCACAGCTTCTCTCTCTCACTCACTCACAGCTTCTCTTTCTCTCTCACTCACTCACAGCTTTCTTTCTCTCTCTCTCTCTGTCTCACTCACAGCCTCTCATTCTCTCTCTCTCTCACTCAGCTTCTCTTTCTCTCTCTCTCACTCACAGCTTCTCTTTCTCTCTCTCTCACTCACAGCTTGTCTTTCTCTCTCTCTCTCACTCACAGCTTGTCTTTCTCTCACACACACACTGCTTCTCTCTCACACACAGCTTCTCTTTCTCTCTCTCACTCACAGCTTCTCTTTCTCTCTCACTCACTCACAGCTTCCCTTTCTCTCTCTCTCACTCACTCACAGCTTCTCTCTCTCTCACTCACTCACAGCTTCTCTTTCTCTCTCACTCACTCACACCTTTCTTTCTCTCTCTCTCTGTCTCACTCACAGCTTCTCTTTCTCTCTCTCTCTCACTCAGCTTCTCTTTCTCTCTCTCTCACTCACAGCTTCTCATTCTCTCTCTCACACTCTATCACTCACAGCTTCTCTTTCTCTCTCTCTCTCACTCACAGCTTCTCTTTCTCTCTCTCATTCACAGCTTCTATTTCTCTCTCTCTCACTCACAGCTTCTCTTTCTCTCTCTCTCTCTCACTCACAGCTTCTCTCTCTCTCTCACTCACAGCTTTTTTTCTCTCTCTCACTCACTCACAGCTTCTCTTTCGCTCTCTCTCACTCACAGCATCTCTCTCTTTCTCTCACTTACAGATTCTCTTTCCCTTCTCTCTCTCTCTCACTCACAGCTTCTCCCTCCCTCTCTCTCTATCTCTCACAGCTTCTCTTTCTCTCTCACACACATAGCTTCTCTTTCTCTCTCTCTCTCATTCACAGCTTCTATTTCTCTCTCTCTCACTCACAGCTTCTCTTTCTCTCTCTCTCTCTCACTCACAGCTTCTCTTTCTCTCTCACACACACACTGACAGATTCTCCATATCTCTCTCACTCACAGCTTCTCTTTCTCTCTCTCTCTCACTCACAGCTTCTATTTCTCTGTATCTCACACTCATAGCTTCTCTTTCTCTCTCACACACACACTCACAGATTCTCCATATCTCTCTCACTCACAGCTTCTCTCTCTCTCTCTCACTCACAGCTTCTCTTTCTCTCTCTGTCACTCACTCACAACTTCTCTTTCTATCTCTCTCACACACACAGCTTCTAATTCTCTCTCTCACTCTATCACTCACAGCTTCTCTTTCTCTCTCTCTCTCACTCACAGCTTGTCTTTCTCTCTCTCTCTCACTCACAGCTTGTCTTTCTCTCACACACACACACTGCTTCTCTCTCTCACACAGCTTCTCTTTCTCTCTCTCTCTCACTCACAGCTTCTCTTTCTCTCTCACACATAGCTTCTCTTTCTCTCTCTCTCTCGTTCACAGCTTCTATTTCTCTCTCACACACACACAGCTTCTCTCTCTCTCTCACTCACAGCTTCTCTCTCTCTCTCTCACTCACAGCTTTTCTTCCTCTCTCTCTCTCTCACTCACAGCTTCTCTGTCACTCTCTCTCTCACTCACAGCTTCTCTCTCTCTCTCTTTCTCTCACTCACAGGTTCTCTTTCCCTTCTCTCTCTCTCTCACTCACAGCTTCTCACTCTCTCTCACTCACTCACAGCTTCCCTTTCTCTCTCTCTCTCTCACTCACTCACAGCTTCTCTTTCTCTCTCTCTCTCACTCACTCACAGCTTCTCTTTCTCTCTCACTCACTCACAGCTTTCTTTCTCTCTCTCTGTCTCACTTACAGATTCTCTTTCTCTCTCTCTCTCACTCAGCTTCTCTTTCTCTCTCTCTCACAGCTTCTCATTCTCTCTCTCTCACTCTCTCACTCACAGCTTCTCTTTCTCTCTCTCTCTCACTCACAGCTTCTCTTTCTCTCTCTCTCACTCACAGCTTGTATTTCTCTCTCACACACACACTGCTTCTCTCTCTCTCTCACAGCTTCTCTTTCTCTCTCTCTCTCACTCACAGCTTCTCTCTCTCTCTCTCACTCACAGCTTTTTTTCTCTCTCTCTCTCACTCACTCACAGCTTCTCTTTCACTCTCTCTCTCACTCACAGCATCTCTCTCTTTCTCTCACTTACAGATTCTCTTTCCCTTCTCTCTCTCTCTCACTCACCGCTTCTCCCTCCCTCTCTCTCTCTCTCACTCACTCACAGCTTCTCACTCTCTCTCTCTCTCTCACTCACAGCTTCTCATTCTCTCTAACACACATAGCTTCTCTTTCTCTCTCTCTCATTCACAGCTTCTCTTTCTCTCTCACACACACACTCACAGATTCTCCATCTCTCTCTCACTCACAGCTTCTCTTTCTCTCTCTCTCACACTCACAGCTTCTATTTCTCTCTGTATCTCTCACTCATAGCTTCCCTTTCTCTCTCTCACTCACATCTTCTTTCTCTCTCTCTCTCTCTCAATCACAGCTTTTCTTTCTCTCTCTCTCACTCACTCACAGCTTCTCTTTCTTTCTCTCTCTCTCACTCACTCACAATTTCTATTTCTCTCTCTCACACACACAACTTCTCTTTCTCTCTATCTCTCTCACTCACAGATTCTCTTTTCTCTCTCACTCACTCACTCACAGCTTCTCTTTCTCTCTATCTCTCTCACTCACAGCTTCTCTTTTCTCTCTCTCTCTCACTCACTCACAGCTTCTCTTTCTCTCTCTCTCTTTCTCACTCACAGCTTCTCTTTCTCTCTCTGACTAACTCACAGCTTCTCTTTCTCTCTCTCTCTCACTCACTCCCAGCTTCCCTTTCTTTCTCTCTCTCTCTCACTCACTCACAGCTTCTCTTTCTCTCTCTCTCACTCACTCACAGCTTCTCTCTCTCTCACTCACTCACAGCTTTCTTTCTCTCTCTCTGTCTCACTCAGAGCTTCTCTCTCTCTCTCATTCACAGCTTCTCTCTCTCTCTCACTCACAGCTTCTCTTTCTCTCTCTCTCACTCACTCACAGCTTCCCTTTCTCTCTCTCTCTCACACACACACTCACAGCTTCTCTTTCTCTCTCACTCACTCACAGCTTTCTCTCTCTCTCTGTCTCACTCACAGCTTCTCTTTCTCTCTCTCACTCACAGCTTCTTTCTCTCCCTCTCTCTCTCACTCACAGCTTGTCTTTCTCTCTCACACACACACTGCTTCTCTCCCTCTCTCTCACAGCTTCTCTTTCTCTCTCTCTCTCACTCACAGCTACTCTCTCTCTCTCTTTCTCTCACTCACAGCTTCTCTTTCCCTTCTCTCTCTCTCACTCACTGCTTCTCTTTCCCTTCTCTCTCTCTCAATCACAGCTTCTCCCCCTCTCTCTCTCTCACTCACTCACAGCTTCTCACTCTCTCTCTCACTCACTCACAGCTTCTCTTTCACTCTCTCTCTCTCACTCACAGCTTCTTTCTTTCTCTCTCTCTCACTCACAGCTTTTCTTTCTCTCTCTCTCACTCACTCAGAGCTTCTCTTTCACTCTCTCTCTCACACACCTTCTCTTTCTCTCTCTCTCTCACTCACAGCTTCTCTTTTCTCTATCTCTCTCACTCACTCACAGCTTTTCTTTCTCTCTCTCTCTCACTCACAGCTTCTCTTTCTCTCTCTCACTAACTCACAGCTTCTCTCTCTATCTCTCTCACTCACTCACAGCTTCTCTTTCTCTCTCTCTCACTAACAGCTTCTTTCTCTCTCTCTCTCTCTCACTCACTCACAGCTTTTCTTTCTCTCTCTCTCTCACTCACAGCTTCTCTTTCGCTCTCTCTCTCACTCACAGCTTCTCTCTCTCTCTCTTTCTCTCACTCACAGCTTCTCTTTCCCTTCTCTCTCTCTCTCACTCACAGCTTCTCACTCTCTCTCACTCACTCACAGCTTCCCTTTCTCTCTCTCTCTCTCACTCACTCACAGCTTCTCTTTCTCTCTCACTCACTCACAGCTTTCTTTCCCTCTCTCTCTGTCTCACTTACAGATTCTCTTTCTCTCTCTCTCTCTCACTCAGCTTCTCTTTCTCTGTCTCTCACTCACAGCTTCTCATTCTCTCTCTCACTCTATCACTCACAGCTTCTCTTTCTCTCTCTCTCACTCACTCAGAGCTTCTCTTTCACTCTCTCTCTCACACACCTTCTCTTTTTCTCTATCTCTCTCACTCACAGCTTCTCTTTTCTCTCTCTCTCTCACTCACTCACAGCTTTTCTTTCTCTCTCTCTCACTCACAGCTTCTCTTTCTCTCTCTCACTAACTCTCAGCTTCTATCTCTCTCTCTCTCACTCACTCACAGCTTCTCTTTCTCTCTCTCTCACTCAGTCACAGCTTCTCTTTCTCTCTCTCTCACTCACTCACAGCTTCTTTCTCTCTCTCTCACACACACAGCTTCTCTTTCTCTCTATCTCTCTCACTCACAGCTTCTCTTTTATCTCTCTCTCTCTCTTTCACTCACAGCTTCTCTTTCTCTCCCTCACTCACTCAGAGCTTCTCTTTCACTCTCTCTCTCACACACCTTCTCTTTCTCTCTATCTCTCTCACTCACAGCTTCTCTTTTCTCTCTCTCTCTCACTCACTCACAGCTTTTCTTTCTCTCTCTCTCACTCACAGCTTCTCTTTCTCTCTCTCACTAACTCTCAGCTTCTATCTCTCTCTCCCTCACTCACTCACAGCTTCTCTTTCTCTCTCTCTCACTAACAGCTTCTTTCTCTCTCTCTCTCACTCACTCACAGCTTTTATTTCTCTCACACTTTCTCTCTATCTCTCTCACTCACAGCTTATCTTTTCTCTTTCTCTGTCTCTCTCAATCACAGCTTCTCTTTCTCTCTCTCTCTCACAGCTTCTCTTTCTCTCTCTCACTAACTCACAGCTTCTCTTTCTCTCTCTCTCTCACTCACTCACAGCTTCCCTTTCTCTCTCTCTCTCTCACTCACTCACAGCTTCTCTTTCTCTGTCTCTCACTCACTCACAGCTTCTCTCTCTCTCTCACTCACTCACAGCTTTCTTTCTCTCTATGTTTCACTCACAGCTTCTCTCTCTCTCTCTCACTCACAGCTCTTTCTCTCTCTCTCACTCAGTCACAGCTTCTCTTTCTCTCTCTCACTCACTCACAGCTTCTATTTCTCTCTCTCACACACACACAGCTTCTCTTTCTCTCTATCTCTCTCACTCACAGCTTCTCTTTTTTTCTCTCTCTCTCTCTTTCACTCACAGCTTCTCTTACTCTCCCTCACTAACTCACAGCTTCTCTTTCTCTCTCTCTCTCACTCACAGCTTCTCTCTCTCTCTCTCACTCACACCTTCTCTCTCACTCACTCTCTCACTCAGCTTCTCTTTCTTTCTTTCTCTCTCTCACAGCTTCTCTCTCTCTCTCACACACACACCTTCTCTTTCTCTCGCACACACTCACTCACAGCTACTCTCTCTTTCTCTGTCTCTCTCACTCACAGCTTCTCTTTCTTTCTCTCTCTCTCTCACAGCTACTCTTTCTCTCTCTCTCACTCACTCACAGCTTCTCTTTCTCTCTCTCTCTCTCTCACTCATGACTTCTATTTTTCTCTCTCACACACACAGCTTCTCTTTCTCTCTATCTCTCTCACTCACAGCTTCTCTCTCTTTCTCTGTCTCTCTCACTCACAGCTTCTCTTTCTTTCTCTCTCTCTCTCACAGCTACTCTTTCTCTCTCTCTCTCACTCACTCACAGCTTCTCTTTCTCTCTCTCTCTCTCTCACTCATGACTTCTATTTCTCTCTCTCACACACACACACAGCTTCTCTTTCTCTCTATCTCTCTCACTCACAGCTTCTCTTTTCTCTCTCTCTCTCACTCACTCAGCTTCTCTTTCTCTCTCTCTCACTCATAGCTTCTCTTTCTCTCTCTCACTCACAGCTTCTCTTTCTCTCTCTCTCTCACTCACAGCTTGTCTTTCTCTCACACACACACACTGCTTCTCTCTCACACACAGCTTCTCTTTCTCTCTCTCACTCACAGCTTCTCTTTCTCTCTCACTCACTCACAGCTTCCCTTTCTCTCTCTCTCTCACTCACTCACAGCTTCTCTCTCTCACTCGCTCACAGCTTCTCTTTCTCTCTCACTCACTCACAGCTTTCTTTCTCTCTCTCTCTGTCTCACTCACAGCTTCTCTTTCTCTCTCACTCTCACTCAGCTTCTCTTTCTCTCTCTCTCACTCACAGCTTCTCATTCTCTCTCTCACACTCTATCACTCACAGCTTCTCTTTCTCTCTCTCTCTCACTCACAGCTTCTCTTTCTCTCTCTCATTCACAGCTTCTATTTCTCTCTCTCTCACTCACAGCTTCTCTTTCTCTCTCTCTCTCTCACTCACAGCTTCTCTCTCTCTCTCACTCACAGCTTTTTTCTCTCTCTCTCACTCACTCACAGCTTCTCTTTCGCTCTCTCTCACTCACAGCATCTCTCTCTTTCTCTCACTTACAGATTCTCTTTCCCTTCTCTCTCTCTCTCACACAGCTTCTCCCTCCCTCTCTCTCTATCTCTCACAGCTTCTCTTTCTCTCTCACACACATAGCTTCTCTTTCTCTCTCTCTCTCATTCACAGCTTCTATTTCTCTCTCTCTCACTCACAGCTTCTCTTTCTCTCTCTCTCTCTCACTCACAGCTTCTCTTTCTCTCTCACACACACACTGACAGATTCTCCATATCTCTCTCACTCACAGCTTCTCTTTCTCTCTCTCTCTCACTCACAGCTTCTATTTCTCTGTATCTCTCACTCATAGCTTCTCTTTCTCTCTCACACACACACTCACAGATTCTCCATATCTCTCTCACTCACAGCTTCTCTCTCTCTCTCTCTCTCACTCACAGCTTCTATTTCTCTGTATCTCTCACTCATAGCTTCCCTTTCTCTCTCTCTCTCACTCACAGCTTCTTTCTCTCTCTCTCTCTCAATCACAGCTTTTCTTTCTCTCTCTCTCTCACTCACAGCTTCTCTTTCACTCTCTCTCTCTCACTCACAGCTTCTATTTCTCTGTCTCTCACTCACAGCTTCTCTTTCTCTCTCTCTCACTCACAGCTTCTCTTTCTCTCTCTCTCACTCACTCACAACTTCTCTTTCTATCTCTCTCACACACACAGCTTCTAATTCTCTCTCTCACTCTATCACTCACAGCTTCTCTTTCTCTCTCGCTCTCACTCACAGCTTGTCTTTCTCTCTCTCTCTCACTCACAGCTTGTCTTTCTCTCACACACACACACTGCTTCTCTCTCTCACACAGCTTCTCTTTCTCTCTCTCTCTCACTCACAGCTTCTCTTTCTCTCTCACACATAGCTTCTCTTTCTCTCTCTCTCTCGTTCACAGCTTCTATTTCTCTCTCACACACACACAGCTTCTCTCTCTCTCTCACTCACAGCTTCTCTCTCTCACTCACTCACAGCTTTTCTTCCTCTCTCTCTCTCTCACTCACAGCTTCTCTGTCACTCTCTCTCTCACTCACAGCTTCTCTCTCTCTCTCTTTCTCTCACTCACAGGTTCTCTTTCCCTTCTCTCTCTCTCTCACTCACAGCTTCTCACTCTCTCTCACTCACTCACAGCTTCCCTTTCTCTCTCTCTCTCTCACTCACTCACAGCTTCTCTTTCTCTCTCTCTCTCACTCACTCACAGCTTCTCTTTCTCTCTCACTCACTCACAGCTTTCTTTCTCTCTCTCTGTCTCACTTACAGATTCTCTTTCTCTCTCTCTCTCACTCAGCTTCTCTTTCTCTCTGTCTCACAGCTTCTCATTCTCTCTCTCTCACTCTCTCACTCACAGCTTCTCTTTCTCTCTCTCTCTCACTCACAGCTTCTCTTTCTCTCTCTCTCACTCACAGCTTGTATTTCTCTCTCACACACACACTGCTTCTCTCTCTCTCTCTCACAGCTTCTCTTTCTCTCTCTCTCTCACTCACAGCTTCTCTCTCTCTCTCTCACTCACAGCTTTTTTTCTCTCTCTCTCTCACTCACTCACAGCTTCTCTTTCGCTCTCTCTCTCACTCACAGCATCTCTCTCTTTCTCTCACTTACAGATTCTCTTTCCCTTCTCTCTCTCTCTCACTCACCGCTTCTCCCTCCCTCTCTCTCTCTCTCTCACTCACTCACAGCTTCTCACTCTCTCTCTCTCTCACTCACAGCTTCTCATTCTCTCTAACACACATAGCTTCTCTTTCTCTCTCATTCACAGCTTCTCTTTCTCTCTCACACACACACTCACAGATTCTCCATCTCTCTCTCACTCACAGCTTCTATTTCTCTCTCTCTCTCACTCACAGCTTCTATTTCTCTCTGTATCTCTCACTCATAGCTTCCCTTTCTCTCTCTCACTCACATCTTCTTTCTCTCTCTCTCTCAATCACAGCTTTTCTTTCTCTCTCTCTCACTCACTCACAGCTTCTCTTTCTTTCTCTCTCTCTCACTCACTCACAATTTCTATTTCTCTCTCTCACACACACAACTTCTCTTTCTCTCTATCTCTCTCACTCACAGATTCTCTTTTCTCTCTCTCACTCACTCACTCACAGCTTCTCTTTCTCTCTATCTCTCTCACTCACAGCTTCTCTTTTCTCTCTCTCTCTCACTCACTCACAGCTTCTCTTTCTCTCTCTCTCTTTCTCACTCACAGCTTCTCTTTCTCTCTCTGACTAACTCACAGCTTCTCTTTCTCTCTCTCTCTCACTCACTCCCAGCTTCCCTTTCTTTCTCTCTCTCTCTCACTCACTCACAGCTTCTCTTTCTCTCTCTCTCACTCACTCACAGCTTCTCTCTCTCTCACTCACTCACAGCTTTCTTTCTCTCTCTCTGTCTCACTCACAGCTTCTCTCTCTCTCTCATTCACAGCTTCTCTCTCTCTCTCACTCACAGCTTCTCTTTCTCTCTCTCTCACTCACTCACAGCTTCCCTTTCTCTCTCTCTCTCACACACACACTCACAGCTTCTCTTTCTCTCTCTCACTCACAGCTTCTCTTTCTCTCTCACTCACTCACAGCTTTCTCTCTCTCTCTGTCTCACTCACAGCTTCTCTTTCTCTCTCTCACTCACAGCTTCTCTTTCTCTCCCTCTCTCTCTCACTCACAGCTTGTCTTTCTCTCAAACACACACACTGCTTCTCTCCCTCTCTCTCACAGCTTCTCTTTCTCTCTCTCTCTCACTCACAGCTACTCTCTCTCTCTCTTTCTCTCACTCACAGCTTCTCTTTCCCTTCTCTCTCTCTCACTCACAGCTTCTCTTTCCCTTCTCTCTCTCTCAATCACAGCTTCTCCCCCTCTCTCTCTCTCACTCACTCACAGCTTCTCACTCTCTCTCTCACTCACTCACAGCTTCTCTTTCACTCTCTCTCTCTCACTCACAGCTTCTTTCTTTCTCTCTCTCTCACTCACAGCTTTTCTTTCTCTCTCTCTCACTCACTCAGAGCTTCTCTTTCACTCTCTCTCTCTCACACCTTCTCTTTCTCTCTCTCTCTCACTCACAGCTTCTCTTTTCTCTATCTCTCTCACTCACTCACAGCTTTTCTTTCTCTCTCTCTCTCACTCACAGCTTCTCTTTCTCTCTCTCACTAACTCACAGCTTCTCTCTCTATCTCTCTCACTCACTCACAGCTTCTCTTTCTCTCTCTCTCACTAACAGCTTCTTTCTCTCTCTCTCTCTCTCACTCACTCACAGCTTTTCTTTCTCTCTCTCTCTCACTCACAGCTTCTCTTTCGCTCTCTCTCTCACTCACAGCTTCTCTCTCTCTCTCTTTCTCTCACTCACAGCTTCTCTTTCCCTTCTCTCTCTCTCTCACTCACAGCTTCTCACTCTCTCTCACTCACTCACAGCTTCCCTTTCTCTCTCTCTCTCTCACTCACTCACAGCTTCTCTTTCTCTCTCACTCACTCACAGCTTTCTTTCCCTCTCTCTCTGTCTCACTTACAGATTCTCTTTCTCTCTCTCTCTCTCACTCAGCTTCTCTTTCTCTGTCTCTCACTCACAGCTTCTCATTCTCTCTCTCACTCTATCACTCACAGCTTCTCTTTCTCTCTCTCACTCACTCAGAGCTTCTCTTTCACTCTCTCTCTCACACACCTTCTCTTTTTCTCTATCTCTCTCACTCACAGCTTCTCTTTTCTCTCTCTCTCTCACTCACTCACAGCTTTTCTTTCTCTCTCTCTCACTCACAGCTTCTCTTTCTCTCTCTCACTAACTCTCAGCTTCTATCTCTCTCTCTCTCACTCACTCACAGCTTCTCTTTCTCTCTCTCTCACTCAGTCACAGCTTCTCTTTCTCTCTCTCTCACTCACTCACAGCTTCTTTCTCTCTCACACACACACACAGCTTCTCTTTCTCTCTATCTCTCTCACTCACAGCTTCTCTTTTATCTCTCTCTCTCTTTCACTCACAGCTTCTCTTTCTCTCCCTCACTCACTCAGAGCTTCTCTTTCACTCTCTCTCTCACACACCTTCTCTTTCTCTCTATCTCTCTCACTCACAGCTTCTCTTTTCTCTCTCTCTCTCACTCACTCACAGCTTTTCTTTCTCTCTCTCTCACTCACAGCTTCTCTTTCTCTCTCTCACTAACTCTCAGCTTCTATCTCTCTCTCTCTCACTCACTCACAGCGTCTCTTTCTCTCTCTCACTAACAGCTTCTTTCTCTCTCTCTCTCACTCACTCACAGCTTTTATTTCTCTCACACTTTCTCTCTATCTCTCTCACTCACAGCTTATCTTTTCTCTTTCTCTGTCTCTCTCAATCACAGCTTCTCTTTCTCTCTCTCTCACACAGCTTCTCTTTCTCTCTCTCACTAACTCACAGCTTCTCTTTCTCTCTCTCTCTCACTCACTCACAGCTTCCCTTTCTCTCTCTCTCTCTCACTCACTCACAGCTTCTCTTTCTCTGTCTCTCACTCACTCACAGCTTCTCTCTCTCTCTCTCACTCACTCACAGCTTTCTTTCTCTCTCTATGTTTCACTCACAGCTTCTCTCTCTCTCTCTCACTCACAGCTCTTTCTCTCTCTCTCACTCAGTCACAGCTTCTCTTTCTCTCTCTCTCTCACTCACTCACAGCTTCTATTTCTCTCTCTCACACACACACAGCTTCTCTTTCTCTCTATCTCTCTCACTCACAGCTTCTCTTTTTTCTCTCTCTCTCTCTTTCACTCACAGCTTCTCTTTCTCTCCCTCACTAACTCACAGCTTCTCTTTCTCTCTCTCTCTCTCACTCACAGCTTCTCTCTCTCTCTCTCACTCACACCTTCTCTCTCACTCACTCTCTCACTCAGCTTCTCTTTCTTTCTTTCTCTCTCTCACAGCTTCTCTCTCTCTCTCACACACACACCTTCTCTTTCTCTCGCACACACTCACTCACAGCTACTCTCTCTTTCTCTGTCTCTCTCACTCACAGCTTCTCTTTCTTTCTCTCTCTCTCTCACAGCTACTCTTTCTCTCTCTCTCACTCACTCACAGCTTCTCTTTCTCTCTCTCTCTCTCTCACTCATGACTTCTATTTCTCTCTCTCACACATACAGCTTCTCTTTCTCTCTATCTCTCTCACTCACAGCTTCTCTCTCTTTCTCTGTCTCTCTCACTCACAGCTTCTCTTTCTTTCTCTCTCTCTCTCACAGCTACTCTTTCTCTCTCTCTCTCACTCACTCACAGCTTCTCTTTCTCTCTCTCTCTCTCTCACTCATGACTTCTATTTCTCTCTCACACACACACACAGCTTCTCTTTCTCTCTATCTCTCTCACTCACAGCTTCTCTTTTCTCTCTCTCTCTCACTCACTCAGCTTCTCTTTCTCTCTCTCTCACTCACAGCTTCTCTTTCTCTCTCTCTCACTCAAAGCTTGTCTTTCTCTCACACACACACACTGCTTCTCTCTCACACACAGCTTCTCTTTCTCTCTCTCACTCACAGCTTCTCTTTCTCTCTCACTCACTCACAGCTTCCCTTTCTCTCTCTCTCTCTCACTCACTCACAGCTTCTCTCTCTCTCACTCACTCACAGCTTCTCTTTCTCTCTCACTCACTCACAGCTTTCTTTCTCTCTCTCTCTGTCTCACTCACAGCTTCTCTTTCTCTCTCTCTCTCACTCAGCTTCTCTTTCTCTCTCTCTCACTCACAGCTTCTCATTCTCTCTCTCACACTCTATCACTCACAGCTTCTCTTTCTCTCTCTCTCTCACTCACAGCTTCTCTTTCTCTCTCTCATTCACAGCTTCTATTTCTCTCTCTCTCACTCACAGCTTCTCTTTCTCTCTCTCTCTCTCACTCACAGCTTCTCTCTCTCTCTCACTCACAGCTTTTTTTCTCTCTCTCTCACTCACTCACAGCTTCTCTTTCGCTCTCTCTCACTCACAGCATCTCTCTCTTTCTCTCACTTACAGATTCTCTTTCCCTTCTCTCTCTCTCTCACTCACAGCTTCTCCCTCCCTCTCTCTCTATCTCTCACAGCTTCTCTTTCTCTCTCACACACATAGCTTCTCTTTCTCTCTCTCTCTCATTCACAGCTTCTATTTCTCTCTCTCTCACTCACAGCTTCTCTTTCTCTCTCTCTCTCTCACTCACAGCTTCTCTTTCTCTCTCACACACACACTGACAGATTCTCCATATCTCTCTCACTCACAGCTTCTCTTTCTCTCTCTCTCTCACTCACAGCTTCTATTTCTCTGTATCTCTCACTCATAGCTTCTCTTTCTCTCTCACACACACAGTCACAGATTCTCCATATCTCTCTCACTCACAGCTTCTCTCTCTCTCTCTCTCACTCACAGCTTCTATTTCTCTGTATCTCTCACTCATAGCTTCCCTTTCTCTCTCTCTCTCACTCACAGCTTCTTTCTCTCTCTCTCTCTCAATCACAGCTTTTCTTTCTCTCTCTCTCTCACTCACAGCTTCTCTTTCACTCTCTCTCTCTCACTCACAGCTTCTATTTCTCTGTCTCTCACTCACAGCTTCTCTTTCTCTCTCTCACTCACAGCTTCTCTTTCTCTCTCTCTCACTCACTCACAACTTCTCTTTCTATCTCTCTCACACACACAGCTTCTAATTCTCTCTATCACTCACAGCTTCTCTTTCTCTCTCGCTCTCACTCAGCTTGTCTTTCTCTCTCTCTCTCACTCACAGCTTGTCTTTCTCTCACACACACACACTGCTTCTCTCTCTCACACAGCTTCTCTTTCTCTCTCTCTCTCACTCACAGCTTCTCTTTCTCTCTCACACATAGCTTCTCTTTCTCTCTCTCTCTCGTTCACAGCTTCTATTTCTCTCTCACACACACACAGCTTCTCTCTCTCTCTCTCACTCACAGCTTTTCTTCCTCTCTCTCTCTCTCACTCACAGCTTCTCTGTCACTCTCTCTCTCACTCACAGCTTCTCTCTCTCTCTCTTTCTCTCACTCACAGGTTCTCTTTCCCTTCTCACTCTCTCTCACTCACAGCTTCTCACTCTCTCTCACTCACTCACAGCTTCCCTTTCTCTCTCTCTCTCTCACTCACTCACAGCTTCTCTTTCTCTCTCTCTCTCTCACTCACAGCTTCTCTTTCTCTCTCACTCACTCACAGCTTTCTTTCTCTCTCTCTGTCTCACTTACAGATTCTCTTTCTCTCTCTCTCTCACTCAGCTTCTCTTTCTCTCTCTCTCACAGCTTCTCATTCTCTCTCTCTCACTCTCTCACTCACAGCTTCTCTTTCTCTCTCTCTCTAACTCACAGCTTCTCTTTCTCTCTCTCTCACTCACAGCTTGTATTTCTCTCTCACACACACACTGCTTCTCTCTCTCTCTCTCACAGCTTCTCTTTCTCTCTCTCTCTCACTCACAGCTTCTCTCTCTCTCACTCACAGCTTTTTTTCTCTCTCTCTCTCACTCACTCACAGCTTCTCTTTCGCTCTCTCTCTCACTCACAGCATCTCTCTCTTTCTCTCACTTACAGATACTCTTTCCCTTCTCTCTCTCTCTCACTCACCGCTTCTCCCTCCCTCTCTCTCTCTCTCTCACTCACTCACAGCTTCTCACTCTCTCTCTCTCTCACTCACAGCTTCTCATTCTCTCTAACACACATAGCTTCTCTTTCTCTCTCTCTCATTCACAGCTTCTCTTTCTCTCTCACACACACACTCACAGATTCTCCATCTCTCTCTCACTCACAGCTTCTATTTCTCTCTCTCTCTCACTCACAGCTTCTATTTCTCTCTGTATCTCTCACTCATAGCTTCTCTTTCTCTCTCTCTCATTCACAGCTTCTCTTTCTCTCTCACACACACACTCACAGATTCTCCATCTCTCTCTCAATCACAGCTTTTCTTTCTCTCTCTCTCACTCACTCACAGCTTCTCTTTCTTTCTCTCTCTCTCACTCACTCACAATTTCTATTTCTCTCTCTCACACACACAACTTCTCTTTCTCTCTATCTCTCTCACTCACAGATTCTCTTTTCTCTCTCTCACTCACTCACTCACAGCTTCTCTTTCTCTCTATCTCTCTCACTCACAGCTTCTCTTTTCTCTCTCTCTCTCACTCACTCACAGCTTCTCTTTCTCTCTCTCTCTTTCTCACTCACAGCTTCTCTTTCTCTCTCTGACTAACTCACAGCTTCTCTTTCTCTCTCTCTCTCACTCACTCCCAGCTTCCCTTTCTTTCTCTCTCTCTCTCACTCACTCACAGCTTCTCTTTCTCTCTCTCTCACTCACTCACAGCTTCTCTCTCTCTCACTCACTCACAGCTTTCTTTCTCTCTCTCTGTCTCACTCACAGCTTCTCTCTCTCTCTCATTCACAGCTTCTCTCTCTCTCTCACTCACAGCTTCTCTTTCTCTCTCTCTCACTCACTCACAGCTTCCCTTTCTCTCTCTCTCACACACACACACTCACAGCTTCTCTTTCTCTCTCTCTCACTCACAGCTTCTCTTTCTCTCTCACTCACTCACAGCTTTCTCTCTCTCTCTGTCTCACTCACAGCTTCTCTTTCTCTCTCTCACTCACAGCTTCTCTTTCTCTCCCTCTCTCTCTCACTCACAGCTTGTCTTTCTCTCACACACACACACTGCTTCTCTCCCTCTCTCTCACAGCTTCTCTTTCTCTCTCTCTCTCACTCACAGCTACTCTCTCTCTCTTTCTCTCACTCACAGCTTCTCTTTCCCTTCTCTCTCTCTCACTCACAGCTTCTCTTTCCCTTCTCTCTCTCTCAATCACAGCTTCTCCCCCTCTCTCTCTCTCACTCACTCACAGCTTCTCACTCTCTCTCTCACTCACTCACAGCTTCTCTTTCACTCTCTCTCTCTCACTCACAGCTTCTTTCTTTCTCTCTCTCTCACTCACTCAGAGCTTCTCTTTCACTCTCTCTCTCTCACACCTTCTCTTTCTCTCTCTCTCTCACTCACAGCTTCTCTTTTCTCTATCTCTCTCACTCACTCACAGCTTTTCTTTCTCTCTCTCTCTCACTCACAGCTTCTCTTTCTCTCTCTCACTAACTCACAGCTTCTCTCTCTATCTCTCTCACTCACTCACAGCTTCTCTTTCTCTCTCTCTCACTAACAGCTTCTTTCTCTCTCTCTCTCTCTCACTCACTCACAGCTTTTCTTTCTCTCTCTCTCTCACTCACAGCTTCTCTTTCACTCTCTCTCTCACTCACAGCTTCTCTCTCTCTCACTTTCTCTCACTCACAGCTTCTCTTTCCCTTCTCTCTCTCTCTCACTCACAGCTTCTCACTCTCTCTCACTCACTCACAGCTTCCCTTTCTCTCTCTCTCTCTCACTCACTCACAGCTTCTCTTTCTCTCTCACTCACTCACAGCTTTCTTTCCCTCTCTCTCTGTCTCACTTACAGATTCTCTTTCTCTCTCTCTCTCTCTCACTCAGCTTCTCTTTCTCTGTCTCTCACTCACAGCTTCTCATTCTCTCTCTCACTCTATCACTCACAGCTTCTCTTTCTCTCTCTCTCACTCACTCAGAGCTTCTCTTTCACTCTCTCTCTCACACACCTTCTCTTTTTCTCTATCTCTCTCACTCACAGCTTCTCTTTTCTCTCTCTCTCTCACTCACTCACAGCTTTTCTTTCTCTCTCTCTCACTCACAGCTTCTCTTTCTCTCTCTCACTAACTCTCAGCTTCTATCTCTCTCTCTCTCACTCACTCACAGCTTCTCTTTCTCTCTCTCTCACTCAGTCACAGCTTCTCTTTCTCTCTCTCTCACTCACTCACAGCTTCTTTCTCTCTCTCACACACACACAGCTTCTCTTTCTCTCTATCTCTCTCACTCACAGCTTCTCTTTTTTCTCTCTCTCTTTCACTCACAGCTTCTCTTTCTCTCCCTCACTCACTCAGAGCTTCTCTTTCACTCTCTCTCTCACACACCTTCTCTTTCTCTCTATCTCTCTCACTCACAGCTTCTCTTTTCTCTCTCTCTCTCTCACTCACTCACAGCTTTTCTTTCTCTCTCTCTCACTCACAGCTTCTCTTTCTCTCTCTCACTAACTCTCAGCTTCTATCTCTCTCTCTCTCACTCACTCACAGCTTCTCTTTCTCTCTCTCTCACTAACAGCTTCTTTCTCTCTCTCTCTCACTCACTCACAGCTTTTATTTCTCTCACACTTTCTCTCTATCTCTCTCACTCACAGCTTATCTTTTCTCTTTCTCTGTCTCTCTCAATCACAGCTTCTCTTTCTCTCTCTCTCTCACAGCTTCTCTTTCTCTCTCTCACTAACTCACAGCTTCTCTTTTTCTCTCTCTCTCACTCACTCACAGCTTCCCTTTCTCTCTCTCTCTCTCACTCACTCACAGCTTCTCTTTCTCTGTCTCTCACTCACTCACAGCTTCTCTCTCTCTCTCACTCACTCACAGCTTTCTTTCTCTCTCTATGTTTCACTCACAGCTTCTCTCTCTCTCTCTCACTCACAGCTTCTCTTTCTCTCTCTCTCACTCAGTCACAGCTTCTCTTTCTCTCTCTCTCTCACTCACTCACAGCTTCTATTTCTCTCTCTCACACACACACAGCTTCTCTTTCTCTCTATCTCTCTCACTCACAGCTTCTCTTTTTTCTCTCTCTCTCTTTCACTCACAGCTTCTCTTTCTCTCCCTCACTAACTCACAGCTTCTCTTTCTCTCTCTCTCTCACTCACAGCTTCTCTCTCTCTCTCTCACTCACACCTTCTCTCTCACTCACTCTCTCACTCAGCTTCTCTTTCTTTCTTTCTCTCTCTCACAGCTTCTCTCTCTCTCTCACACACACACCTTCTCTTTCTCTCGCACACACTCACTCACAGCTACTCTCTCTTTCTCTGTCTCTCTCACTCACAGCTTCTCTTTCTTTCTCTCTCTCTCTCACAGCTACTCTTTCTCTCTCTCTCACTCACTCACAGCTTCTCTTTCTCTCTCTCTCTCTCTCTCTCACTCATGACTTCTTTTTCTCTCTCACACACACACAGCTTCTCTTTCTCTCTATCTCTCTCACTCACAGCTTCTCTCTCTTTCTCTGTCTCTCTCACTCACAGCTTCTCTTTCTTTCTCTCTCTCTCTCACAGCTACTCTTTCTGTCTCTCTCACTCACTCACAGCTTCTCTTTCTCTCTCTCTCTCTCACTCATGACTTCTATTTCTCTCTCACACACACACACAGCTTCTCTTTCTCTCTATCTCTCTCACTCACAGCTTCTCTTTTCTCTCTCTCTCTCACTCACTCAGCTTCTCTTTCTCTCTCTCTCACGCATAGCTTCTCTTTCTCTCTCTCACTCACAGCTTCTCTTTCTCTCTCTCTCTCACTCACTCACAGCTTCCCTTTCTCTCTCTCTCTTACTCACTTACAGTTTCTATTTCTCTCTCTCTTTCACTCACTCACAGCTTCTCTTTCTCTCTCACTCAATCACAGCTTTCTTTCTCTCTCTGTCTCACTCACAGCTTCTCATTCTCTCTCTCTCTATCACTCACAGCTTCTCTTTTTCTCTCTCTCACTCACAGCTTCTCTTTCTCTCTCTCTCACTCACAGCTTGTATTTCTCTCTCACACACACACTGCTTCTCTCTCTCTCTCACAGATTCTCTTTCTCTCTCTCTCTCACTCACAGCTTCTCTTTCTCTCTCTCACACATAGCTTCTCTTTCTCTCTCTCTCTCATTCACAGCTTCTATTTCTCTCTCTCTCACTCACAGCTTCTCTTTCTCTCTCTCTCTCACTCACAGCTTCTCTTTCTTTCTTTCTCTCTCTCTCTCACTCACAGCTTCTCTCTCTCTCTCACTCACAGCTTTCTTTCTCTCTCTCTCACTCACTCACAGCTTCTCTTTCACTCTCTCTCTCACTCACAGCATCTCTCTCTTTCTCTCACTTACAGATTCTCTTTCCCTTCTCTCTCTCTCTCACTCACAGCTTCTCCCTCTCTCTCTCTCTCTCTCACTCACAGCTTCTCACTCTCTCTCTCTCTCTCACTCACAGCTTCTCTTTCACTCTCACACACACATAGCTTATCTTTCTCTCTCTCTCATTCACAGCTTCTATTTCTCTCTCTCACTCACAGCTTCTCTTTCTCTCTCTCTCTCACTCACAGCTTCTCTTTCTCTCTCACACACACACTCACAGATTCTCCATCTCTCTCTCACTCACAGCTTCTCTTTCTCTCTCTCTCACTCACAGCTTCTATTTCTCTCTGTATCTCTCACTCATAGCTTCCCTTTCTCTCTCTCATTCACATCTTCTTTCTCTCTCTCTCTCTCTCAATCACAGCTTTTCTTTCTCTCTCTCTCAATCACTCACAGCTTCTCTTTCACTCTCTCTCTCTCACTCACAGCTTCTCTTTCACTGTCTCTCACTCACAGCTTCTCTTTCTCTCCCTCTCACTCACTCACAACTTCTCTTTCTATCTCTCTCACACACACAGCTTCTCTTTCTCTCTCTCTCACTCACTCACAGCTTCTATTTCGCTCTCTCACTCACAGCTTCTCTTTCTTTCTCTCTCTCTCTCACTCACTCACGACTTCTATTTCTCTCTCACACACACACAACTTCTATTTCTCTCTATCTCTCTCACTCACAGATTCTCTTTTCTCTCTCTCACTCACTCACTCACAGCTTCTCTTTCTTTCTATCTCTCTCACTCACAGCTTCTCTTTTCTCTCTCTCTCTCACTCACTCACAGCTTCTCTTTCTCTCTCTCTCTTTCTCACTCACAGCTTCTCTTTCTCTCTCTCACTAACTCACAGCTTCTCTTTCTCTCTCTCTCTCACTCACTCCCAGCTTCCCTTTTTTTCTCTCTCTCACTCACTCACAGCTTCTCTTTCTCTCTCTCTCTCACTCACTCACAGCTTTCTCGCTCTCTCGGTCTCACTCACAGCTTCTCTTTCTCTCTCTCACTCACAGCTTCTCTCTCTCTCTCACTCACTCACAGCTTGTCTTTCTCTCTCACACACACACTGCTTCTCTCTCTCTCACACAGCTTCTCTCTCTCTCTCTCTCACTCACAGCTTCTCTCTCTGTGTGTCTCACTCACAGCTTCTCTTTCGCTCTCACTCACAGCTTCTCTTTCTTTCTCTCTCTCTCTCACTCACTCACGACTTCTATTTCTCTCTCACACACACACAACTTCTCTTTCTCTCTATCTCTCTCACTCACGGATTCTCTTTTCTCTCTCTCTCTCACTCACTCACAGCTTCTCTTTCTCTCTCTCTCTTTCTCACTCACAGCTTCTCTTTCTCTCTCTCACTAACTCACAGCTTCTCTTTCTCTCTCTCTCTCCCTCACTCACAGCTTCCCTTTTTTTCTCTCTCTCACTCACTCACAGCTTCTCTTTCTCTCTCTCTCTCACTCACTCACAGCTTTCTCTCTCTCTGTCTCACTCACAGCTTCTCTTTCTCTCTCTCACTCACAGCTTCTCTCTCTCTCTCTCACTCACAGCTTGTCTTTCTCTCTCACACACACACTGCTTCTCTCTCTCTCAGCTTCTCTTTCTCTCTCTCTCTCTCACTCACAGCTTCTCTCTCTCTCTCTTTCTCTCACTCACAGCTTCTCTTTCCCTTCTCTCTCTCAATCACAGCTTCTCCCCCCTCTCTCTCTCACTCACTCACAGCTTCTCCCTCTCTCTCTCACTCACTCACAGCTTCTCTTTCACTCTCTCTCTCTCACTCACAGCTTCTTTCTTTCTCTCTCTCAATCAAAGCTTTTCTTTCTCTCTTTCTCACTCACTCAGAGCTTCTCTTTCACTCTCTCTCTCACACCTTCTCTTTCTCTCTATCTCTCTCTCACAGCTTATCTTTTCTCTCTCTCTCACTCACTCACTCACAGCTTCGCTTTCTCTCTCTCACTCACTCACAGCTTCTCTTTCTCTCTCTCTCAGTCACAGCTTCTCTTTCTCTCTCTCTCTCACTCACTCACAACTTCTATTTCTCTCTCTCACACACACACAGCTTCTCTTTCTCTCTCTCTCTCTCTCTCACAGCTTCTCTGTCACTCTCTCTCTCACTCACAGCTTCTCTCTCTCTCTCTTTCTCTCACTCACAGCTTCTCTTTCCCTTCTCTCTCTCTCACTCACAGCTTCTCACTCTCTCTCACTCACTCACAGCTTCCCTTTCTCTCTCTCTCTCACACTCACTCACAGCTTCTCTTTCTCTCTCTCTCTCTCTCACTCACAGCTTGTCTTTCTCTCTCTCTCTCACTCACAGCTTGTCTTTCTCTCTCACACACACACTGCTTCTCTCTCTCTCACAGCTTCTCTGTCACTCTCTCTCTCACTCACAGCTTCTCTCTCTCTCTCTTTCTCTCACTCACAGCTTCTCTTTCCCTTCTCTCTCTCTCTCACTCACAGCTTCTTTCTTTCTCTCTCTCAATCACAGCTTTTCTTTCTCTCTCTCTCACTCACTCAGAGCTTCTCTTTCACTCTCTCTCTCACACCTTCTCTTTCTCTCTATCTCTCACTCACAGCTTATCTTTTCTCTCTCTCTCACTCACTCACTCACAGCTTCTCTTTCTCTCTCTCACTCACTCACAGCTTCTCTTTCTCTCTCTCTCACTCACAGCTTCTCTTTCTCTCTCTCACTAACTCACAGCTTCTCTCTCTCTCTCTCTCACTCACTCACAGCTTCTCTTTCTCTCTCTCTCACTAACAGCTTCTTTCTCTCTCTCTCTCTTACTCACTCACTGCTTTTCTTTCTCTCTCTCTCTCTCACTCACAGCTTCTCTTTCGCTCTCTCTCTCACTCACAGCTTCTCTCTCTCTCTCTTTCTCTCACTCACAGCTTCTCTTTCCCTTCTCTCTCTCTCTCACTCACAGGTTCTCACTCTCTCTCACTCACTCACAGCTTCCCTTTCTCTCTCTCTCTCTCACTCACTCACAGCTTCTCTTTCTCTCTCTCTCTCTCACTAACTCACAGCTTCTCTTTCTCTCTCACTCACTCACAGCTTTCTCTCTCTCTCTCTCTGTCTCACTTTCAGATTCTCTTTCTCTCTCTCACTCACTCAGCTTCTCTTTCTCTCTCTCTCACTCACAGCTTCTCATTCTCTCTCTCTCACTCTATCACTCACAGCTTCTCTTTCTCTCTCTCTCACTCACTCAGAGGTTCTCTTTCACTCTCTCTCTCTCACACCTTCTCTTTCTATCTCTCTCACTCACAGCTTCTCTTTTCTCTCTCTCTCTCACTCACTCACAGCTTTTCTTTCTCTCTCTCTCTCACTCACAGCTTCTCTTTCTCTCTCTCACTAACTCACAGCTTCTCTCTCTCTCTCACTCACTCACAGCTTCTCTCTCTCTCTCTCACTAACAGCTTCTTTCTCTCTCTCTCTCACTCACTCACAGTTTTTCTTTCTCTCACACTTTCTCTCTATCTCTCTCACTCACACCTTATCTTTTCTCTTTCTCTGTCTCTCTCAATCACAGCGTCTCTTTCTCTCTCTCTCTCACAGCTTCTCTTTCTCTCTCTTTCTCTCACTCACAGCTTCTCTTTCGCTCTCTCTCTCACTCACAGCTTCTCTCTCTCTCTCTTTCTCTCACTCACAGCTTCTCTTTCCCTTCTCTCTCTCTCTCACTCACAGGTTCTCACTCTCTCTCACTCACTCACAGCTTCCCTTTCTCTCTCTCTCTCTCACTCACTCACAGCTTCTCTTTCTCTCTCTCTCTCACTAACTCACAGCTTCTCTTTCTCTCTCACTCACTCACAGCTTTCTTTCTCTCTCTCTCTGTCTCACTTACAGATTCTCTTTCTCTCTCTCACTCACTCAGCTTCTCTTTCTCTCTCTCTCACTCACAGCTTCTCATTCTCTCTCTCACTCTATCACTCACAGCTTCTCTTTCTCTCTCTCTCACTCACTCAGAGGTTCTCTTTCACTCTCTCTCTCACACCTTCTCTTTCTCACTATCTCTCTCACTCACAGCTTCTCTTTTCTCTCTCTCTCTCACTCACTCACAGCTTTTCTTTCTCTCTCTCTCTCACTCACAGCTTCTCTTTCTCTCTCTCACTAACTCACAGCTTCTCTCTCTCTCTCACTCACTCACAGCTTCTCTTTCTCTCTCTCTCACTAACAGCTTCTTTCTCTCTCTCTCTCACTCACTCACAGCTTTTCTTTCTCTCACACTTTCTCTCTATCTCTCACTCACACCTTATCTTTTCTCTTTCTCTGTCTCTCTCAATCACAGCTTCTCTTTCTCTCACTCTCTCTCACAGCTTCTCTTTCTCTCTCTTTCTCTCACTCACTAACAGCTTCTCTTTCTCTCTCTCACTAACTCACAGCTTCCCTTTCTCTCTCTCTCTCACTCACTCACAGCTTCCCTTTCTCTCTCTCTCTCTCACTCACAGCTTCTCTTTCTCTGTCTCTCACTCACTCACAGCTTCTCTCTCTCTCTCACTCACTCACAGCTTTCTTTCTCTCTCTATGTTTCACTCACAGCTTCTCTCTCTCTCTCATTCACAGCTTCTCTCTCTCTCTCACTGACAGCTTCTCTTTCTCTCTCTCTCACTCACTCACAGCTTCCCTTTCTCTCTCACACACACACACACACTCACAGCTTCTCTTTCTCTCTCTCTCACTCACAGCTTCTCTTTCTCTCTCACTCACTCACAGCTTTCTCTCTCTCTCTGTCTCACTCACTAACAGCTTCTCACTCTCTCTCTCTCACTCACTCACAGCTTCTCTTTCACTCTCTCTCTCACACCTTCTCTTTCTCTCTCTCTCACTCACAGCTTCTCTTTCTCTCTCTCACTCACAGCTTCTCTTTCTCTCCCCCTCTCTCTCACTCACAGCTTGTCTTTCTCTCACACACACACACTGCTTCTCTCTCTCACTCACAGCTTCTCTCTCTTTCTCTCTTTCTCTCACTCACAGCTTCTCTTTCCCTTCTCTCTCTCTCAATCACAGCTTCTCCCCCCTCTCTCTCACTCACTCACAGCTTCTCACTCTCTCTCTCTCACTCACTCACAGCTTCTCTTTCACTCTCTCTCTCTCACTCACAGCTTCTTTCTTTCTCTCTCTCTCACACACAGCTTTTCTTTTTCTCTCTCTCACTCACTCAGTGCTTCTCTTTCACTCTCTCTTTCTCACACCTTCTCTTTCTCTCTCTCTCTCACTCACAGCTTCTCTTTTCTCTCTCTCTCTCTCTCACTCACAGCTTTTCTTTCTCTCTCTCTCTCACTCACAGCTTCTCTTTCTCTCTCTCACTAACTCACAGCTTCTCTCTCTCTCTCTCTCACTCACTCACAGCTTCTCTTTCTCTCTCTCTCACTAACAGCTTCTTTCTCTCTCTCTCTCTTACTCACTCACTGCTTTTCTTTCTCTCTCTCTCTCTCACTCACAGCTTCTCTTTCGCTCTCTCTCTCACTCACAGCTTCTCTCTCTCTCTTTCTCTCACTCACAGCTTCTCTTTCCCTTCTCTCTCTCTCTCACTCACAGGTTCTCACTCTCTCTCACTCACTCACAGCTTCCCTTTCTCTCTCTCTCTCTCACTCACTCACAGCTTCTCTTTCTCTCTCTCTCTCACTAACTCACAGCTTCTCTTTCTCTCTCACTCACTCACAGCTTTCTTTCTCTCTCTCTGTCTCACTTACAGATTCTCTTTCTCTCTCTAACTCACTCAGCTTCTCTTTCTCTCTCTCTCACTCACAGCTTCTCATTCTCTCTCTCTCACTCTATCACTCACAGCTTCTCTTTCTCTCTCTCTCACTCACTCAGAGGTTCTCTTTCACTCTCTCTCTCACACCTTCTCTTTCTCTCTATCTCTCTCACTCACAGCTTCTCTTTTCTCTCTCTCTCTCACTCACTCACAGCTTTTCTTTCTCTCTCTCTCTCACTCACAGCTTCTCTTTCTCTCTCTCACTAACTCACAGCTTCTCTCTCTCTCTCACTCACTCACAGCTTCTCTCTCTCTCTCTCTCTCACTAACAGCTTCTTTCTCTCTCTCTCTCACTCACTCACAGCTTTTCTTTCTCTCACACTTTCTCTCTATCTCTCTCACTCACACCTTATCTTTTCTCTTTCTCTGTCTCTCTCAATCACAGCTTCTCTTTCTCTCTCTCTCTCACAGCTTCTCTTTCTCTCTCTTTCTCTCACTCACTAACAGCTTCTCTTTCTCTCTCTCACTAACTTACAGCTTCTCTTTCTCTCTCTCTCTCACTCACTCACAGCTTCCCTTTCTCTCTCTCTCTCTCTCACTCACAGCTTCTCTTTCTCTGTCTCTCACTCACTCACAGCTTCTCTCTCTCTCTCACTCACTCACAGCTTTCTTTCTCTCTCTCTGTCTCACTTACAGATTCTCTTTCTCTCTCTAACTCACTCAGCTTCTCTTTCTCTCTCTCTCACTCACAGCTTCTCATTCTCTCTCTCTCACTCTATCACTCACAGCTTCTCTTTCTCTCTCTCTCACTCACTCAGAGGTTCTCTTTCACTCTCTCTCTCACACCTTCTCTTTCTCTCTATCTCTCTCACTCACAGCTTCTCTTTTCTCTCTCTCTCTCACTCACTCACAGCTTTTCTTTCTCTCTCTCTCTCACTCACAGCTTCTCTTTCTCTCTCTCACTAACTCACAGCTTCTCTCTCTCTCTCACTCACTCACAGCTTCTCTCTCTCTCTCTCTCTCACTAACAGCTTCTTTCTCTCTCTCTCTCACTCACTCACAGCTTTTCTTTCTCTCACACTTTCTCTCTATCTCTCTCACTCACACCTTATCTTTTCTCTTTCTCTGTCTCTCTCAATCACAGCTTCTCTTTCTCTCTCTCTCTCACAGCTTCTCTTTCTCTCTCTTTCTCTCACTCACTAACAGCTTCTCTTTCTCTCTCTCACTAACTTACAGCTTCTCTTTCTCTCTCTCTCTCACTCACTCACAGCTTCCCTTTCTCTCTCTCTCTCTCTCACTCACAGCTTCTCTTTCTCTGTCTCTCACTCACTCACAGCTTCTCTCTCTCTCTCACTCACTCACAGCTTTCTTTCTCTCTCTATGTTTCACTCACAGCTTCTCTCTCTCTCTCACTCACAGCTTCTCTTTCTCTCTCTCTCACTCACTCACAGCTTCTCTTTCTCTCTCTCTCTCACTCACTCACAGCTTCTATTTCTCTCTCTCTCACACACACAGCTTCTCTTTCTCTCTATCTCTCTCACTCACAGCTTCTCTTTTTTCTCTCTCTCTCTCTTTCACTCACAGCTTCTCTTTCTCTCCCTCACTAACTCACAGCTTCTCTTTCTCTCTCTCTCTCTCACTCACAGCTTCTCTCTCTCTCTCTCACTCACACCTTCTCTCTCACTCACTCTCTCACTCAGCTTCTCTTTCTTTCTTTCTCTCTCTCACAGCTTCTCTCTCTCTCACACACACCTTCTCTTTCTCTCTCACACACTCACTCACAGCTTTCTCTTTCTCTGTCTCTCTCACTCACAGCTTCTCTTTCTTTCTCTCTCTCTCACAGCTACTCTTTCTCTCTCTCTCTTTCACTCACTCACAGCTTCTCTTTCTCTCTCTCTCTCTCACTCATGACTTCTATTTCTCTCTCTCACACACACAGCTTCTCTATCTCTCTATCTCTCTCACTCACAGCTTCTCTCTCTTTCTCTGTCTCTCTCACTCACAGCTTCTCTTTCTTTCTCTCTCTCACAGCTACTCTTTCTCTCTCTCTCTCTCACTCACTCACAGCTTCTCTTTCTCTCTCTCTCTCACTCATGACTTCTATTTCTCTCTCACACACACAGCTTCTCTTTCTCTCTATCTCTCTCACTCACAGCTTCTCTTTTCTCTCTCTCTCTCACTCACTCACAGCTTCTCTTTCTCTCTCTCTCACTCACAGCTTCTCTTTCTCTCTCTCACTCACAGCTTCTCTTTCTCTCTCTCTCTCTCACTCACTCACAGCTTCCCTTTCTTCTCTCTCTCTCTCACTCACTCACAGTTTCTATTTCTCTCTCTCTCACTCACTCACAGCTTCTCTTTCTCTCTCACTTCACTCACAGCTTTCTTTCTCTCTCTCTCTGTCTCACTCACCGCTTCTCTTTCTCTCTCTCTCTCACTCAGCTTCTCTTTCTCTCTCTCACTCACAGCTTCTCATTCTCTCTCTCTCACTCTCTCACTCACAGCTTCTCTTTCTCTCTCTCTCACTCACAGCTTCTCTTTCTCTCTCTCTCACTCACAGCTTGTATTTCTCTCTCACACACACACTGCGTCTCTCTCTCTCTCTCACAGCTTCTCTTTCTCTCTCACACACATAGCTTCTCTTTCTCTCTCTTTCTCATTCACAGCTTCTATTTCTCTCTCACTCACTCACAGCTTCTCTTTCTTTCTCTCTCTCACAGCTACTCTCTCTCTCTCTCTCTCTCACTCACTCACAGCTTCTCTTTCTCTCTCTCTCTCACTCATGACTTCTATTTCTCTCTCACACACACAGCTTCTCTTTCTCTCTATCTCTCTCACTCACAGCTTCTCTTTTCTCTCTCTCTCTCACTCACTCACAGCTTCTCTTTCTCTCTCTCTCACTCACAGCTTCTCTTTCTCTCTCTCACTCACAGCTTCTCTTTCTCTCTCTCTCTCTCACTCACTCACAGCTTCCCTTTCTCTCTCTCTCTCTCACTCACTCACAGTTTCTATTTCTCTCTCTTCTCACTCACTCACAGCTTCTCTTTCTCTCTCACTCACTCACAGCTTTCTTTCTCTCTCTCTCTGTCTCACTCACCGCTTCTCTTTCTCTCTCTCTCTCACTCAGCTTCTCTTTCTCTCTCTCTCACTCACAGCTTCTCATTCTCTCTCTCTCACTCTATCACTCACAGCTTCTCTTTCTCTCTCTCTCACTCACAGCTTCTATTTCTCTCTCTCACTCACAGCTTGTATTTCTCTCTCACACACACACTGCGTCTCTCTCTCTCTCTCACAGCTTCTCTTTCTCTCTCTCACACATAGCTTCTCTTTCTCTCTCTCTCTCATTCACAGCTTCTATTTCTCTCTCACTCACTCACAGCTTCTCTTTCTCTCTCTCTCACTCAAAGCTTCTCTTTCTCTCTCTCTCTCTCACTCACCCCTTCTCTCTCTCTCTCAATCACAGCTTTCTTTCTCTCTCTCTCACTCACTCACAGCTTCTCTTTCGCTCTCTCTCTCACTCACAGCATCTCTCTCTTTCTCTCACTTACAGATTCTCTTTCCCTTCTCTCTCTCTCTCACTCACAGCTTCTCCCTCCCTCTCTCTCTCTCTCTCTCACTCACAGCTTCTCAATCTCTCTCTCTCACTCACAGCTTCTCTTTCTCTCTCACACACACATAACTTCTCTTTCTCTCTCTCTCACTCACAGCTTCTCTTTTTCTCTCACACACACACTCACAGATTCTCCATCTCTCTCACTCACAGCTTCTCTTTCTCTCTCTCTCACTCACAGCCTCTATTTCTCTCTGTATCTCTCACTCATAGCTTCCCTTTCTCTCTCTCTCTCATTCACATCTTCTTTCTCTCTCTCTCTCAATCATAGCTTTTCTTTCTCTCTCTCTCACTCACTCACAGCTTCTCTTTCACTCTCTCTCTCTCACTCACAGCTTCTCTTTCACTGTCTCTCACTCACAGCTTCTCTTTCTCTCTCTCTCTCTCACTCACAACTTCTCTTTCTATCTCTCTCACACATACAGTTTCTCTTTCTCTCTCTCTCACTCACTCACAGCTTCTATTTCGCTCTCTCACTCACAGCTTCTCTTTCTTTCTCTCTCTCTCTCTCACTCACTCACTACTTCTATTTCTCTCACACACACACACAACTTCTCTTTCTCTCTATCTCTCTCACTCACAGATTCTCTTTTCTCTCTCTCACTCACTCACTCACAGCTTCTCTTTCTCTCTATCTCTCTCACTCACAGCTTCTCTTTTCTCTCTCTCTCTCACTCACTCACAGCTTCTCTTTCTCTCTCTCTCTTTCTCACACAGCTTCTCTTTCTCTCTCTCTCTCACTCACTCACAGCTTCTCACTCTCTCTCTCACTCACTCACAGCTTCTCTTTCACTCTCTCTCTCTCACTCACAGCTTCTTTCTTTCTCTCTCTCAATCACAGCTTTTCTTTCTCTCTCTCTCACTCACTCAGAGCTTCTCTTTCACTCTCTCTCTCACACCTTCTCTTTCTCTCTATCTCTCTCACTCACAGCTTATCTTCTCTCTCTCTCTCTCACTCACTCACAGCTTCTCTTTCTCTCTCTCACTCACTCACAGCTTCTCTTTCTCTCTCTCTCACTCAGTCACAGCTTCTCTTTCTCTCTCTCTCTCACTCACTCACAGCTTCTATTTCTCTCTCTCACACACACACAGCTTCTCTTTCTCTCTATCTCTCTCACTCACAGCTTCTCTTTTCTCTCTCTCTCTCACTCACTCATAGCTTCTCTTTCTCTCTCTCTCCCTCACAGCTTCTCTTTCTCTCCCTCACTAACTCACAGCTTCTCTTTCTCTCTCTCTCTCACTCACAGCTTCTCTTTCTCTCTCTCTCACTCACAACTTCTCTCTCGCTCACTCTCTCACTCAGCTTCTCTTTCTTTCTTTCTCTCTCTCACAGCTTCTCTTTCTCTCTCTCTCTGACACAGCTTCTCTTTCTCTCACACACACTCACTCACAGCTTCTCTCTCTTTCTCTGTCTCTCTCACTCACAGCTTCTCTTTCTCTCTCTCACACAGCTACTCTCTCTCTCTCTCACTCACTCACTCACAGGTTCTCTTTCTCTCTCTCTCACTCACTCATGACTTCTATTTCTCTCTCTCTCACACACACAGCTTCTCTTTCTCTCTATCTCTCTCACTCACAGCTTCTCTTTTCTCTCTCTCTCTCACTCATTCACAGCTTCTCTTTCTCCCTCTCTCACTCACAGCTTCTCTTTCTCTCTCTCACTAACTCACAGCTTCTCTTTCTCTCTCACTCACTCACAGCTTCCCTTTCTCTCTCTCTCTCTCACTCACTCACAGCTTCTCTCTCTCTCTCACTCACTCACAGCTTCTCTTTCTCTCTCACTCACTCACAGCTTTCTTTCTCTCTCTCTCTGTCTCACTCACAGCAACTCTTTCTCTCTCTCTCTCACTCAGCTTCTCTTTCTCTCTCACTCACTCACGGCTTCTCATTCTCTCTCTCTCACTCTATCACTCACAGCTTCTCTTTCTCTCTCTCTCTCACTCACAGCTTCTCTTTCTCTCTCTCATTCACAGCTTCTATTTCTCTCTCTCTCACTCACAGCTTCTCTTTCTCTCTCTCTCTCTCACAGCTTCTCTCTCTCTCTCAATCACAGGTTTTTTCTCTCTCTCTCTCACTCACTCACAGCTTCTCTTTTGCTCTCTCTCTCACTCACAGCATCTCTCTCTTTCTCTCACCTACAGATTCTCTTTCCCTTCTCTCTCTCTCTCACTCACAGCTTCTCCCTCCCTCTCTCTCTATCTCTCACAGCTTCTCTTTCTCTCTCTCTCTCATTCACAGCTTCTATTTCTCTCTCTCTCACTCAGAGCTTCTCTCTCTCTCTCTCTCTCACTCACAGCTTCTCTTTCTCTCTCTCACACACACTCACAGATTCTCCATATCTCTCTCACTCACAACTTCTCTTTCTCTCTCTCTCTCACTCACAGCTTCTATTTCTCTGTATCTCTCACTCATAGCTTCTCTTTCTCTCTCACACACACTCTCACAGATTCTCCATATCTCTCTCACTCACAGATTCTCTTTCTCTTTCTCTCTCACTCACAGCTTCTATTTCTCTGTATCTCTCACTCATAGCTTCCCTTTCTCTCTCTATCTCACACAGCTTCTTTCTCTCTCTCTCACTCTATCACTCACAGCTTCTCTTTCTCTCTCTCTCTCACTCACAGCTTCTCTTTCTCTCTCTCTCTAACTCACAGCTTGTCTTTCTCTCTCACACACACTGCTTCTCTCTCTCACACAGCTTCTCTTTCTCTCTCTTTCTCTCTCTCACATAGCTTCTCTTTCTCTCTTTCTCTCGTTCACAGCTTCTATTTCTCTCTCTCACACTCACAGCTTCTCTCTCTCTCTCTCACTCACAACGTCTCTCTCTCTCTCTCACTCACAGCTTTTCTTCCTCTCTCTCTCTCACTCACAGCTTCTCTGTCGCTCTCTCTCTCACTCACAGCTTCTCTCTCTCTCTTTCTCTCACTCACAACTTCTCTTTCCCTTCTCTCTCTCTCACTCACAGCTTCTCACTCTCTCTCACTCACTCACAGCTTCCCTTTCTCTCTCTCTCTCACTCACTCACAGCTTCTCTTTCTCTCTCTCTCACTCACTCACAGCTTCTCTTTCTCTCTCACTCACTCACAGCTTTCTTTCTCTCTCTCTCTGTCTCACTTACAGATTCTCTTTCTCTCTCTCTCACTCAGCATCTCTTTCTCTCTCTCTCTCACTCACAGCTTCTCATTCTCTCTCTCTCACTCTATCACTCACAGCTTCTCTTTCTCTCTCTCTCTCACTCACAGCTTCTCTTTCTCTCTCTCTCACTCACAGCTTGTATTTCTCTCTCACACATACACTGCTTCTCTCTCTCTCTCACAGCTTCTCTTTCTCTCTCTCTCTCACTCACAGCTTCTCTCTCTCTCTCTCACTCACAGCTTTTTTTCTCTCTCTCTCTCAATCACTCACAGCTTCTCTTTCACTCTCTCTCTCACTCAAAGCATCTCTCTCTTTCTCTTACTTACAGATTCTCTTTCCCTTCTCTCTCTCTCTCACTCACAGCTTCTCCCTCCCTCTCTCTCTCTCACTCACTCACAGCTTCTCAATCTCTCTCTCTCTCTCACAGCTTCTCTTTCTCTCTAACACACATAGCTTCTCTTTCTCTCTCTCTCTCACTCACAGCTTCTATTTCTCTCTGCATCTCTCACTCATAGCTTCCCTTTCTCTCTCTCTCTCACTCACATCTTCTTTCTCTCTCTCTCTCAATCACAGCTTTTCTTTCTCTCTCTCTCACTCACTCACAGCTTCTCTTTCACTCTCTCTCTCTCACTCACAGCTTCTCTTTCACTGTCTCTCACTCACAGCTTCTCTTTCTCTCTCTCTCACTCACTCACAGCTTCTATTTCGCTCCCTCACTCACAGCTTCTCTTTCTTTCTCTCTCTCTCTCACTCACTCACAATTTCTATTTCTCTCTCTCACACACACAACTTCTCTTTCTCTCTATCTCTCTCACTCACAGATTCTCTTTTCTCTCTCTCACTCACTCACTCACAGCTTCTCTTTCTCTCTCTCTCTCTCACTCACAGCTTCTCTTTTCTCTCTCTCTCTCACTCACTCACAGCTTCTCTTTCTCTCTCTCTCTTTCTCACTCACAGCTTCTCTTTCTCTCTCTCACTAACTCACAGCTTCTCTCTCTCTATCTCTCACTCACAGCTTCTATTTCTATGTCTCTCACTCACAGCTTCTCTTTCTCTCTCTCTCACTCACTCACAACTTCTCTTTCTATCTCTCTCACACACACAGCTTCTCATTCTCTCTCTCATTCTATCACTCACAGCTTCTCTTTCTCTCTCTCTCACTCACAGCTTGTCTTTCTCTCTCTCACTCACTCACAGCTTGTATTTCTCTCTCACACACACACTGCTTCTCTCTCTCTCACAGCTTCTCTTTCTCTCTCTCTCTCACTTACAGCTTCTCTTTCTCTCTCTAACATAGCTTCTCTTTCTCTCTCTCTCTCGTTCACAGCTTCTCTCTCTCTCTCTCACACTCACAGCTTCTCTCTCTCTCTCTTTTTCACTCACAGCTTCTCTTTCTCTCACTCACTCATAGCTTTTCTTGCTCTCTCTCTCTCTCACTCACAGCTTCTCTGTCGCTCTCTCTCTCACTCACAGCTTCTCTTTCCCTTCTCTCTCTCTCTCACTCACAGCTTCTCACTCTCTCTCACTCACTCACAGCTTCCCTTTCTCTCTCTCTCTCACTCACTCACAGCTTCTCTTTCTCTCTCTCTCTCTCACTCACTCACAGCTTCTCTTTCTCTCTCACTCACTCACAGCTTTCTTTCTCTCTCTCTCTGTCTCACTTACAGATTCTCTTTCTCTCTCTCTCTCATTCACAGCTTCTATTTCTCTCTCTCTCACTCACAGCTTCTCTTTCTCTCTCTCTCTCTCACTCACAGCTTCTCTTTCTCTCTCACACACACACTCATAGATTCTCCATATCTCTCTCACTCACAGCTTCTCTTTCTCTCTCTCTCTCTCACTCACAGCTTCTATTTCTCTGTATCTCTCACTCATAGCTTCTCTTTCTTTCACACACACACTCTCACAGATTCTCCATATCTCTCTCACTCACAGCTTCTCTTTCTCTTTCTCTCTCACTCACAGCTTCTCTTTCTCTCTCTCTCTCACTCACAGCTTGTCTTTCTCTCTCACACACACACTGCTTCTCTTTCACTCTCTCTCTCTCACTCACAGCTTCTATTTCTCTGTCTCTCACTCACAGCTTCTCTTTCTCTCTCTCTCACTCACTCACAACTTCTCTTTCTATCTCTCTCACACACACAGCTTCTCATTCTCTCTCTCACTCTATCACTCACAGCTTCTCTTTCTCTCTCTCTCTCACTCACAGCTTCTCTTTCTCTCTCTCTCTCACTCACAGCTTGTCTTTCTCTCTCTCACACACACTGCTTCTCTCTCTCTCACAGCTTCTCTTTCTCTCTCTTTCTCTCTCTCACATAGCTTCTCTTTCTCTCTCTCTCTCGTTCACAGCTTCTATTTCTCTCTCACACACTCACAGCTTCTCTCTCTCTCACTCACTCACAACATCTCTCTCTCTCTCTCTCTCACTCACAGCTTTTCTTCCTCTCTCTCTCTCTCACTCACAGCTTCTCTGTCGCTCTCTCTCTCACTCACAGCTTCTCTCTCTCTCTTTCTCTCACTCACAACTTCTCTTTCCCTTCTCTCTCTCTCTCACTCACAGCTTCTCACTCTCTCTCACTCACTCACAGCTTCCCTTTCTCTCTCTCTCTCACTCACTCACAGATTCTCTTTCTCTCTCTCTCTCTCGTTCACAGCTTCTCTTTCTCTCTCACTCACTCACAGCTTTCTTTCTCTCTCTCTCTGTCTCACTTACAGATTCTCTTTCTCTCTCTCTCTCTCACTCAGCTTCTCTTTCTCTCTCTCTCACTCACAGCTTCTCATTCTCTCTCTCTCTCACTCTCTCACTCACAGCTTCTCTTTCTCTCTCTCTCACTCACAGCTTCTCTTTCTCTCTCTCTCACTCACAGCTTGTATTTCTCTCTCACACACACACTGCTTCTCTCTCTCTCTCACAGCTTCTCTTTCTCTCTCTCTCTCACTCACAGCTTCTCTCTCTCTCTCTTTCACTCACAGCTTTTTTTTCTCTCTCTCTCAATCACTCACAGCTTCTCTTTCTTTCTCTCTCTCTCTCACTCATGACTTCTATTTCTCTCTCTCACACACACACAGCTTCTCTTTCTCTCTATCTCTCTCACTCACAGCTTCTCTTTTCTCTCTCTCACTCACTCACTCACAGCTTCTCTTTCTCTCTCTCTCACTCACAGCTTCTCTTTCTCTCTCTCACTCACAGCTTCTCTTTCTCTCTCTCTCACTCACTCACAGCTTCCCTTTCTCTCTCTCTCTCACTCACTCACAGCTTCTATTTCTCTCTCTCTCACACTCACTCACAGCTTCTCTTTCTCTCTTTCTCACTCACAACATCTCTCTCTCTCTCTCTCTCACTCACAGCTTTTCTTCCTCTCTCTCTCTCACTCACAGCTTCTCTGTCGCTCTCTCTCTCTCACTCACAGCTTCTCTCTCTCTCTTTCTCTCACTCACAACTTCTCTTTCCCTTCTCTCTCTCTCTCACTCACAGCTTCTCACTCTCTCTCACTCACTCACAGCTTCCCTTTCTCTCTCTCTCTCTCTCACTCACAGATTCTCTTTCTCTCTCTCTCACTCACTCACAGCTTCTCTTTCTCTCTCACTCACTCACAGCTTTCTTTCTCTCTCTCTCTGTCTCACTTACAGATTCTATTTCTCTGTATCTCTCACTCATAGCTTCCCTTTCTCTCTCTATCTCACACAGCTTCTTTCTCTCTCTCTCTCACTCTATCACTCACAGCTTCTCTTTCTCTCTCTCTCACTCACAGCTTCTCTTTCTCTCTCTCTCTAACTCACAGCTTGTCTTTCTCTCTCACACACACACTGCTTCTCTCTCTCTCACAGCTTCTCTTTCTCTCTCTTTCTCTCTCTCACATAGCTTCTCTTTCTCTCTTTCTCTCGTTCACAGCTTCTATTTCTCTCTCTCACACTCACAGCTTCTCTCTCTCTCTCTCTCACTCACAACGTCTCTCTCTCTCTCTCACTCACAGCTTTTCTTCCTCTCTCTCTCTCACTCACAGCTTCTCTGTCGCTCTCTCTCTCACTCACAGCTTCTCTCTCTCTCTTTCTCTCACTCACAACTTCTCTTTCCCTTCTCTCTCTCTCACTCACAGCTTCTCACTCTCTCTCACTCACTCACAGCTTACCTTTCTCTCTCTCTCTCACTCACTCACAGCTTCTCTTTCTCTCTCTCTCACTCACTCACAGCTTCTCTTTCTCTCTCACTCACTCACAGCTTTCTTTCTCTCTCTCTCTGTCTCACTTACAGATTCTCTTTCTCTCTCTCTCTCACTCAGCATCTCTTTCTCTCTCTCTCTCACTCACAGCTTCTCATTCTCTCTCTCTCACTCTATCACTCACAGCTTCTCTTTCTCTCTCTCTCTCACTCACAGCTTCTCTTTCTCTCTCTCTCACTCACAGCTTGTATTTCTCTCTCACACACACACTGCTTCTCTCTCTCTCTCACAGCTTCTCTTTCTCTCTCTCTCTCACTCACAGCTTCTCTCTCTCTCTCACTCACAGCTTTTTTTCTCTCTCTCTCTCAATCACTCACAGCTTCTCTTTCACTCTCTCTCTCACTCACAGCATCTCTCTCTTTCTCTCACTTACAGATTGTCTTTCCCTTCTCTCTCTCTCACTCACAGCTTCTCCCTCCCTCTCTCTCTCTCTCACTCACTCACAGCTTCTCACTCTCTCTCTCTCTCACAGCTTCTCTTTCTCTCTAACACACATAGCTTCTCTTTCTCTCTCTCTCTCACTCACAGCTTCTATTTCTCTCTGCATCTCTCAATCATAGCTTCCCTTTCTCTCTCTCTCTCACTCACATCTTCTTTCTCTCTCTCTCTCAATCACAGCTTTTCTTTCTCTCTCTCTCACTCACTCACAGCTTCTCTTTCACTCTCTCTCTCTCACTCACAGCTTCTCTTTCACTGTCTCTCACTCACAGCTTCTCTTTCTCTCTCTCCCACTCACTCAAGCTTCTATTTCGCTCCCTCACTCACAGCTTCTCTTTCTTTCTCTCTCTCTCTCACTCACTCACAATTTCTATTTCTCTCTCTCACACACACAACTTCTCTTTCTCTCTATCTCTCTCACTCACAGATTCTCTTTTCTCTCTCTCACTCACTCACTCACAGCTTCTCTTTCTCTCTATCTCTCTAACTCACAGCTTCTCTTTTCTCTCTCTCTCTCACTCACTCACAGCTTCTCTTTCTCTCTCTCTCTTTCTCACTCACAGCTTCTCTTTCTCTCTCTCACTAACTCACAGCTTCTCTCTCTCTCTCTTTCACTCACAGCTTCTATTTCTATGTCTCTCACTCACAGCTTCTCTTTCTCTCTCTCTCACTCACTCACAACTTCTCTTTCTATCTCTCTCACACAGACAGCTTCTCATTCTCTCTCTCACTCTATCACTCACAGCTTCTCTTTCTCTCTCTCTCACTCACAGCTTGTCTTTCTCTCTCTCACTCACTCACAGCTTGTATTTCTCTCTCACACACACACTGCTTCTCTCTCTCTCACAGCTTCTCTTTCTCTCTCTCTCTCACTCACAGCTTCTCTCTCTCTCTCACTCACTCATAGCTTTTCTTCCTCTCTCTCTCTCTCACTCACAGCTTCTCTGTCGCTCTCTCTCTCACTCACAGCTTCTCTTTCCCTTCTCTCTCTCTCTCACTCACAGCTTCTCACTCTCTCTCACTCACTCTCAGCTTCCCTTTCTCTCTCTCTCTCACTCACTCACAGCTTCTCTTTCTCTCTCTCTCTCACTCACTCACAGCTTCTCTTTCTCTCTCACTCACTCACAGCTTTCTTTCTCTCTCTCTGTCTCACTTACAGATTCTCTTTCTCTCTCTCTCTCATTCACAGCTTCTATTTCTCTCTCTCTCACTCACAGCTTCTCTTTCTCTCTCTCTCTCTCACTCACAGCTTCTCTTTCTCTCTCACACACACACTCACAGATTCTCCATATCTCTCTCACTCACAGCTTCTCTTTCTCTCTCTCTCTCACTCACAGCTTCTATTTCTCTGTATCTCTCACTCATAGCTTCTCTTTCTCTCACACACACACTCTCACAGATTCTCCATATCTCTCTCACTCACAGCTTCTATTTCTCTGTCTCTCACTCACAGCTTCTCTTTCTCTCTCTCTCACTCACTCACAACTTCTCTTTCTATTTCTCTCACACACACAGCTTCTCATTCTCTCTCTCACTCTATCACTCACAGCTTCTCTTTCTCTCTCTCTCTCACTCACAGCTTCTCTTTCTCTCTCTCTCTCACTCACAGCTTGTCTTTCTCTCTCACACACACACTGCTTCTCTCTCTCTCACAGCTTCTCTTTCTCTCTCTTTCTCTCTCTCACATAGCTTCTCTTTCTCTCTCTCTCTCGTTCACAGCTTCTATTTCTCTCTCACACACTCACAGCTTCTCTCTCTCTCTCTCACTCACAACATCTCTCTCTCTCTCTCTCTCACTCACAGCTTTTCTTCCTCTCTCTCTCTCTCACTCACAGCTTCTCTGTCGCTCTCTCTCTCACTCACAGCTTCTCTCTCTCTCTTTCTCTCACTCACAACTTCTCTTTCCCTTCTCTCTCTCTCTCACTCACAGCTTCTCACTCTCTCTCACTCACTCACAGCTTCCCTTTCTCTCTCTCTCTCACTCACTCACAGATTCTCTTTCTCTCTCTCTCACTCACTCACAGCTTCTCTTTCTCTCTCACTCACTCACAGCTTTCTTTCTCTCTCTCTCTGTCTCACTTACAGATTCTCTTTCTCTCTCTCTCTCTCACTCAGCTTCTCTTTCTCTCTCTCTCACTCACAGCTTCTCATTCTCTCTCTCTCACTCTATCACTCACAGCTTCTCTTTCTCTCTCTCTCACTCACAGCTTCTCTTTCTCTCTCTCTCACTCACAGCTTGTATTTCTCTCTCACACACACCCTGCTTCTCTCTCTCTCTCACAGCTTCTCTTTCTCTCTCTCTCACTCACAGCTTCTCTCTCTCTCTCTCTTTCACTCACAGCTTTTTTTCTCTCTCTCTCTCTCAATCACTCACAGCCTCTCTTTCGCTCTCTCTCTCACTCACAGCATCTCTCTCTTTCTCTCACTTACAGATTCTCTTTCCCTTCTCTCTCTCTCTCACTCACAGCTTCTCCCTCCCTCTCTCTCTCTCTCTCACTCACTCACAGCTTCTCACTCTCTCTCTCTCTCACTCACAGCTTCTCTTTCTCTCTATCACACATAGCTTCTCTTTCTCTCTCTCTCTCATTCACAGCTTCTCTTTCTCTCTCACACACACACTCACAGATTCTCCATCTCTCTCACTCACAGCTTCTCTTTCTCTCTCTCTCTCACTCACAGCTTCTATTTCTCTCTGCATCTCTCACTCATAGCTTCCCTTTCTCTCTCTCTCTCACTCACATCTTCTTTCTCTCTCTCTCTCTCAATCACAGCTTTTCTTTCTCTCTCTCTCACTCACTCACAGCTTCTCTTTCACTCTCTCTCTCTCACTCACAGCTTCTCTTTCACTGTCTCTCACTCACAGCTTCTCTTTCTCTCTCTCTCACTCACTCACAGCTTCTATTTCGCTCCCTCACTCACAGCTTCTCTTTCTTTCTCTCTCTCTCTAACTCACTCACAATTTCTATTTCTCTCTCTCACACACACAACTTCTCTTTCTCTCTATCTCTCTCACTCACAGATTCTCTTTTCTCTCTCTCACTCACTCACTCACAGCTTCTCTTTCTCTCTCTCTCACTAACAGCTTCTTTCTCTCTCTCTCTCTTACTCACTCACTGCTTTTCTTTCTCTCTCTCTCTCTCACAGCTTCTCTTTCGCTCTCTCTCTCACTCACAGCTTCTCTCTCTCTCTCTTTCTCTCACTCACAGCTTCTCTTTCCCTTCTCTCTCTCTCTCACTCACAGGTTCTCACTCTCTCTCACTCACTCACAGCTTCCCTTTCTCTCTCTCTCTCTCACTCACTCACAGCTTCTCTTTCTCTCTCTCTCTCTCACACAGATTGTCTTTTCTCTCTCTCTCTCTCTCACTAACTCACAGCTTCTCTTTCTCTCTCTCTCACTCACTCACAGCTTCTCTCTCTCTCTCTCACTCACTCACAGCTTTCTTTCTCTCTCTATGTCTCACTCACAGCTTCTCTCTCTCTCACTCACAGCTTCTCTTTCTCTCTCTCTCACTCAGTCACAGCTTCTCTTTCTCTCTCTCACTAACTCACAGCTTCTCTCTCTCTCTCTCACACTCACTCACAGCTTCCTTTTCTCTCTCTCTCTCACTCACTCACAGCTTCTCTTTCTCTCTCTCTCTCTCTCACTCACTCACAGCTTCTCTTTCTCTCTCACTCACTCACAGCTTTCTTTCTCTCTCTCTCTGTCTCACTTACAGATTCTCTTTCTCTCTCTCTCTCATTCACAGCTTCTATTTCTCTCTCACTCACAGCTTCTCTTTCTCTCTCTTTCTCTCACTCACAGCTTCTCTTTCTCTCTCACAGACACACTCACAGATTCTCCATATCTCTCTCACTCACAGCTTCTCTTTCTCTCTCTCTCTCACTCACAGCTTCTATTTCTCTGTATCTCTCACTCATAGCTTCTCTTTCTCTCACACACACACTCTCACAGATTCTCCATATCTCTCTCACTCACAGCTTCTCTTTCTCTTTCTCTCTCACTCACAGCTTCTCTTTCTCTCTCTCTCTCACTCACAGCTTGTCTTTCTCTCTCACACACACACTGCTTCTCTTTCACTCTCTCTCTCACTCACAGCTTCTATTTCTCTGTCTCTCACTCACAGCTTCTCTTTCTCTCTCTCTCACTCACTCACAACTTCTCTTTCTATTTCTCTCACACACACAGCTTCTCATTCTCTCTCTCACTCTATCACTCACAGCTTCTCTTTCTCTCTCTCTCTCACTCACAGCTTCTCTTTCTCTCTCTCTCTCACTCACAGCTTGTCTTTCTCTCTCACACACACACTGCTTCTCTCTCTCTCACAGCTTCTCTTTCTCTCTCTTTCTCTCTCTCACATAGCTTCTCTTTCTCTCTCTCTCTCGTTCACAGCTTCTATTTCTCTCTCACACACTCACAGCTTCTCTCTCTCTCTCTCTCACTCACAACATCTCTCTCTCTCTCTCTCTCACTCACAGCTTTTCTTCCTCTCTCTCTCTCTCACTCACAGCTTCTCTGTCGCTCTCTCTCTCACTCACAGCTTCTCTCTCTCTCTTTCTCTCACTCACAACTTCTCTTTCCCTTCTCTCTCTCTCTCACTCACAGCTTCTCACTCTCTCTCACTCACTCACAGCTTCCCTTTCTCTCTCTCTCTCACTCACTCACAGATTCTCTTTCTCTCTCTCTCACTCACTCACAGCTTCTCTTTCTCTCTCACTCACTCACAGCTTTCTTTCTCTCTCTCTCTGTCTCACTTACAGATTCTCTTTCTCTCTCTCTCTCTCACTCAGCTTCTCTTTCTCTCTCTCTCACTCACAGCTTCTCTTTCTCTCTCTCTCACTCACAGCTTCTCTTTCTCTCTCTCTCACTCACAGCTTCTCTTTCTCTCTCTCTCACTCACAGCTTGTATTTCTCTCTCACACACACACTGCTTCTCTCTCTCTCTCACAGCTTCTCTTTCTCTCTCTCTCTCACTCACAGCTTCTCTCTCTCTCTCTTTCACTCACAGCTTTTTTTCTCTCTCTCTCTCTCAATCACTCACAGCCTCTCTTTCGCTCTCTCTCTCACTCACAGCATCTCTCTCTTTCTCTCACTTACAGATTCTCTTTCCCTTCTCTCTCTCTCTCACTCACAGCTTCTCCCTCCCTCTCTCTCTCTCTCTCACTCACTCACAGCTTCTCACTCTCTCTCTCTCTCACTCACAGCTTCTCTTTCTCTCTATCACACATAGCTTCTCTTTCTCTCTCTCTCTCATTCACAGCTTCTCTTTCTCTCTCACACACACACTCACAGATTCTCCATCTCTCTCACTCACAGCTTCTCTTTCTCTCTCTCTCTCACTCACAGCTTCTATTTCTCTCTGCATCTCTCACTCATAGCTTCCCTTTCTCTCTCTCTCTCACTCACATCTTCTTTCTCTCTCTCTCTCTCAATCACAGCTTTTCTTTCTCTCTCTCTCACTCACTCACAGCTTCTCTTTCACTCTCTCTCTCTCACTCACAGCTTCTCTTTCACTGTCTCTCACTCACAGCTTCTCTTTCTCTCTCTCTCACTCACTCACAGCTTCTATTTCGCTCCCTCACTCACAGCTTCTCTTTCTTTCTCTCTCTCTCTAACTCACTCACAATTTCTATTTCTCTCTCTCACACACACAACTTCTCTTTCTCTCTATCTCTCTCACTCACAGATTCTCTTTTCTCTCTCTCACTCACTCACTCACAGCTTCTCTTTCTCTCTCTCTCACTAACAGCTTCTTTCTCTCTCTCTCTCTTACTCACTCACTGCTTTTCTTTCTCTCTCTCTCTCTCACAGCTTCTCTTTCGCTCTCTCTCTCACTCACAGCTTCTCTCTCTCTCTCTTTCTCTCACTCACAGCTTCTCTTTCCCTTCTCTCTCTCTCTCACTCACAGGTTCTCACTCTCTCTCACTCACTCACAGCTTCCCTTTCTCTCTCTCTCTCTCACTCACTCACAGCTTCTCTTTCTCTCTCTCTCTCTCTCACACAGATTGTCTTTTCTCTCTCTCTCTCTCTCACTAACTCACAGCTTCTCTTTCTCTCTCTCTCACTCACTCACAGCTTCTCTCTCTCTCTCTCACTCACTCACAGCTTTCTTTCTCTCTCTATGTCTCACTCACAGCTTCTCTCTCTCTCACTCACAGCTTCTCTTTCTCTCTCTCTCACTCAGTCACAGCTTCTCTTTCTCTCTCTCACTAACTCACAGCTTCTCTCTCTCTCTCTCACACTCACTCACAGCTTCCTTTTCTCTCTCTCTCTCACTCACTCACAGCTTCTCTTTCTCTCTCTCTCTCTCACTCACTCACAGCTTCTCTTTCTCTCTCACTCACTCACAGCTTTCTTTCTCTCTCTCTCTGTCTCACTTACAGATTCTCTTTCTCTCTCTCTCTCATTCACAGCTTCTATTTCTCTCTCTCTCACTCACAGCTTCTCTTTCTCTCTCTTTCTCTCACTCACAGCTTCTCTTTCTCTCTCACAGACACACTCACAGATTCTCCATATCTCTCTCACTCACAGCTTCTCTTTCTCTCTCTCTCTCACTCACAGCTTCTATTTCTCTGTATCTCTCACTCATAGCTTCTCTTTCTCTCACACACACACTCTCACAGATTCTCCATATCTCTCTCACTCACAGCTTCTCTTTCTCTTTCTCTCTCACTCACAGCTTCTCTTTCTCTCTCTCTCTCACTCACAGCTTGTCTTTCTCTCTCACACACACACTGCTTCTCTTTCACTCTCTCTCTCTCACTCACAGCTTCTATTTCTTTGTCTCTCACTCACAGCTTCTCTTTCTCTCTCTCTCACTCACTCACAACTTCTCTTTCTATCTCTCTCACACACACAGCTTCTCATTCTCTCTCTCACTCTATCACTCACAGCTTCTCTTTCTTCTCTCTCTCACTCACAGCTTCTCTTTCTCTCTCTCTCTCACTCACAGCTTGTCTTTCTCTCTCACACACACACTGCTTCTCTCTCTCACACAGCTTCTCTTTCTCTCTCTTTCTCTCTCTCACATAGCTTCTCTTTCTCTCTCTCTCTCATTCACAGCTTCTATTTCTCTCTCACACACTCACAGCTTCTCTCTCTCTCTCTCACTCACAACATCTCTCTCTCTCTCTCTCTCACTCACAGCTTTTCTTCCTCTCTCTCTCTCTCACTCACAGCTTCTCTGTCGCTCTCTCTCACTCACAGCTTCTCTCTCTCTCTTTCTCTCACTCACAACTTCTCTTTCCCTTCTCTCTCTCTCTCACTCACAGCTTCTCACTCTCTCTCACTCACTCACAGCTTCCCTTTCTCTCTCTCTCTCACTCACTCACAGATTCTCTTTCTCTCTCTCTCACTCACTCACAGCTTCTCTTTCTCTCTCACTCACTCACAGCTTTCTTTCTCTCTCTCTCTGTCTCACTTACAGATTCTCTTTCTCTCTCTCTCTCTCACTCAGCTTCTCTTTCTCTCTCTCTCACTCACAGCTTCTCATTCTCTCTCTCTCGATCTATCACTCACAGCTTCTCTTTCTCTCTCTCTCACTCACAGCTTCTCTTTCTCTCTCTCTCACTCACAGCTTGTATTTCTCTCTCACACACACACTGCTTCTCTCTCTCTCTCACAGCTTCTCTTTCTCTCTCTCTCTCACTCACAGCTTCTCTCTCTCCCTCTCTTTCACTCACAGCTTTTTTTCTCTCTCTCTCTCTCAATCACTCACAGCCTCTCTTTCGCTCTCTCTCTCACTCACAGCATCTCTCTCTTTCTCTCACTTACAGATTCTCTTTCCCTTCTCTCTCTCTCTCTCACTCACAGCTTCTCACTCTCTCTCTCTCTCACTCACAGCTTCTCTTTCTCTCTAACACACATAGCTTCTCTTTCTCTCTCTCTCTCATTCACAGCTTCTCTTTCTCTCTCACACACACACTCACAGATTCTCCATCTCTCTCACTCACAGCTTCTCTTTCTCTCTCTCTCACTCACAGCTTCTATTTCTCTCTGCATCTCTCACTCATAGCTTCCCTTTCTCTCTCTCTCTCACTCACATCTTCTTTCTCTCTCTCTCTCTCAATCACAGCTTTTCTTTCTCTCTCTCTCACTCACTCACAGCTTCTCTTTCACTCTCTCTCTCTCACTCACAGCTTCTCTTTCACTGTCTCTCACTCACAGCTTCTCTTTCTCTCTCTCTCACTCACTCACAGCTTCTATTTCGCTCCCTCACTCACAGCTTCTCTTTCTTTCTCTCTCTCTCTAACTCACTCACAATTTCTATTTCTCTCTCTCACACACACAACTTCTCTTTCTCTCTATCTCTCTCACTCACAGATTCTCTTTTCTCTCTCTCACTCACTCACTCACAGCTTCTATTTCTCTCTCTCACACTCACAGCTTCTCTCTCTCTCTCACTAACTCACAGCTTTTCTTCCTCTCTCTCTCTATCACTCACAGCTTCTCTGTCGCTCTCTCTCTCACTCACAGCTTCTCTTTCCCTTCTCTCTCTCTCTCACTCACAGCTTCTCACTCTCTCTCACTCACTCACAGCTTCCCTTTCTCTCTCTCTCTCTCACTCACTCACAGCTTCTCTTTCTCTCTCTCTCTCACTCACTCACAGCTTCTCTTTCTCTCTCACTCACTCACAGCTTCTCTTTCTCTCTCTCTCTCACTCACTCACTCACAGCTTCACTTTCTTTTTCTCTCTCTCTCACTCACTCACAGCTTCTATTTCTCTCTCTCTCTTTCTCACTCACAGCTTCTCTTTCTCTCTCTCACTAACTCACAGCTTCTCTTTCTCTCTCTCTCTCACTCACTCACAGCTTCCCTTTCTTTCTCTCTCTCTCACTCACTCACAGCTTCTCTTTCTCTCTCTCTCTCACTCACTCACAGCTTCTCTCTCTCTCTCACTCACTCACAGCTTTCTTTCTCTCTCTCTGTCTCACTCACAGTTTCTCTCTCTCTCATTCACAGCTTCTCTCTCTCTCTCTCACTCACAGCTTCTCTTTCTTTCTCTCTCTCTCACTCACAGCTTCCCTTTCTCTCTCACACACACACACACACTCACAGCTTCTCTTTCTCTCTCTCTCACTCACAGCTTCTCTTTCTCACTCATTCAAAGCTTTCTCTCTCTCTCTGTCTCACTCACAGCTTCTCTTTCTCTCTCTCTCACTCACTCACAGCTTCTCTTTCTCTCTCTCTCTCACTCACTCACAGCTTCTATTTCTCTCTCACACACACACACAGCTTCTCTTTCTCTCTATCTCTCTCACTCACAGCTTCTCTTTTTTCTCTCTCTCTCTCTTTCACTCACAGCTTCTCTTTCTCTCCCTCACTAACTCACAGCTTCTCTTTCTCTCTCTCTCTCTCACTCACAGCTTCTCTCTCTCTCTCTCACTCACACCTTCTCTCTCACTCACTCTCTCACTCAGCTTCTCTTTCTTTCTTTCTCTCTCTCACAGCTTCTCTCTCTCTCACACACACCTTCTCTTTCTCTCTCACACACTCACTAACAGCTTTCTCTTTCTCTGTCTCTCTCACTCACAGCTTCTCTTTCTTTCTCTCTCTCTCTCACAGCTACTCTTTCTCTCTCTCTTTCACTCACTCACAGCTTCTCTTTCTCTCTCTCACTCATGACTTCTATTTCTCTCTCTCACACACACAGCTTCTCTATCTCTCTATCTCTCACTCACAGCTTCTCTCTCTTTCTCTGTCTCTCTCACTCACAGCTTCTCTTTCTTTCTCTCTCTCACAGCTACTCTTTCTCTCTCTCTCTCTCTCTCTCTCTCACTCACTCACAGCTTCTCTTTCGCTCTCTCTCTCACTCACAGCTTCTCTCTCTCTCTCTTTCTCTCACTCACAGCTTCTCTTTCCCTTCTCTCTCTCTCTCACTCACAGGTTCTCACTCTCTCTCACTCACTCACAGCTTCCCTTTCTCTCTCTCTCTCACTAACTCACAGCTTCTCTTTCTCTCTCACTCACTCACAGCTTTCTTTCTCTCTCTCTCTGTCTCACTTACAGATTCTCTTTCTCTCTCTCACTCACTCAGCTTCTCTTTCTCTCTCTCTCACTCACAGCTTCTCATTCTCTCTCTCTCACTCTATCACTCACAGCTTCTCTTTCTCTCTCTCTCACTCACTCAGAGGTTCTCTTTCACTCTCTCTCTCTCACACCTTCTCTTTCTCTCTATCTCTCTCACTCACAGCTTCTCTTTTCTCTCTCTCTCTCACTCACTCACAGCTTTTCTTTCTCTCTCTCTCTCACTCACAGCTTCTCTTTCTCTCTCTCACTAACTCACAGCTTCTCTCTCTCTCTCACTCACTCACAGCTTCTCTCTCTCTCTCACACACTAACAGCTTCTTTCTCTCTCTCTCTCACTCACTCACAGCTTTTCTTTCTCTCACACTTTCTCTCTATCTCTCTCACTCACACCTTATCTTTTCTCTTTCTCTGTCTCTCTCAATCACAGCTTCTCTTTCTCTCTCTCTCTCACAGCTTCTCTTTCTCTCTCTTTCTCTCACTCACTAACAGCTTCTCTTTCTCTCTCTCACTAACTCACAGCTTCTCTTTCTCTCTCTCTCTCACTCACTCACAGCTTCCCTTTCTCTCTCTCTCTCTCACTCACAGCTTCTCTTTCTCTGTCTCTCACTCACTCACAGCTTCTCTCTCTCTCTCACTCACTCACAGCTTTCTTTCTCTCTCTATGTTTCACTCACAGCTTCTCTCTCTCTCACACACACACAGCTTCTCTTTCTCTCTCTCTCACTCACTCACAGCTTCTCTTTCTCTCTCTCTCTCACTCACTCACAGCTTCTATTTCTCTCTCTCACACACACACAGCTTCTCTTTCTCTCTATCTCTCTCACTCACAGCTTCTCTTTTTTTTCTCTCTCTCTCTTTCACTCACAGCTTCTCTTTCTCTCCCTCACTAACTCACAGCTTCTCTTTCTCTCTCTCTCTCTCACTCACAGCTTCTCTCTCTCTCTCTCACTCACACCTTCTCTCTCACTCACTCTCTCACTCAGCTTCTCTTTCTTTCTTTCTCTCTCTCACAGCTTCTCTCTCTCTCACACACACCTTCTCTTTCTCTCTCACACACTCACTCACAGCTTTCTCTTTCTCTGTCTCTCTCACTCACAGCTTCTCTTTCTTTCTCTCTCTCTCTCACAGCTACTCTTTCTCTCTCTCTCTTTCACTCACTCACAGCTTCTCTTTCTCTCTCTCTCTCTCACTCATGACTTCTATTTCTCTCTCTCACACACACAGCTTCTCTATCTCTCTATCTCTCACTCACAGCTTCTCTCTCTTTCTCTGTCTCTCTCACTCACAGCTTCTCTTTCTTTCTCTCTCTCACAGCTACTCTTTCTCTCTCTCTCTCTCTCTCTCTCTCACTCACTCACAGCTTCTCTTTCTCTCTCTCTCTCACTCATGACTTCTATTTCTCTCTCACACACACAGCTTCTCTTTCTCTCTATCTCTCTCACTCACAGCTTCTCTTTTCTCTCTCTCTCTCACTCACTCACAGCTTCTCTTTCTCTCTCTCTCTCTCACTCACAGCTTCTCTTTCTCTCTCTCACTCACAGCTTCTCTTTCTTTCTCTCTTCTCTCACTCACTCACAGCTTCCCTTTCTCTCTCTCTCTCTCACTCACTCACAGTTTCTATTTCTCTCTCTCTCACTCACTCACAGCTTCTCTTTCTCTCTCACTCACTCACAGCTTTCTTTCTCTCTCTCTCTGTCTCACTCACCGCTTCTCTTTCTCTCTCTCTCTCACTCAGCTTCTCTTTTTCTCTCTCTCACTCACAGCTTCTCATTCTCTCTCTCTCACTCTATCACTCACAGCTTCTCTTTCTCTCTCTCTCACTCACAGCTTCTCTTTCTCTCTCTCTCACTCACAGCTTGTATTTCTCTCTCACACACACACTGCGTCTCTCTCTCTCTCACAGCTTCTCTTTCTCTCTCTCACACATAGCTTCTCTTTCTCTCTCTCTCTCATTCACAGCTTCTATTTCTCTCTCACTCACTCACAGCTTCTCTTTCTCTCTCTCTCTCACTCACAGCTTCTCTTTCTCTCTCTCTCTCTCACTCACAGCTTCTCTCTCTCTCACACTCACAGCTTTCTTTCTCTCTCTCTCACTCACTCACAGCTTCTCTTTCGCTCTCTCTCTCACTCACAGCATCTCTCTCTTTCTCTCACTTACAGATTCTCTTTCCCTTCTCTCTCTCTCTCACTCACAGCTTCTCCCTCCCTCTCTCTCTCTCTCTCTCACTCACAGCTTCTCACTCTCTCTCTCTCACTCACAGCTTCTCTTTCTCTCTCTCACACACATAACTTCTCTTTCTCTCTCTCTCACTCACAGCTTCTCTTTTTTTCTCACACACACACTCACAGATTCTCCATCTCTCTCACTCACAGCTTCTCTTTCACTCTCTCTCACTCACAGCTTCTATTTCTCTCTGTATCTCTCACTCATAGCTTCCCTTTCTCTCTCTCTCTCATTCACATCTTCTTTCTCTCTCTCTCTCTCAATCATAGCTTTTCTTTCTCTCTCTCTCACTCACTCACAGCTTCTCTTTCACTCTCTCTCTCTCACTCACAGCTTCTCTTTCACTGTCTCTCACTCACAGCTTCTCTTTCTCTCTCTCTCTCTCACTCACAACTTCTCTTTCTATCACTCTCACACATACAGTTTCTATTTCTCTCTCTCTCACTCACTCACAGCTTCTATTTCGCTCTCTCACTCACAGCTTCTCTTTCTTTCTCTCTCTCTCTCACTCACTCACGACTTCTATTTCTCTCTCACACACACACAACTTCTCTTTCTCTCTATCTCTCTCACTCACAGATTCTCTTTTCTCTCTCTCACTCACTCACTCACAGCTTCTCTTTCTCTCTATCTCTCTCACTCACAGCTTCTCTTTTCTCTCTCTCTCTCACTCACTCACAGCTTCTCTTTCTCTCTCTCTCTTTCTCACACAGCTTCTCTTTCTCTCTCTCTCTCACTCACTCACAGCTTCTCTTTCTCTCTCTCTCTCACTCACTCAAAGGTTCTCTCTCTCACACTCACTCACAGCTTTCTTTCTCTCTCTCTGTCTCACTCACAGCTTCTCTCTCTCTCTCACTCACAGATTCTCTCTCTCTCACTCACAGCTTCTCTCTCTCTCTCTCTCTCTCACTCACTCACAGCTTCCCTTTCTCTCTCTCACACACACACACACTCTCACAGCTTCTCTTTCTCTCTCTCTCTCTCACTCACTCACAGCTTCTCTTTCTCTCTCACTCACTCACAGCTTTCTCTCTCTCTCTGTCTCACTCATGGCTTCTCTTTCTCTCTCTCACTCACAGCTTCTCTTTCTCTCTCTCTCTCTCTCTCTCACAGCTTGTCTTTCTCTCACACACACACTGCTTCTCTCTCTCACACACAGCTTCTCTTTCTCTCTCTCTCTCACTCACAGCTTCTCTCTCTCTCTCTTTCTCTCACTCACAGCTTCTCTTTCCCTTCTCTCTCTCAATCACAGATTCTCCCCCCTCTCTCTCTCACTCACTCACAGGTACTCACTCTCTCTCTCACTCACTCACAGCTTCTCTTTCACTTTCTCTCTCTCACTCACAGCTTCTTTCTTTCTCTCTCTCAATCACAGCTTTTCTTTCTCTCTCACACTCACTCAGAGCTTCTCTTTCACTCTCTCTCTCACACCTTCTCTTTCTCTCTATCTCTCTCACTCACAGCTTATCTTTTCTCTCTCTCTCTCACTCACTCACAGCTTCTCTTTCTCTCTCTCACTCACTCACAGCGTCTCTTTCTCTCTCTCTCACTCAGTCACAGCTTCTCTTTCTCTCTCTCTCTCACTCACTCACAGCTTCTATTTCTCTCTCACACACACACACAGCTTCTCTTTCTCTCTATCTCTCTCACTCACAGCTTCTCTTTTCTCTCTCTCTCTCACTCACTCACAGCTTCTCTTTCTCCCTCTCTCACTCACAGCTTCTCTTTCTCTCTCTCACTCTCACAGCTTCTCTTTCTCTCTCACTCACTCACAGCATCCCTTTCTCTCTCTCTCTCACACTCACTCACAGCTTCCCTCTCTCTCTCTCACTCACTCACAGCTTCTCTTTCTCTCTCACTCACTCACAGATTTCTTTCTCTCTCTCTGTCTCACTCACAGCTTCTCTTTCTCTCTCTCTCTCACTCAGCTTCTCTTTCTCTCTCTCTCACTCACAGCTTCTCATTCTCTCTCTCTCACTCTATCACTCACAGCTTCTCTTTCTCTCTCTCTCTCACTCACAGCTTCTCTTTCTCTCTCTCATTCACAGCTTCTATTTCTCTCTCTCTCACTCACAGCTTCTCTTTCTCTCTCTCTCTCTCACTCACAGCTTCTCTCTCTCTCTCACTCACAGCTTTTTTCTCTCTCTCTCTCACTCACTCACAGCTTCTCTTTCGCTCTCTCTCTCACTCACAGCATCTCTCTCTTTCTCTCACTTACAAATTCTCTTTCCCTTCTCTCTCTCTCTCACTCACAGCTTCTCCCTCCCTCTCTCTCTATCTCTCACTCACTCACACCTTCTCACTCTCTCTCTCTCTCACTCACAGCTTCTCTTTCTCTCACACACACATAGCTTCTCTCTCTCTCTCTCTCTCATTCACAGCTTCTATTTCTCTCTCTCTCACTCACAGCTTCTCTTTCTCTCTCTCTCTCTCTCTCACTCACTCACAGCTTCCCTTTCTCTCTCTCTCTCTCACTCACTCACAGCTTCTCTTTCTCTCTCTCTCTCACTCACTCACAGCTTCTCTTTCTCTCTCACTCACTCACAGCTTTCTTTCTCTCTCTCTCTGTCTCACTCACAGCTTCTCTTTCTCTCTCTCTCTCACTCAGCTTCTCTTTCTCTCTCTCTCACTCACAGCTTCTCATTCTCTCTCTCTCACTCACAGCTTGTATTTCTCTCTCACACACACACTGCTTCTCTCTCTCTCTCTCTCACAGCTTCTCTTTCTCTCTCTCTCTCACTCACAGCTTCTCTTTCTCTCTCACACACATAGCTTCTCTTTCTCTCTATCTCTCATTCACAGCTTCTATTTCTCTCTCTCTCACTCACAGCTTCTCTCTCTCTCTCTCTCTCACTCACAGCTTCTCTTTCTCTCTCTCTCTCACTCACAGCTTCTCTCTCTGTCTCACTCACAGCTTTCTTTCTCTCTCTCTCACTCACTCACAGCTTCTCTTTCACTCTCTCTCTCACTCACAGCATCTCTCTCTTTCTCTCACTTACAGATTCTCTTTCCCTTCTCTCTCTCTCTCACTCACATCTTCTCCCTCCCTCCCTCTCTCTCTCACACTCACAGCTTCTTACTCTCTCTCTCTCACTCACAGCTTATCTTTCTCTCTCTCACACATATAGCTTCTCTTTCTCTCTCTCTCTCATTCACAGCTTCTATTTCTCTCTCTCTCACTCACAGCTTCTCTTTCTCTCTCTCTCTCACACTCACAGCTTCTCTTTCTCTCTCTCACACACACAGCTTCTATTTCTCTCTGTATCTCTCACTCATAACTTCCCTTTCTCTCTCTCTCTCATTCACATCTTCTTTCTCTCTCTCTCTCTCAATCACAGCTTTTCTTTCTCTCTCTCTCACTCACTCATAGCTTCTCTTTCACTCTCTCTCTCTCACTCACAGCTTCTCTTTCACTGTCTCTCTCTCACAGCTTCTCTTTCTCTCTCACTCACTCACAACATCTCTTTCTATCTCTCTCACACACACAGCTTCTCTTTCTCTCTCTCTCACTCACTCACAGCTTCTATTTTGCTCTCTCACTCACAGCTTCTCTTTCTTTCTCTCTCTCACTCACTCACGACTTCTATTTCTCTCTCACACACACACAACTTCTCTTTCTCTCTATCTCTCACTCACAGATTCTCTCTCTCTCTCTCTCACTCACAGCTTGTCTTTCTCTCTCACACACACACTGCTTCTCTCTCTCACAGCTTCTCTTTCTCTCTCTCTCTCACTCACAGCTTCTCTCTCTCTCTTTCTCTCACTCACAGCTTCTCTTTCCCTTCTCTCTCTCAATCACAGCTTCTCCCCCCTCTCTCTCTCACTCACTCACAGCTTCTCACTCTCTCTCTCACTCACTCACAGCTTCTCTTTCACTCTCTCTCTCACTCACAGCTTCTTTCTTTCTCTCTCTCAATCACAGCTTTTCTTTCTCTCTCTCTCACTCACTCAGAGCTTCTCTTTCACTCTCTCTCTCACACCTTCTCTTTCTCTCTATCTCTCTCACTCACAGCTTATCTTTTCTCTCTCTCTCTCACTCACTCACAGCTTCTCTTTCTCTCTCTCACTCACTCACAGCTTCTCTTTCTCTCTCTCTCACTCAGTCACAGCTTCTCTTTCTCTCTCTCTCTCACTCACTCACAGCTTCTATTTCTCTCTCTCACACACACACAGCTTCTCTTTCTCTCTATCTCTCTCACTCACAGCTTCTCTTTTCTCTCTCTCTCTCACTCACTCATAGCTTCTCTTTCTCTCTCTCTCCCTCACAGCTTCACTTTCTCTCCCTCACTAACTCACAGCTTCTCTTTCTCTCTCTCTCTCACTCACAACTTCTCTTTCTGTCTCTCTCACTCACAACTTCTCTCTCGCTCACTCTCTCACACAGCTTCTCTTTCTTTCTTTCTCTCTCTCACAGCTTCTCTTTCTCTCTCTCTCTGACACAGCTTCTCTTTCTCTCACACACACTCACTCACAGCTTCTCTCTCTTTCTCTGTCTCTCTCACTCACAGCTTCTCTTTCTCTCTCTCTCTCACAGCTACTCTCTCTCTCTCTAACTCACTCACTCACTCGTTCTCTTTCTCTCTCTCTCACTCACTCATGACTTCTATTTCTCTCTCACACACACACACAGCTTCTCTTTCTCTCTATCTCTCTCACTCACAGCTTCTCTTTTCTCTCTCTCTCTCACTCATTCACAGCTTCTCTTTCTCCCTCTCTCACTCACAGCTTCTCTTTCTCTCTCTCACTAACTCACAGCTTCTCTTTCTCTCTCACTCACTCACAGCTTCCCTTTCTCTCTCTCTCTCTCACTCACTCACAGCTTCTCTCTCTCTCTCTCTCACTCACAGCTTCTCTTTCTCTCTCACTCACTCACAGGTTTATTTCTCTCTCTCTCTGTCTCACTCACAGCTACTCTTTTTCTCTCTCTCTCACTCAGCTTCTCTTTCTCTCTCACTCACTCACGGCTTCTCATTCTCTCTCTCTCACTCTATCACTCCCAGCTTCTCTTTCTCTCTCTCTCTCACTCACAGCTTCTCTTTCTCTCTCTCATTCACAGCTTCTATTTCTCTCTCTCTCACTCACAGCTTCTCTTTCTCTCTCTCTCTCTCACAGCTTCTCTCTCTCTCACTCACAGTTTTTTTCTCTCTCTCTCTCACTCACTCACAGCTTCTCTTTTGCTCTCTCTCTCACTCACAGCATCTCTCTCTTTCTCTCACCTACAGATTCTCTTTCCCTTCTCTCTCTCTCTCACTCACACCTTCTCCCTCCCTCTCTCTCTATCTCTCACAGCTTATCTTTCTCTCTCTCTCTCATTCACAGCTTCTATTTCTCTCTCTCTCACTCAGAGCTTCTCTCTCTCTCTCTCTCACTCACAGCTTCTCTTTCTCTCTCACACACACACTCACAGATTCTCCATATCTCTCTCACTCACAACTTCTCTTTCTCTCTCTCTCTCACTCACAGCTTCTATTTCTCTGTATCTCTCACTCATAGCTTCTCTTTCTCTCACACACACACTCTCACAGATTCTCCATATCTCTCTCACTCACAGCTTCTCTTTCTCTTTCTCTCTCACTCACAGCTTCTATTTCTCTGTATCTCTCACTCATAGCTTCCCTTTCTCTCTCTATCTCACACAGCTTCTTTCTCTCTCTCTCACTCTATCACTCACAGCTTCTCTTTCTCTCTCTCTCTCACTCACAGCTTCTCTTTCTCTCTCTCTCTAACTCACAGCTTGTCTTTCTCTCTCACACACACACTGCTTCTCTCTCTCTCACAGCTTCTCTTTCTCTCTCTTTCTCTCTCTCACATAGCTTCTCTTTCTCTCTTTCTCTCGTTCACAGCTTCTATTTCTCTCTCTCACACTCACAGCTTCTCTCTCTCTCACTCACAATGTCTCTCTCTCTCTCTCACTCACAGCTTTTCTTCCTCTCTCTCTCTCACTCACAGCTTCTCTGTCGCTCTCTCTCTCACTCACAGCTTCTCTCTCTCTCTTTCTCTCACTCACAACTTCTCTTTCCCTTCTCTCTCTCTCACTCACAGCTTCTCACTCTCTCTCACTCACTCACAGCTTCCCTTTCTCTCTCTCTCTCACTCACTCACAGCTTCTCTTTCTCTCTCTCTCACTCACTCACAGCTTCTCTTTCTCTCTCACTCACTCACAGCTTTCTTTCTCTCTCTCTCTGTCTCACTTACAGATTCTCTTTCTCTCTCTCTCTCACTCAGCATCTCTTTCTCTCTCTCTCTCACTCACAGCTTCTCATTCTCTCTCTCTCACTCTATCACTCACAGATTCTCTTTCTCTCTCTCTCTCACTCACAGCTTGTATTTCTCTCTCACACACACACTGCTTCTCTCTCTCTCTCACAGCTTCTCTTTCTCTCTCTATCTCACTCACAGCTTCTCTCTCTCTCTCACTCACAGCTTTTTTTCTCTCTCTCTCTCAATCACTCACAGCTTCTCTTTCACTCTCTCTCTCACTCACAGCATCTCTCTCTTTCTCTCACTTACAGATTCTCTTTCCCTTCTCTCTCTCTCTCACTCACAGCTTCTCCCTCCCTCCCTCTCTCTCTCACTCACTCACAGCTTCTCACTCTCTCTCTCTCTCTCTCACAGCTTCTCTTTCTCTCTAACACACATAGCTTCTCTTTCTCTCTCTCTCTCACTCACAGCTTCTTTTTCTCTCTGCATCTCTCACTCATAGCTTCCCTTTCTCTCTCTCTCTCACTCACATCTTCTTTCTCTCTCTCTCTCAATCACAGCTTTTCTTTCTCTCTCTCACTCACTCACAGCTTCTCTTTCACTCTCTCTCTCTCACTCACAGCTTCTCTTTCACTGTCTCTCACTCACAGCTTCTCTTTCTCTCTCTCTCACTCAATCACAGCTTCTATTTCGCTCCCTCACTCACAGCTTCTCTTTCTTTCTCTCTCTCTCTCACTCACTCACAATTTCTATTTCTCTCTCTCACACACACAACTTCTCTTTCTCTCTATCTCTCTCACTCACAGATTCTCTTTTCTCTCTCTCACTCACTCACTCACAGCTTCTCTTTCTCTCTATCTCTCTCACTCACAGCTTCTCTTTTCTCTCTCTCTCTCACTCACTCACAGCTTCTCTTTCTCTCTCTCTCTTTCTCACTCACAGCTTCTCTTTCTCTCTCTCACTAACTCACAGCTTCTCTCTCTCTCTCTCTCACTCACAGCTTCTATTTCTATGTCTCTCACTCACAGCTTCTCTTTCTCTCTCTCTCACTCACTCACAACTTCTCTTTCTATCTCTCTCACACAGACAGCTTCTCATTCTCTCTCTCACTCTATCACTCACAGCTTCTCTTTCTCTCTCTCTCACTCACAGCTTGTCTTTCTCTCTCTCACTCACTCACAGCTTGCATTTCTCTCTCACACACACACTGCTTCTCTCTCTCTCACAGCTTCTCTCTCTCTCTCTCTCTCTCTCACTCACAGCTTTCTCTCTCTCACTCACTCATAGCTTTTCTTCCTCTCTCTCTCTCTCACTCACAGCTTCTCTGTCGCTCTCTCTCTCACTCACAGCTTCTCTTTCCCTTCTCTCTCTCTCTCACTCACAGCTTCTCACTCTCTCTCACTCACTCACAGCTTCCTTTTCTCTCTCTCTCTCACTCACTCACAGCTTCTCTTTCTCTCTCTCTCTCACTCACTCACAGCTTCTCTTTCTCTCTCACTCACTCACAGCTTTCTTTCTCTCTCTCTCTGTCTCACTTACAGATTCTCTTTCTCTCTCTCTCTCATTCACAGCTTCTATTTCTCTCTCTCTCACTCACAGCTTCTCTTTCTCTCTCTTTCTCTCACTCACAGCTTCTCTTTCTCTCACACACATACACTCACAGATTCTCCATATCTCTCTCACTCACAGCTTCTCTTTCTCTCTCTCTCTCACTCACAGCTTCTATTTCTCTGTATCTCTCACTCATAGCTTCTCTTTCTCTCACACACACACTCTCACAGATTCTCCATATCTCTCTCACTCACAGCTTCTCTTTCTCTTTCTCTCTCACTCACAGCTTCTCTTTCTCTCTCTCTCTCACTCACAGCTTTTCTTTCTCTCTCACACACACACTGCTTCTCTTTCACTCTCTCTCTCTCACTCACAGCTTCTATTTCTCTGTCTCTCACTCACAGCTTCTCTTTCTCTCTCTCTCACTCACTCACAACTTCTCTTTCTATCTCTCTCACACACACAGCTTCTCATTCTCTCTCTCACTCTATCACTCACAGCTTCTCTTTCTCTCTCTCTCTCACTCACAGCTTCTCTTTCTCTCTCTTTCTCACTCACAGCTTGTCTTTCTCTCTCACACACACACTGCTTCTCTCTCTCTCACAGCTTCTCTTTCTCTCTCTTTCTCTCTCTCACATAGCTTCTCTTTCTCTCTCTCTCTCGTTCACAGCTTCTATTTCTCTCTCACACACTCACAGCTTCTCTCTCTCTCTCACTCACTCACAACATCTCTCTCTCTCTCTCTCTCACTTACAGCTTTTCTTCCTCTCTCTCTCTCTCACTCACAGCTTCTCTGTCGCTCTCTCTCTCACTCACAGCTTCTCTCTCTCTCTTTCTCTCACTCACAACTTCTCTTTCCCTTCTCTCTCTCTCTCACTCACAGCTTCTCACTCTCTCTCACTCACTCACAGCTTCCCTTTCTCTCTCTCTCTCACTCACTCACAGATTCTCTTTCTCTCTCTCTCACTCACTCACAGCTTCTCTTTCTCTCTCACTCACTCACAGCTTTCTTTCTCTCTCTCTCTGTCTCACTTACAGATTCTCTTTCTCTCTCTCTCTCTCACTCAGCTTCTCTTTCTCTCTCTCTCACTCACAGCTTCTCATTCTCTCTCTCTCACTCTATCACTCACAGCTTCTCTTTCTCTCTCTCTCACTCACAGCTTCTCTTTCTCTCTCTCTCACTCACAGCTTGTATTTCTCTCTCACACACACACTGCTTCTCTCTCTCTCACAGCTTCTCTTTCTCTCTCTCTCTCACTCACAGCTTCTCTCTCTCTCTCTCTTTCACTCACAGCTTTTTTTCTCTCTCTCTCTCTCAATCACTCACAGCCTCTCTTTCGCTCTCTCTCTCACTCACAGCATCTCTCTCTTTCTCTCACTTACAGATTCTCTTTCCCTTCTCTCTCTCTCTCACTCACAGCTTCTCCCTCCCTCTCTCTCTCTCTCTCACTCACTCACAGCTTCTCACTCTCTCTCTCTCTCACTCACAGCTTCTCTTTCTCTCTAACACACATAGCTTCTCTTTCTCTCTCTCTCTCATTCACAGCTTCTCTTTCTCTCTCACACACACACTCACAGATTCTCCATCTCTCTCACTCACAGCTTCTCTTTCTCTCTCTCTCTCACTCACAGCTTCTATTTCTCTCTGCATCTCTCACTCATAGCTTCCCTTTCTCTCTCTCTCTCACTCACATCTTCTTTCTCTCTCTCTCTATCACTCACAGCTTCTCTTTCTCTCTCTCTCACTCACAGCTTCTCTTTCTCTCTCTCTCACTCACAGCTTGTATTTCTCTCTCACACACACACTGCTTCTCTCTCTCTCACAGCTTCTCTTTCTCTCTCTCTCTCACTCACAGCTTCTCTCTCTCTCTCACTCACTCACAACATCTCTCTCTCTCTCTCTCACTTACAGCTTTTCTTCCTCTCTCTCTCTCTCACTCACAGCTTCTCTGTCGCTCTCTCTCTCACTCACAGCTTCTCTCTCTCTCTTTCTCTCACTCACAACTTCTCTTTCCCTTCTCTCTCTCTCTCACTCACAGCTTCTCACTCTCTCTCACTCACTCACAGCTTCCCTTTCTCTCTCTCTCTCACTCACTCACAGCTTCTCTTTCACTGTCTCTCACTCACAGCTTCTCTTTCTCTCTCTCTCACTCACTCACAGCTTCTATTTCGCTCCCTCACTCACAGCTTCTCTTTCTTTCTCTCTCTCTCTAACTCACTCACAATTTCTATTTCTCTCTCTCACACACACAACTTCTCTTTCTCTCTATCTCTCTCACTCACAGATTCTCTTTTCTCTCTCTCACTCACTCACTCACAGCTTCTATTTCTCTCTCTCACACTCACAGCTTCTCTCTCTCTCTCTCACACTCACAGCTTCTCTCTCTCTCTCTCACTCACAGCTTTTCTTCCTCTCTCTCTCTATCACTCACAGCTTCTCTGTCGCTCTCTCTCTCACTCACAGCTTCTCTTTCCCTTCTCTCTCTCTCTCACTCACAGCTTCTCACTCTCTCTCACTCACTCACAGCTTCCCTTTCTCTCTCTCTCTCTCACTCACTCACAGCTTCTCTTTCTCTCTCTCTCTCACTCACTCACAGCTTCTCTTTCTCTCTCACTCACTCACAGCTTCTCTTTCTCTCTCTCTCTCTCACTCACAGCTTCCCTTTCTTTTTCTCTCTCTCTCACTCACTCACAGCTTCTCTTTCTCTCTCTCTCTTTCTCACTCACAGCTTCTCTTTCTCTCTCTCACTAACTCACAGCTTCTCTTTCTCTCTCTCTCTCTCTCACTCACTCACAGCTTCCCTTTCTTTCTCTCTCTCTCACTCACACACAGCTTCTCTTTCTCTCTCTCTCTCACTCACTCACAGCTTCTCTCTCTCTCTCACTCACTCACAGCTTTCTTTCTCTCTCTCTGTCTCACTCACAGCTTCTCTCTCTCTCTCATTCACAGCTTCTCTCTCTCTCACTCACAGCTTCTCTTTCTTTCTCTCTCTCTCACTCACAGCTTCCCTTTCTCTCTCTCTCTCACACACACACACTCACAGCTTCTCTTTCTCTCTCTCTCACTCACAGCTTCTCTTTCTCACTCATTCAAAGCTTTCTCTCTCTCTCTGTCTCACTCACAGCTTCTCTTTCTCTCTCTCACTCACAGCTTCTCTTTCTCTCCCCCTCTCTCTCACTTACAGCTTGTCTTTCTCTCTCACACACACACTGCTTCTCTCTCTCACTCACAGCTTCTCTCTCTCTGTCTTTCTCTCACTCACAGCTTCTCTTTCCCTTCTCTCTCTCTCAATCACAGCTTCTCCCCCCCTCTCTCTCACTCACTCACAGCTTCTCACTCTCTCTCTCTCACTCACTCACAGCTTCTCTTTCACTCTCTCTCTCTCACTCACAGCTTCTTTCTTTCTCTCTCTCTCACACACAGCTTTTCTTTTTCTCTCTCTCACTCACTCAGTGCTTCTCTTTCACTCTCTCTTTCTCACACCTTCTCTTTCTCTCTCTCTCTCACTCACAGCTTCTCTTTTCTCTCTCTCTCTCACTCACTCACAGCTTTTCTTTCTCTCTCTCTCTCACTCACAGCTTCTCTTTCTCTCTCTCACTAACTCACAGCTTCTCTCTCTCTCTCTCTCTCACTCACTCACAGCTTCTCTTTCTCCCTCTCTCACTAACAGCTTCTTTCTCTCTCTCTCTCTTACTCACTCACTGCTTTTCTTTCTCTCTCTCTCTCTCACTCACAGCTTCTCTTTCGCTCTCTCTCTCACTCACAGCTTCTCTCTCTCTCTCTTTCTCTCACTCACAGCTTCTCTTTCCCTTCTCTCTCTCTCTCACTCACAGGTTCTCACTCTCTCTCACTCACTCACAGCTTCCCTTTCTCTCTCTCTCTCACTCACTCACAGCTTCTCTTTCTCTCTCTCTCTCACTAACTCACAGCTTCTCTTTCTCTCTCACTCACTCACAGCTTTCTTTCTCTCTCTCTGTGTCTCACTTACAGATTCTCTTTCTCTCTCTCACTCACTCAGCTTCTCTTTCTCTCTCTCTCACTCACAGCTTCTCATTCTCTCTCTCTCACTCTATCACTCACAGCTTCTCTTTCTCTCTCTCTCACTCACTCAGAGGTTCTCTTTCACTCTCTCTCTCTCACACCTTCTCTTTCTCTCTATCTCTCTCACTCACAGCTTCTCTTTTCTCTCTCTCTCTCTCACTCACTCACAGCTTTTCTTTCTCTCTCTCTCTCACTCACAGCTTCTCTTTCTCTCTCTCACTAACTCACAGCTTCTCTCTCTCTCTCACTCACTCACAGCTTCTCTCTCTCTCTCTCACTAACAGCTTCTTTCTCTCTCTCTCTCACTCACTCACAGCTTTTCTTTCTCTCACACTTTCTCTCTATCTCTCTCACTCACACCTTATCTTTTCTCTTTCTCTGTCTCTCTCAATCACAGCTTCTCTTTCTCTCTCTCTCACACAGCTTCTCTTTCTCTCTCTTTCTCTCACTCACTAACAGCTTCTCTTTCTCTCTCTCACTAACTCACAGCTTCTCTTTCTCTGTCTCTCTCTCACTCACTCACAGCTTCCCTTTCTCTCTCTCTCTCTCTCACTCACAGCTTCTCTTTCTCCGTCTCTCACTCACTCACAGCTTCTCTCTCTCTCTCACTCACTCACAGCTTTCTTTCTCTCTCTATGTTTCACTCACAGCTTCTCTCTCTCTCTCACACACACAGCTTCTCTTTCTCTCTCTCTCACTCACTCACAGCTTCTCTTTCTCTCTGTCTCTCACTCACTCACAGCTTCTATTTCTCTCTCTCACACACACAGCTTCTCTTTCTCTCTATCTCTCTCACTAACAGCTTCTCTTTTTTCTCTCTCTCTCTCACTCACAGCTTCTCTTTCTCTCCCTCACTAACTCACAGCTTCTCTTTCTCTCTCTCTCTCTCACTCACAGCTTCTCTCTCTCTCTCTCACTCACACCTTCTCTCTCACTCACTCTCTCACTCAGCTTCTCTTTCTTTCTTTCTCTCTCTCACAGCTTCTCTCTCTCTCACACACACCTTCTCTTTCTCTCACACACACTCACTCACAGCTTTCTCTTTCTCTGTCTCTCTCACTCACAGCTTCTCTATCTTTCTCTCTCTCTCTCACAGCTACTCTTTCTCTCTCTCTCTTTCACTCACTCACAGCTTTTCTTTCTCTCTCTCTCTCTCACTCATGACTTCTATTTCTCTCTCTCACACACACAGCTTCTCTATCTCTCTATCTCTCTCACTCACAGCTTCTCTCTCTTTCTCTGTCTCTCTCACTCACAGCTTCTCTTTCTTTCTCTCTCTCACAGCTACTCTTTCTCTCTCTCTCTCTCTCACTCACTCACAGCTTCTCTTTCTCTCTCTCTCTCACTCATGACTTCTATTTCTCTCTCACACACACAGCTTCTCTTTCTCTCTATCTCTCTCACTCACAGCTTCTCTTTTCTCTCTCTCTCTCACTCACTCACAGCTTCTCTTTCTCTCTCTCTCACTCACAGCTTCTCTTTCTCTCTCTCACTCACAGCTTCTCTTTCTTTCTCTCTCTCTCACTCACTCACAGCTTCCCTTTCTCTCTCTCTCTCTCACTCACTCACAGTTTCTATTTCTCTCTCTCTCACTCACTCACAGCTTCTCTTTCTCTCTCACTCACTCACAGCTTTCTTTCTCTCTCTCTCTGTCTCACTCACCGCTTCTCTTTCTCTCTCTCTCTCACTCAGCTTCTCTCTCTCTCTCTCTCACTCACAGCTTCTCATTCTCTCTCTCTCACTCTATCACTCACAGCTTCTCTTTCTCTCTCTCTCACTCACAGCTTCTCTTTCTCTCTCACTCACTCACAGCTTGTATTTCTCTCTCACACACACACTGCGTCTCTCTCTCTCTCACAGCTTCTCTTTCTCTCTCTCACACATATCTTCTCTTTCTCTCTCTCTCTCATTCACAACTTCTATTTCTCTCTCACTCACTCACAGCTTCTCTTTCTCTCTCTCTCACTCACAGCTTCTCTTTCTCTCTCTCTCTCTCACTCACAGCTTCTCTCTCTCTCACACTCACAGCTTTCTTTCTCTCTCTCTCACTCACTCACAGCTTCTCTTTCGCTCTCTCTCTCACTCACAGCATCTCTCTTTCTCTCACTTACAGATTCTCTTTCCCTTCTCTCTCTCTCTCACTCACAGCTTCTCCCTCCCTCTCTCTCTCTCTCTCTCTCACTCACAGCTTCTCACTCTCTCTCTCTCACTCACAGCTTCTCTTTCTCTCTCACACACATAACTTCTCTTTCTCTCTCTCTCACTCACAGCTTCTCTTTTTCTCTCACACACACACTCACAGATTCTCCATCTCTCTCACTCACAGCTTCTCTTTCTCTCTCTCTCACTCACAGCTTCTATTTCTCTCTGTATCTCTCACTCATAGCTTCCCTTTCTCTCTCTCTCTCATTCACATCTTCTTTCTCTCTCTCTCTCAATCATAGCTTTTCTTTCTCTCTCTCTCACTCACTCACAGCTTCTCTTTCACTCTCTCTCTCTCACTCACAGCTTCTCTTTCACTGTCTCTCACTCACAGCTTCTCTTTCTCTCTCTCTCTCTCACTCACAACTTCTCTTTCTATCACTCTCACACATACAGTTTCTATTTCTCTCTCTCTCACTCACTCACAGCTTCTATTTCGCTCTCTCACTCACAGCTTCTCTTTCTTTCTCTCTCTCTCTCACTCACTCATGACTTCTATTTCTCTCTCACACACACACAACTTCTCTTTCTCTCTATCTCTCTCACTCACAGATTCTCTTTTCTCTCTCTCACTCACTCACTCACAGCTTCTCTTTCTCTCTATCTCTCTCACTCACAGCTTCTCTTTTCTCTCTCTCTCTCACTCACTCACAGCTTCTCTTTCTCTCTCTCTTTCTCACACAGCTTCTCTTTCTCTCTCTCTCTCTCTCTCACTCACTCACAGCTTCTCTTTCTCTCTCTCTCTCACTCACTCAAAGGTTCTCTCTCTCTCACTCCCTCACAGCTTTCTTTCTCTCTCTCTGTCTCACTCACAGCTTCTCTCTCTATCTCACTCACAGATTCTCTCTCTCTCACTCACAGCTTCTCTCTCTCTCTCTCTCTCACTCACTCACAGCTTCCCTTTCTCTCTCTCACACACACACACACTCTCACAGCTTCTCTTTCTCTCTCTCTCTCTCTCACTCACTCACAGCTTCTCTTTCTCTCTCACTCACTCACAGCTTTCTCTCTCTCTCTGTCTCACTCATGGCTTCTCTTTCTCTCTCTCACTCACAGCTTCTCTTTCTCTCTCTCTCTCTCTCACACAGCTTGTCTTTCTCTCTCACACACACTGCTTCTCTCTCTCTCACACAGCTTCTCTTTCTCTCTCTCTCTCACTCACAGCTTCTCTCTCTCTCTCTTTCTCTCACTCACAGCTTCTCTTTCCCTTCTCTCTCTCAATCACAGATTCTCCCCCCTCTCTCTCTCTCACTCACTCACAGGTACTCACTCTCTCTCTCACTCACTCACAGCTTCTCTTTCACTTTCTCTCTCTCACTCACAGCTTCTTTCTTTCTCTCACACTCACTCAGAGCTTCTCTTTCACTCTCTCTCTCACACCTTCTCTTTCTCTCTATCTCTCTCACTCACAGCTTATCTTTTCTCTCTCTCTCTCACTCACTCACAGCTTCTCTTTCTCTCTCTCACTCACTCACAGCTTCTCTTTCTCTCTCTCTCACTCAGTCACAGCTTCTCTTTCTCTCTCTCTCTCACTCACTCACAGCTTCTATTTCTCTCTCACACACACACACAGCTTCTCTTTCTCTCTATCTCTCTCACTCACAGCTTCTCTTTTCTCTCTCTCTCTCACTCACTCACAGCTTCTCTTTCTCCCTCTCTCACTCACAGCTTCTCTTTCTCTCTCTCACTCTCACAGCTTCTCTTTCTCTCTCACTCACTCACAGCATCCCTTTCTCTCTCACACACACACTCACTCACAGCTTCCCTCTCTCTCTGTCACTCACTCACAGCTTCTCTTTCTCTCTCACTCACTCACAGCTTTCTTTCTCTCTCTCTGTCTCACTCACAGCTTCTCTTTCTCTCTCTCTCTCTCACTCAGCTTCTCTTTCTCTCTCTCTCTCACTCACAGCTTCTCTTTCTCTCTCTCATTCACAGCTTCTATTTCTCTCTCTCTCACTCACAGCTTCTCTTTCTCTCTCTCTCTCTCACTCACAGCTTCTCTCTCTCTCTCACTCACAGCTTTTTTCTCTCTCTCTCTCACTCACTCACAGCTTCTCTTTCGCTCTCTCTCTCACTCACAGCATCTCTCTCTTTCTCTCACTTACAAATTCTCTTTCCCTTCTCTCTCTCTCTCACTCACAGCTTCTCCCTCCCTCTCTCTCTATCTCTCACTCACTCACAGCTTCTCACTCTCTCTCTCTCTCTCACTCACAGCTTCTCTTTCTCTCACACACATAGCTTCTCTCTCTCTCTCTCTCTCATTCACAGCTTCTATTTCTCTCTCTCTCACTCACAGCTTCTCTTTCTCTCTCTCTCTCACTCACTCACAGCTTCCCTTTCTCTCTCTCTCTCTCACTCACTCACAGCTTCTCTTTCTCTCTCTCTCTCTCTCATTCACAGCTTCTATTTCTCTCTCTCTCACTCACAGCTTCTCTTTCTCTCTCTCTCTCACTCACTCACAGCTTCCCTTTCTCTCTCTCTCTCTCTGTCTCACTCACAGCTTCTCTTTCTCTCTCTCTCTCACTCAGCTTCTCTTTCTCTCTCTCTCACTCACAGCTTCTCATTCTCTCTCTCTCACTCTATCACTCACAGCTTCTCTTTCTCTCTCTCACACACTCACAGCTTCTCTTTCTCTCTCTCACACTCACAGCTTCTCTTTCTCTCTCTCTCTCACTCAGCTTCTCTTTCTCTCTCTCTCACTCACAGCTTCTCATTCTCTCTCTCTCACTCTATCACTCACAGCTTCTCTTTCTCTCTCTCACACACACACTGCTTCTCTCTCTCTCTCTCACAGCTTCTCTTTCTCTCTCTCTCTCACTCACAGCTTCTCTTTCTCTCTCTCACACATAGCTTCTCTTTCTCTCTATCTCTCATTCACAGCTTCTATTTCTCTCTCTCTCACACAGCTTCTCTTTCTCTCTCTCTCTCTCACTCACAGCTTCTCTTTCTCTCTCTCTCTCACTCACAGCTTCTCTCTCTGTCTGACTCAAAGCTTTCTTTCTCTCTCTCTCACTCACTCACAGCTTCTCTTTCACTCTCTCTCTCACTCACAGCATCTCTCTCTTTCTCTCACTTACAGATTCTCTTTCCCTTCTCTCTCTCTCTCACTCACAGCTTCTCCCTCCCTCTCTCTCTATCTCTCACTCACTCACATCTTCTCCCTCCCTCTCTCTCTCTCTCACTCACAGCTTCTTACTCTCTCTCTCTCTCACTCACTGCTTCTCTTTCTCTCTCACACACATATAGCTTCTCGTTCTCTCTCTCTCTCATTCACAGCTTCTATTTCTCTCTCTCTCACTCACAGCTTCTCTTTCTCTCTCTCTCACTCACAGCTTCTCTTTCTCTCTCTCTCTCTCACTCACAGCTTCTCTTTCTCTCTCTCTCACTCACAGCTTCTATTTCTCTCTGTATCTCTCACTCATAACTTCCCTTTCTCTCTCTCTCTCATTCACATCTTCTTTCTCTCTCTCTCTCTCTCAATCACAGCTTTTCTTTCTCTCTCTCTCACTCACTCATAGCTTCTCTTTCACTCTCTCTCTCTCACTCACAGCTTCTCTTTCACTGTCTCTCTCTCACAGCTTCTCTTTCTCTCTCACTCACTCACAACTTCTCTTTCTATCTCTCTCACACACACAGCTTCTCTTTCTCTCTCTCTCACTCACTCACAGCTTCTATTTTGCTCTCTCACTCACAGCTTCTCTTTCTTTCTCTCTCTCTCACTCACTCACGACTTCTATTTCTCTCTCACACACACACAACTTCTCTTTCTCTCTATCTCTCACTCACAGATTCTCTCTCTCTCTCTCATTCACAGCTTGTCTTTCTCTCTCACACACACACTGCTTCTCTCTCTCACAGCTTCTCTTTCTCTCTCTCTCTCACTCACACCTTCTCTCTCTCTCTTTCTCTCACTCACAGCTTCTCTTTCCCTTCTCTCTCTCAATCACAGCTTCTCCCCCCTCTCTCTCTCACTCACTCACAGCTTCTCACTCTCTCTCTCACTCACTCACAGCTTCTCTTTCACTCTCTCTCTCTCACTCACAGCTTCTTTCTTTCTCTCTCTCAATCACAGCTTTTCTTTCTCTCTCTCTCACTCACTCAGAGCTTCTCTTTCACTCTCTCTCTCACACCTTCTCTTTCTCTCTATCTCTCTCACTCACAGCTTATCTTTTCTCTCTCTCTCTCACTCACTCACAGCTTCTCTTTCTCTCTCTCACTCACTCACAGCTCTTTCTCTCTCTCTCACTCAGTCACAGCTTCTCTTTCTCTCTCTCTCTCACTCACTCACAGCTTCTATTTCTCTCTCACACACACACACAGCTTCTCTTTCTCTCTATCTCTCTCACTCACAGCTTCTCTTTTCTCTCTCTCTCTCACTCACTCATAGCTTCTCTTTCTCTCTCTCTCCCTCACAGCTTCTCTTTCTCTCCCTCACTAACTCACAGCTTCTCTTTCTCTCTCTCTCTCACTCACAGCTTCTCTTTCTCTCTCTCTCACTCACAACTTCTCTCTCGCTCACTCTCTCACTCAGCTTCTCTTTCTTTCTTTCTCTCTCTCACAGCTTCTCTTTCTCTCTCTCTCTGACACAGCTTCTCTTTCTCTCACACACACTCACTCAGAGCTTCTCTCTCTTTCTCTGTCTCTCTCACTCACAGCTTCTCTTTCTCTCTCTCTCTCACAGCTACTCTCTCTCTCTCTCTCACTCACTCACTCACAGGTTCTCTTTCTCTCTCTCTCACTCACTCATGACTTCTATTTCTCTCTCTCACACACACACAGCTTCTCTTTCTCTCTATCTCTCTCACTCACAGCTTCTCTTTTCTCTCTCTCTCTCACTCATTCACAGCTTCTCTTTCTCCCTCTCTCACTCACAACTTCTCTTTCTCTCTCTCACTAACTCACAGCTTCTCTTTCTCTCTCACTCACTCACAGCTTCCCTTTCTCTCTCTCTCTCTCACTCACTCACAGCTTCTCTCTCTCACTCACTCACAGCTTCTCTTTCTCTCTCACTCACTCACAGCTTTCTTTCTCTCTCTCTCTGTCTCACTCACAGCTACTCTTTCTCTCTCTCTCTCACTCAGCTTCTCTTTCTCTCTCACTCACTCACGGCTTCTCATTCTCTCTCTCTCACTCTATCACTCACAGCTTCTCTTTCTCTCTCTCTCTCACTCACAGCTTCTCTTTCTCTCTCTCATTCACAGCTTCTATTTCTCTCTCTGTCACTCACAGCTTCTCTTTCTCTCTCTCTCTCTCACAGCTTCTCTCTCTCTCACTCACAGCTTTTCTCTCTCTCTCTCTCACTCACTCACAGCTTCTCTTTTGCTCTCTCTCTCACTCACAGCATCTCTCTCTTTCTCTCACCTACAGATTCTCTTTCCCTTCTCTCTCTCTCTCACTCACAGCTTCTCCCTCCCTCTCTCTCTATCTCTCACAGCTTCTCTTTCTCTCTCTCTCTCATTCACAGCTTCTATTTCTCTCTCTCTCACTCAGAGCTTCTCTCTCTCTCTCTCTCTCTCACTCACAGCTTCTCTTTCTCTCTCACACACACACTCACAGATTCTCCATATCTCTCTCACTCACAACTTCTCTTTCTCTCTCTCTCTCACTCACAGCTTCTATTTCTCTGTATCTCTCACTCATAGCTTCTCTTTCTCTCACACACACACTCTCACAGATTCTCCATATCTCTCTCACTCACAGCTTCTCTTTCTCTTTCTCTCTCACTCACAGCTTCTATTTCTCTGTATCTCTCACTCATAGCTTCCCTTTCTCTCTCTATCTCACACAGATTCTTTCTCTCTCTCTCTCACTCTATCACTCACAGCTTCTCTTTCTCTCTCTCTCTCACTCACAGCTTCTCTTTCTCTCTCTCCCTAACTCACAGCTTGTCTTTCTCTCTCACACACACACTGCTTCTCTCTCTCTCACAGCTTCTCTTTCTCTCTCTTTCTCTCTCTCAAATAGCTTCTCTTTCTCTCTTTCTCTCGTTCACAGCTTCTATTTCTCTCTCACACACTCACAGCTTCTCTCTCTCTCACTCACAACGTCTCTCTCTCTCTCACTCACAGCTTTTCTTCCTCTCTCTCTCTCACTCACAGCTTCTCTGTCGCTCTCTCTCTCACTCACAGCTTCTCTCTCTCTCTTTCTCTCACTCACAACTTCTCTTTCCCTTCTCTCTCTCTCACTCACAGCTTCTCACTCTCTCTCACTCACTCACAGCTTCCCTTTCTCTCTCTCTCTCACTCACTCACAGCTTCTCTTTCTCTCTCTCTCACTCACTCACAGCTTCTCTTTCTCTCTCACTCACTCACAGCTTTCTTTCTCTCTCTCTCTGTCTCACTTACAGATTCTCTTTCTCTCTCTCTCTCACTCACAACCTCTTTCCCTTCTCTCTCTCTCACTCACAGCTTCTCACTCTCTCTCACTCACTCTATCACTCACAGCTTCTCTTTCTCTCTCTCTCTCACTCACAGCTTCTCTCTCTCTCTCTCTTACTCACAGCTTGTATTTCTCTCTCACACACACACTGCTTCTCTCTCTCTCTCACAGCTTCTCTTTCTCTCTCTCTCTCACTCACAGCTTCTCTCTCTCTCTCTCACTCACAGCTTTTTTTCTCTCTCTCTCACAATCACTCACAGCTTCTCTTTCACTCTCTCTCTCACTCACAGCATCTCTCTCTTTCTCTCACTTACAGATTCTCTTTCCCTTCTCTCTCTCTCTCACTCACAGCTTCTCCCTCCCTCTCTCTCTCTCTCACTCACTCACAGCTTCTCACTCTCTCTCTCTCTCACAGCTTCTCTTTCTCTCTAACACACATAGCTTCTCTTTCTCTCTCTCTCTCACTCACATCTTCTTTCTCTCTCTCTCTCAATCACAGCTTTTCTTTCTCTCTCTCTCACTCACTCACAGCTTCTCTTTCACTCTCTCTCTCTCACTCACAGCTTCTCTTTCACTGTCTCTCACTCACAGCTTCTCTTTCTCTCTCTCTCACTCACTCACAGCTTCTATTTCGCTCCCTCACTCACAGCTTCTCTTTCTTTCTCTCTCTCTCTCACTCACTCACAATTTCTATTTCTCTCTCACACACACACAACTTCTCTTTCTCTCTATCTCTCTCACTCACAGATTCTCTTTTCTCTCTCTCACTCACTCACTCACAGCTTCTCATTCTCTCTATCTCTCTCACTCACAGCTTCTCTTTTCTCTCTCTCTCTCACTCACTCACAGCTTCTCTTTCTCTCTCTCTCTTTCTCACTCACAGCTTCTCTTTCTCTCTCTCACTAACTCACAGCTTCTCTCTCTCTCTCTCACTCACAGCTTCTATTTCTATGTCTCTCACTCACAGCTTCTCTTTCTCTCTCTCTCACTCACTCACAACTTCTCTTTCTATCTCTCTCACACAGACAGCTTCTCATTCTCTCTCTCACTCTATCACTCACAGCTTCTCTTTCTCTCTCTCACTCACAGCTTGTCTTTCTCTCTCTCACTCACTCAAGCTTGTATTTCTCTCTCACACACACTGCTTCTCTCTCTCACAGCTTCTCTTTCTCTCTCTCTCTCACTTACAGCTTCTCTTTCTCTCTCTCATATAGCTTCTCTTTCTCTCTCTCTCTCGTTCACAGCTTCTATTTCTCTCTCTCACACTCACAGCTTCTCTCTCTCTCTCTCTCACTCACAGCTTCTCTCTCTCTCACTCACTCATAGCTTTTCTTCCTCTCTCTCTCTCTCACTCACAGCTTCTCTGTCGCTCTCTCTCTCACTCACAGCTTCTCTTTCCCTTCTCTCTCTCACTCACAGCTTCTCACTCTCTCTCACTCACTCACAGCTTCCCTTTCTCTCTCTCTCTCACTCACTCACAGCTTCTCTTTCTCTCTCTCTCTCTCACTCACTCACAGCTTCTCTTTCTCTCTCACTCACTCACAGCTTTCTTTCTCTCTCTCTCTGTCTCACTTACAGATTCTCTTTCTCTCTCTCTCTCATTCACAGCTTCTATTTCTCTCTCTCTCACTCACAGCTTCTCTTTCTCTCTCTTTCTCTCACTCACAGCTTCTCTTTCTCTCTCACACACACACTCACAGATTCTCCATATCTCTCTCACTCACAGCTTCTCTTTCTCTCTCTCTCTCACTCACAGCTTCTATTTCTCTGTATCTCTCACTCATAGCTTCTCTTTCTCTCACACACACACTCTCACAGATTCTCCATATCTCTCTCACTCACAGCTTCTCTTTCTCTTTCTCTCTCACTCACAGCTTCTCTTTCTCTCTCTCTCTCACTCACAGCTTCTCTTTCTCTCTCACACACACACTGCTTCTCTTTCACTCTCTCTCTCTCACTCACAGCTTCTCTTTCACTGTCTCTCACTCACAGCTTCTCTTTCTCTCTCTCTCACTCACTCACAGCTTCTATTTCGCTCCCTCACTCACAGCTTCTCTTTCTTTCTCTCTCTCTCTCACTCACTCACAATTTCTATTTCTCTCTCACACACACACAACTTCTCTTTCTCTCTATCTCTCTCACTCACAGATTCTCTTTTCTCTCTCTCACTCACTCACTCACAGCTTCTCATTCTCTCTATCTCTCTCACTCACAGCTTCTCTTTTCTCTCTCTCTCTCACTCACTCACAGCTTCTCTTTCTCTCTCTCTCTTTCTCACTCACAGCTTCTCTTTCTCTCTCACTAACTCACAGCTTCTCTCTCTCTCTCTCACTCACAGCTTCTATTTCTATGTCTCTCACTCACAGCTTCTCTTTCTCTCTCTCTCACTCACTCACAACTTCTCTTTCTATCTCTCTCACACAGACAGCTTCTCATTCTCTCTCTCACTCTATCACTCACAGCTTCTCTTTCTCTCTCTCACTCACAGCTTGTCTTTCTCTCTCTCACTCACTCAAGCTTGTATTTCTCTCTCACACACACACTGCTTCTCTCTCTCTCACAGCTTCTCTTTCTCTCTCTCTCTCACTTACAGCTTCTCTTTCTCTCTCTCATATAGCTTCTCTTTCTCTCTCTCTCTCGTTCACAGCTTCTATTTCTCTCTCTCACACTCACAGCTTCTCTCTCTCTCTCTCTCACTCACAGCTTCTCTCTCTCTCACTCACTCATAGCTTTTCTTCCTCTCTCTCTCTCTCACTCACAGCTTCTCTGTCGCTCTCTCTCTCACTCACAGCTACTCTTTCCCTTCTCTCTCTCACTCACTCACAGCTTCCCTTTCTCTCTCTCTCTCACTCACTCACAGCTTCTCTTTCTCTCTCTCTCTCTCACTCACTCACAGCTTCTCTTTCTCTCTCACTCACTCACAGCTTTCTTTCTCTCTCTCTCTGTCTCACTTACAGATTCTCTTTCTCTCTCTCTCTCATTCACAGCTTCTATTTCTCTCTCTCTCACTCACAGCTTCTCTTTCTCTCTCTTTCTCTCACTCACAGCTTCTCTTTCTTTCTCACACACACACTCACAGATTCTCCATATCTCTCTCACTCACAGCTTCTCTTTCTCTCTCTCTCTCACTCACAGCTTCTCTTTCTCTCTCTCTCTCACTCACAGCTTCTCTTTCTCTCTCACACACACACTGCTTCTCTTTCACTCTCTCTCTCTCACTCACAGCTTCTATTTCTTTGTCTCTCACTCACAGCTTCTCTTTCTCTCTCTCTCACTCACTCACAACTTCTCTTTCTATCTCTCTCACACACACAGCTTCTCATTCTCTCTCTCACTCTATCACTCACAGCTTCTCTTTCTTCTCTCTCTCACTCACAGCTTCTCTTTCTCTCTCTCTCTCACTCACAGCTTGTCTTTCTCTCACACACACACACTGCTTCTCTCTCTCTCACAGCTTCTCTTTCTCTCTCTTTCTCTCTCTCACATAGCTTCTCTTTCTCTCTCTCTCTCGTTCACAGCTTCTATTTCTCTCTCACACACTCACAGCTTCTCTCTCTCTCTCTCTCTCACTCACAACATCTCTCTCTCTCTCTCACTCACAGCTTTTCTTCCTCTCTCTCTCTCTCACTCACAGCTTCTCTGTCGCTCTCTCTCACTCACAGCTTCTCTCTCTCTCTTTCTCTCACTCACAACTTCTCTTTCCCTTCTCTCTCTCTCACTCACAGCTTCTCACTCTCTCTCACTCACTCACAGCTTCCCTTTCTCTCTCTCTCTCACTCACTCACAGATTCTCTTTCTCTCTCTCTCACTCACTCACAGCTTCTCTTTCTCTCTCACTCACTCACAGCTTTCTTTCTCTCTCTCTCTGTCTCACTTACAGATTCTCTTTCTCTCTCTCTCTCTCACTCAGCTTCTCTTTCTCTCTCTCTCACTCACAGCTTCTCATTCTCTCTCTCTCGATCTATCACTCACAGCTTCTCTTTCTCTCTCTCTCACTCACAGCTTCTCTTTCTCACTCTCTCACTCACAGCTTGTATTTCTCTCTCACACACACACTGCTTCTCTCTCTCTCTCACAGCTTCTCTTTCTCTCTCTCTCTCACTCACAGCTTCTCTCTCTCTCTCTTTCACTCACAGCTTTTTTTCTCTCTTTCTCTCTCAATCACTCACAGCCTCTCTTTCGCTCTCTCTCTCACTCACAGCATCTCTCTCTTTCTCTCACTTACAGATTCTCCTTCCCTTCTCTCTCTCTCTCACTCACAGCTTCTCCCTCCCTCTCTCTCTCTCTCTCACTCACTCACAGCTTCTCACTCTCTCTCTCTCTCACTCACAGCTTCTCTTTCTCTCTAACACACATAGCTTCTCTTTCTCTCTCTCTCTCATTCACAGCTTCTCTTTCTCTCTCACACACACACTCACAGATTCTCCATCTCTCTCACTCACAGCTTCTCTTTCTCTCTCTCTCACTCACAGCTTCTATTTCTCTCTGCATCTCTCACTCATAGCTTCCCTTTCTCTCTCTCTCTCACTCACATCTTCTTTCTCTCTCTCTCTCTCAATCACAGCTTTTCTTTCTCTCTCTCTCACTCACTCACGGCTTCTCTTTCACTCTCTCTCTCTCACTCACAGCTTCTCTTTCACTGTCTCTCACTCACAGCTTCTCTTTCTCTCTCTCTCACTCACTCACAGCTTCTATTTCGCTCCCTCACTCACAGCTTCTCTTTCTTTCTCTCTCTCTAACTCACTCACAATTTCTATTTCTCTCTCTCACACACACAACTTCTCTTTCTCTCTATCTCTCTCACTCACAGATTCTCTTTTCTCTCTCTCACTCACTCACTTACAGCTTCTATTTCTCTCTCTCACACTCACAGCTTCTCTCTCTCTCTCTCACTAACTCACAGCTTTTCTTCCTCTCTCTCTCTATCACTCACAGCTTCTCTGTCGCTCTCTCTCTCACTCACAGCTTCTCTTTCCCTTCTCTCTCTCTCTCACTCACAGCTTCTCACTCTCTCTCACTCACTCACAGCTTCCCTTTCTCTCTCTCTCTCTCACTCACTCACAGCTTCTCTTTCTCTCTCTCTCTCACTCACTCACAGCTTCTCTTTCTCTCTCACTCACTCACAGCTTCTCTTTCTCTCTCTCTCTCTCTCACTCACTCACAGCTTCCCTTTCTTTTTCTCTCTCTCTCACTCACTCACAGCTTCTATTTCTCTCTCTCTCTTTCTCACTCACAGCTTCTCTTTCTCTCTCTCACTAACTCACAGCTTCTCTTTCTCTCTCTCTCTCACTCACTCACAGCTTCCCTTTCTTTCTCTCTCTCTCACTCACTCACAGCTTCTCTTTCTCTCTCTCTCTCACTCACTCACAGCTTCTCTCTCTCTCTCACTCACTCACAGCTTTCTTTCTCTCTCTCTGTCTCACTCACAGCTTCTCTCTCTCTCTCATTCACAGCTTCTCTCTCTCTCTCTCACTCACAGCTTCTCTTTCTTTCTCTCTCTCTCACTCACAGCTTCCCTTTCTCTCTCTCTCACACACACACACTCACAGCTTCTCTTTCTCTCTCTCTCACTCACAGCTTCTCTTTCTCACTCATTCAAAGCTTTCTCTCTCTCTCTGTCTCACTCACAGCTTCTCTTTCTCTCTCTCACTCACAGCTTCTCTTTCTCTCCCCCTCTCTCTCACTTACAGCTTGTCTTTCTCTCTCTCACACACACTGCTTCTCTCTCTCACTCACAGCTTCTCTCTCTCTGTCTTTCTCTCACTCACAGCTTCTCTCTCCCTTCTCTCTCTCTCAATCACAGCTTCTCCCCCCCTCTCTCTCACTCACTCACAGCTTCTCACTCTCTCTCTCTCACTCACTCACAGCTTCTCTTTCACTCTCTCTCTCTCACTCACAGCTTCCTTCTTTCTCTCTCTCTCACACACAGCTTTTCTTTTTCTCTCTCTCACTCACTCAGTGCTTCTCTTTCACTCTCTCTTTCTCACACCTTCTCTTTCTCTCTCTCTCTCACTCACAGCTTCTCTTTTCTCTCTCTCTCTCACTCACTCACAGCTTTTCTTTCTCTCTCTCTCTCACTCACAGCTTCTCTTTCTCTCTCTCACTAACTCACAGCTTCTCTCTCTCTCTCTCTCTCACTCACTCACAGCTTCTCTTTCTCTCTCTCTCACTAACAGCTTCTTTCTCTCTCTCTCTCTTACTCACTCACTGCTTTTCTTTCTCTCTCTCTCTCTCACTCACAGCTTCTCTTTCACTCTCTCTCTCACTCACAGCTTCTCTCTCTCTCTTTCTCTCACTCACAGCTTCTCTTTCCCTTCTCTCTCTCTCTCACTCACAGGTTCTCACTCTCTCTCACTCACTCACAGCTTCCCTTTCTCTCTCTCTCTCTCACTCACTCACAGCTTCTCTTTCTCTCTCTCTCTCTCACTAACTCACAGCTTCTCTTTCTCTCTCACTCACTCACAGCTTTCTTTCTCTCTCTCTCTGTCTCACTTACAGATTCTCTTTCTCTCTCTCACTCACTCAGCTTCTCTTTCTCTCTCTCTCACTCACAGCGTCTCATTCTCTCTCTCTCACTCTATCACTCACAGCTTCTCTTTCTCTCTCTCTCACTCACTCAGAGGTTCTCTTTCACTCTCTCTCTCTCACACCTTCTCTTTCTCTCTATCTCTCTCACTCACAGCTTCTCTTTTCTCTCTCTCTCTCACTCACTCACAGCTTTTCTTTCTCTCTCTCTCTCACTCACAGCTTCTCTTTCTCTCTCTCACTAACTCACAGCTTTCTCTCTCACTCACAGCTTCTCTCTCTCTCTCTCTCACTAACAGCTTCTTTCTCTCTCTCTCACTCACTCACAGCTTTTCTTTCTCTCACACTTTCTCTCTATCTCTCTCACTCACACCTTATCTTTTCTCTTTCTCTGTCTCTCTCAATCACAGCTTCTCTTTCTCTCTCTCTCTCACAGCTTCTCGTTCTCTCTCTTTCTCTCACTCACTAACAGCTTCTCTTTCTCTCTCTCACTAACTCACAGCTTCTCTTTCTCTCTCTCTCTCTCACTCACTCACAGCTTCCCTTTCTCTCTCTCTCTCTCTCACTCACAGCTTCTCTTTCTCTGTCTCTCACTCACTCACAGCTTCTCTTTCTCTCTCTCTCTCACTCACTCACAGCTTCTATTTCTCTCTCTCTCACACACACAGCTTCTCTTTCTCTCTATCTCTCTCACTCACAGCTTCTCTTTTTTCTCTCTCTCTCTCTTTCACTCACAGCTTCTCTTTCTCTCCCTCACTAACTCACAGCTTCTCTTTCTCTCTCTCTCTCTCACTCACAGCTTCTCTCTCTCTCTCTCACTCACACCTTCTCTCTCACTCACTCTCTCACTCAGCTTCTCTTTCTTTCTTTCTCTCTCTCACAGCTTCTCTCTCTCTCACACACCTTCTCTTTCTCTCTCACACACTCACTCACAGCTTTCTCTTTCTCTGTCTCTCTCACTCACAGCTTCTCTTTCTTTCTCTCTCTCTCTCACTCATGACTTCTATTTCTCTCTCTCACACACACAGCTTCTCTATCTCTCTATCTCTCTCACTCACAGCTTCTCTCTCTTTCTCTGTCTCTCTCACTCACAGCTTCTCTTTCTTTCTCTCTCTCACAGCTACTCTTTCTCTCTCTCTCTCTCTGACTCACTCACAGCTTCTCTTTCTCTCTCTCTCACTCATGACTTCTATTTCTCTCTCACACACACAGCTTCTCTTTCTCTCTATCTCTCTCACTCACAGCTTCTCTTTTCTCTCTCTCTCTCACTCACTCACAGCTTCTCTTTCTCTCTCTCTCACTCACAGCTTCTCTTTCTCTCTCTCACTCACAGCTTCTCTTTCTTTCTCTCTTCTCTCACTCACTCACAGCTTCCCTTTCTCTCTCTCTCTCTCACTCACTCACAGTTTCTATTTCTCTCTCTCTCACTCACTCACAGCTTCTCTTTCTCTCTCACTCACTCACAGCTTTCTTTCTCTCTCTCTCTGTCTCACTCACCGCTTCTCTTTCTCTCTCTCTCTCACTCAGCTTCTCTTTCTCTCTCTCTCACTCACAGCTTCTCATTCTCTCTCTCTCACTCTATCACTCACAGCTTCTCTTTCTCTCTCTCTCACTCCCAGCTTCTCTTTCTCTCTCTCTCACTCACAGCTTGTATTTCTCTCTCACACACACACTGCGTCTCTCTCTCTCTCACACAGCTTCTCTTTCTCTCTCTCACACATAGCTTCTCTTTCTCTCTCTCTCTCATTCACAGCTTCTATTTCTCTCTCACTCACTCACAGCTTCTCTTTCTCTCTCTCTCACTCACAGCTTCTCTTTCTCTCTCTCTCTCTCACTCACAGCTTCTCTCTCTCTCACACTCACAGCTTTCTTTCTCTCTCTCTCACTCACTCACAGCTTCTCTTTCGCTCTCTCTCTCACTCACAGCATCTCTCTCTTTCTCTCACTTACAGATTCTCTTTCCCTTCTCTCTCTCTCTCACTCACAGCTTCTCCCTCCCTCTCTCTCTCTCTCTCTCTCTCACTCACAGCTTCTCACTCTCTCTCTCTCACTCACAGCTTCTCTTTCTCTCTCTCACACACATAACTTCTCTTTCTCTCTCTCTCACTCACAGCTTCTCTTTTTCTCTCACACACACACTCACAGATTCTCCATCTCTCTCACTCACAGCTTCTCTTTCACTCTCTCTCACTCACAGCTTCTATTTCTCTCTGTATCTCTCACTCATAGCTTCCCTTTCTCTCTCTCTCTCATTCACATCTTCTTTCTCTCTCTCTCTCTCAATCATAGCTTTTCTTTCTCTCTCTCTCACTCACTCACAGCTTCTCTTTCACTCTCTCTCTCTCACTCACAGCTTCTCTTTCACTGTCTCTCACTCACAGCTTCTCTTTCTCTCTCTCTCTCTCACTCACAACTTCTCTTTCTATCACTCTCACACATACAGTTTCTATTTCTCTCTCTCTCACTCACTCACAGCTTCTATTTCGCTCTCTCACTCACAGCTTCTCTTTCTTTCTCTCTCTCTCTCACTCACTCACGACTTCTATTTCTCTCTCACACACACACAACTTCTCTTTCTCTCTATCTCTCTCACTCACAGATTCTCTTTTCTCTCTCTCACTCACTCACTCACAGCTTCTCTTTCTCTCTATCTCTCTCACTCACAGCTTCTCTTTTCTCTCTCTCTCTCACTCACTCACAGCTTCTCTTTCTCTCTCTCTCTTTCTCACACAGCTTCTCTTTCTCTCTCTCTCTCACTCACTCACAGCTTCTCTTTCTCTCTCTCTCTCACTCACTCAAAGGTTCTCTCTCTCTCACTCACTCACAGCTTTCTTTCTCTCTCTCTGTCTCACTCACAGCTTCTCTCTCTCTCTCACTCACAGATTCTCTCTCTCTCACTCACAGCTTCTCTCTCTCTCTCTCTCTCACTCACTCACAGCTTCCCTTTCTCTCTCTCTCACACACACACACTCTCACAGCTTCTCTTTCTCTCTCTCTCTCTCTCACTCACTCACAGCTTCTCTTTCTCTCTCACTCACTCACAGCTTTCTCTCTCTCTCTGTCTCACTCACGGCTTCTCTTTCTCTCTCTCACTCACAGCTTCTCTTTCTCTCTCTCTCTCTCACAGCTTGTCTTTCTCTCACACACACACTGCTTCTCTCTCACACACACAGCTTCTCTTTCTCTCTCTCTCTCACTCACAGCTTCTCTCTCTCTCTTTCTCTCACTCACAGCTTCTCTTTCCCTTCTCTCTCTCAATCACAGATTCTCCCCCCTCTCTCTCTCACTCACTCACAGGTACTCACTCTCTCTCTCACTCACTCACAGCTTCTCTTTCACTTTCTCTCTCTCACTCACAGCTTCTTTCTTTCTCTCTCTCAATCACAGCTTTTCTTTCTCTCTCACACACTCACTCAGAGCTTCTCTTTCACTCTCTCTCTCACACCTTCTCTTTCTCTCTATCTCTCTCACTCACAGCTTATCTTTTCTCTCTCTCTCTCACTCACTCACAGCTTCTCTTTCTCTCTCTCACTCACTCACAGCTTCTCTTTCTCTCTCTCACTCAGTCACAGCTTCTCTTTCTCTCTCTCTCTCACTCACTCACAGCTTCTATTTCTCTCTCTCACACACACACACACAGCTTCTCTTTCTCTCTATCTCTCTCACTCACAGCTTCTCTTTTCTCTCTCTCTCTCACTCACTCACAGCTTCTCTTTCTCCCTCTCTCACTCACAGCTTCTCTTTCTCTCTCTCACTCTCACAGCTTCTCTTTCTCTCTCACTCACTCACAGCATCCCTTTCTCTCTCTCTCTCACACTCACTCACAGCTTCCCTCTCTCTCTCTCACTCACTCACAGCTTCTCTTTCTCTCTCACTCACTCACAGCTTTCTTTCTCTCTCTCTGTCTCACTCACAGCTTCTCTTTCTCTCTCTCTCTCTCACTCAGCTTCTCTTTCTCTCTCTCTCACTCACAGCTTCTCATTCTCTCTCTCTCACTCTATCACTCACAGCTTCTCTTTCTCTCTCTCTCTCACTCACAGCTTCTCTTTCTCTCTCTCATTCACAGCTTCTATTTCTCTCTCTCTCACTCACAGCTTCTCTTTCTCTCACTCTCTCTCACTCACAGCTTCTCTCTCTCTCACTCACAGCTTTTTTCTCTCTCTCTCTCACTCACTCACAGCTTCTCTTTCGCTCTCTCTCTCACTCACAGCATCTCTCTCTTTCTCTCACTTACAAATTCTCTTTCCCTTCTCTCTCTCTCTCACTCACAGCTTCTCCCTCCCTCTCTCTCTATCTCTCACTCACACCTTCTCACTCTCTCTCTCTCTCTCTCACTCACAGCTTCTCTTTCTCTCTCACACACATAGCTTCTCTCTCTCTCTCTCATTCACAGCTTCTATTTCTCTCTCTCTCTCACTCACAGCTTCTCTTTCTCTCTCTCTCTCTCACTCACTCACAGCTTCCCTTTCTCTCTCTCTCTCTCACTCACTCACAGCTTCGCTTTCTCTCTCTCTCTCACTCACTCACAGCTTCTCTTTCTCTCTCACTCACTCACAGCTTTCTTTCTCTCTCTCTCTGTCTCACTCACAGCTTCTCTTTCTCTCTCTCTCTCACTCAGCTTCTCTTTCCCTCTCTCTCACTCACAGCTTCTCATTCTCTCTCTCTCACTCACAACTTGTATTTCTCTCTCACACACACACTGCTTCTCTCTCTCTCTCTCACAGCTTCTCTTTCTCTCTCTCTCTCACTCACAGCTTCTCTTTCTCTCTCACACACATAGCTTCTCTTTCTCTCTATCTCTCATTCACAGCTTCTATTTCTCTCTCACACACTCACAGCTTCTCTTTCTCTCTCTCTCTCTCTCACTCACAGCTTCTCTTTCTCTCTCTCTCTCACTCACAGCTTCTCTCTCTGTCTCACTCACAGCTTTCTTTCTCTCTCTCTCACTCACTCACAGCTTCTCTTTCACTCTCTCTCTCACTCACAGCATCTCTCTCTTTCTCTCACTTACAGATACTCTTTCCCTTCTCTCTCTCTCTCACTCACATCTTCTCCCTCCCTCTCTCTCTCTCTCACTCACAGCTTCTTACTCTCTCTCTCTCTCACTCACAGCTTCTCTTTCTCTCTCTCACACATATAGCTTCTCTTTCTCTCTCTCTCTCATTCACAGCTTCTATTTCTCTCTCTCTCACTCACAGCTTCTCTTTCTCTCTCTCTCTCTCACTCACAGCTTCTCTTTCTCTCTCTCTCACTCACAGCTTCTATTTCTCTCTGTATCTCTCACTCATAACTTCCCTTTCTCTCTCTCTCTCATTCACATCTTCTTTCTCTCTCTCTCTCTCAATCACAGCTTTTCTTTCTCTCTCTCTCACTCACTCATAGCTTCTCTTTCACTCTCTCTCTCTCACTCACAGCTTCTCTTTCACTGTCTCTCTCTCACAGCTTCTCTTTCTCTCACTCACTCACAACTTCTCTTTCTATCTCTCTCACACACACAGCTTCTCTTTCTCTCTCTCTCACTCACTCACAGCTTCTATTTTGCTCTCTCACTCACAGCTTCTCTTTCTTTCTCTCTCTCACTCACTCACGACTTCTATTTCTCTCTCTCACACACACAACTTCTCTTTCTCTCTATCTCTCACTCACAGATTCTCTCTCTCTCTCTCTCACTCACAGCTTGTCTTTCTCTCTCACACACACACTGCTTCTCTCTCTCACAGCTTCTCTTTCTCTCTCTCTCTCACTCACAGCTTCTCTCTCTCTCTTTCTCTCACTCACAGCTTCTCTTTCCCTTCTCTCTCTCAATCACAGCTTCTCCCCCCCTCTCTCTCACTCACTCACAGCTTCTCACTCTCTCTCTCACTCACTCACAGCTTCTCTTTCACTCTCTCTCTCACTCACAGCTTCTTTCTTTCTCTCTCTCAATCACAGCTTTTCTTTCTCTCTCTCTCACTCACTCAGAGCTTCTCTTTCACTCTCTCTCTCACACCTTCTCTTTCTCTCTATCTCTCTCACTCACAGCTTATCTTTTCTCTCTCTCTCTCACTCACTCACAGCTTCTCTTTCTCTCTCTCACTCACTCACAGCTTCTCTTTCTCTCTCTCTCACTCAGTCACAGCTTCTCTTTCTCTCTCTCTCTCACTCACTCACAGCTTCTATTTCTCTCTCACACACACACACAGCTTCTCTTTCTCTCTATCTCTCTCACTCACAGCTTCTCTTTTCTCTCTCTCTCTCACTCACTCATAGCTTCTCTTTCTCTCTCTCTCCCTCACAGCTTCTCTTTCTCTCCCTCACTAACTCACAGCTTCTCTTTCTCTCTCTCTCTCACTCACAGCTTCTCTTTCTCTCTCTCTCACTCACAACTTCTCTCTCGCTCACTCTCTCACTCAGCTTCTCTTTCTTTCTTTCTCTCTCTCACAGCTTCTCTTTCTCTCTCTCTCACTCACAGCTTCTCATTCTCTCTCTCTCACTCTATCACTCACAGCTTCTCTTTCACTGTCTCTCACTCACAGCTTCTCTTTCTCTCTCTCTCACTCACTCACAGCTTCTATTTCGCTCCCTCACTCACAGCTTCTCATTCTTTCTCTCTCTCTCTCACTCACTCACAATTTCTATTTCTCTCTCTCACACACACACAGCTTCTCTTTCTCTCTATCTCTCTCACTCACAGCTTCTCTTTTCTCTCTCTCTCTCACTCATTCACAGCTTCTCTTTCTCCCTCTCTCACTCACAGCTTCTCTTTCTCTCTCTCACTAACTCACAGCTTCTCTTTCTCTCTCACTCACTCACAACTTCCCTTTCTCTCTCTCTCTCTCACTCACTCACAGCTTCTCTCTTTCTCTCTCTCTCTCACTCACAGCTTCTCTTTCTCTCTCACTCACTCACAGGTTTCTTTATCTCTCTCTCTGTCTCACTCACAGCTACTCTTTCTCTCTCTCTCTCACTCAGCTTCTCTTTCTCTCTCACTCACTCATGGCTTCTCATTCTCTCTCTCTCACTCTATCACTCACAGCTTCTCTTTCTCTCTCTCTCTCACTCACAGCTTCTCTTTCTCTCTCTCATTCACAGCTTCTATTTCTCTCTCTCTCACTCACAGCTTCTCTCTCTCTCTCTCTCTCTCACAGCTTCTCTCTCTCTCTCACTCACAGCTTTTTTCTCTCTCTCACTCACTCACAGCTTCTCTTTTGCTCTCTCTCTCACTCACAGCATCTCTCTCTTTCTCTCACCTACAGATTCTCTTTCCCTTCTCTCTCTCTCTCACTCACAGCTTCTCCCTCCCTCTCTCTCTATCTCTCACAGCTTCTCTTTCTCTCTCTCTCTCATTCACAGCTTCTATTTCTCTCTCTCTCACTCAGAGCTTCTCTCTCTCTCTCTCTCACTCACAGCTTCTCTTTCTCTCTCACACACACACTCACAGATTCTCCATATCTCTCTCACTCACAACTTCTCTTTCTCTCTCTCTCTCACTCACAGCTTCTATTTCTCTGTATCTCTCACTCATAGCTTCTCTTTCTCTCACACACACACTCTCACAGATTCTCCATATCTCTCTCACTCACAGCTTCTCTTTCTCTTTCTCTCTCACTCACAGCTTCTATTTCTCTGTATCTCTCACTCATAGCTTCCCTTTCTCTCTCTATCTCACACAGCTTCTTTCTCTCTCTCTCTCACTCTATCACTCACAGCTTCTCTTTCTCTCTCTCTCTCACTCACAGCTTCTCTTTCTCTCTCTCTCTAACTCACAGCTTGTCTTTCTCTCTCACACACACACTGCTTCTCTCTCTCTCACAGCTTCTCTTTCTCTCTCTTTCTCTCTCTCACATAGCTTCTCTTTCTCTCTTTCTCTCTTTCACAGCTTCTATTTCTCTCTTTCACACTCACAGCTTCTCTCTCTCTCACTCACAATGTCTCTCTCTCTCTCACTCACAGCTTTTCTTCCTCTCTCTCTCTCATTCACAGCTTCTCTGTCGCTCTCTCTCTCACTCACAGCTTCTCTCTCTCTCTTTCTCTCACTCACAACTTCTCTTTCCCTTCTCTCTCTCTCACTCACAGCTTCTCACTCTCTCTCACTCACTCACAGCTTCCCTTTCTCTCTCTCTCTCACTCACTCACAGCTTCTCTTTCTCTCTCTCTCACTCACTCACAGCTTCTCTTTCTCTCTCACTCACTCACAGCTTTCTTTCTCTCTCTCTCTGTCTCACTTACAGATTCTCTTTCTCTCTCTCTCTCACTCAGCATCTCTTTCTCTCTCTCTCTCACTCACAGCTTCTCATTCTCTCTCTCTCACTCTATCACTCACAGCTTCTCTTTCTCTCTCTCTCTCACTCACAGCTTGTATTTCTCTCTCACACACACACTGCTTCTCTCTCTCTCACACAGCTTCTCTTTCTCTCTCTCTCTCACTCACAGCTTCTCTCTCTCTCTCTCACTCACAGCTTTTTTTCTCTCTCTCTCTCAATCACTCACAGCTTCTCTTTCACTCTCTCTCTCACTCACAGCATCTCTCTCTTTCTCTCTTACAGATTCTCTTTCCCTTCTCTCTCTCTCTCACTCACAGCTTCTCACTCCCTCTCTCTCTCTCTCACTCACTCACAGCTTCTCACTCTCTCTCTCTCACAGCTTCTCTTTCTCTCTAACACACATAGCTTTTCTTTCTCTCTCTCTCTCACTCACAGCTTCTTTTTCTCTCTGCATCTCTCACTCATAGCTTCCCTTTCTCTCTCTCTCTCACTCACATCTTCTTTCTCTCTCTCTCAATCACAGCTTTTCTTTCTCTCTCTCTCACTCACTCACAGCTTCTCTTTCACTCTCTCTCTCTCACTCACAGCTTCTCTTTCACTGTCTCTCACTCACAGCTTCTCTTTCTCTCTCTCTCACTCAATCACAGCTTCTATTTCGCTCCCTCACTCACAGCTTCTCTTTCTTTCTCTCTCTCTCTCACTCACTCACAATTTCTATTTCTCTCTCACACACACACAACTTCTCTTTCTCTCTATCTCTCTCACTCACAGATTCTCTTTTCTCTCTCTCTCTCACTCACTCACAGCTTCTCTTTCTCTCTATCTCTCTCACTCACAGCTTCTCTTTTCTCTCTCTCTCTCACTCACTCACAGCTTCTCTTTCTCTCTCTCTTTCTCACTCACAGCTTCTCTTTCTCTCTCTCACTAACTCACAGCTTCTCTCTCTCTCTCTCTCACTCACAGCTTCTATTTCTATGTCTCTCACTCACAGCTTCTCTTTCTCTCTCTCTCACTCACTCACAACTTCTCTTTCTATCTCTCTCACACAGACAGCTTCTCATTCTCTCTCTCACTCTATCACTCACAGCTTCTATTTCTCTCTCTCTCACTCACAGCTTGTCTTTCTCTCTCTCACTCACTCACAGCTTGTATTTCTCTCTCACACACACACTGCTTCTCTCTCTCACACAGCTTCTCTTTCTCTCTCTCTCTCACTTACAGCTTCTCTTTCTCTCTCTCACATAGCTTCTCTTTCTCTCTCTCTCTCGTTCACAGCTTCTATTTCTCTCTCACACACTCACAGCTTCTCTTTCTCTCTCTCTCTCGTTCACAGCTTCTATTTCTCTCTCTCACACTCACAGCTTCTCTCTCTCTCTCTCACTCACAGCTTTCTCTCTCTCACTCACTCATAGCTTTTCTTCCTCTCTCTCTCTCTCACTCACAGCTTCTCTGTCGCTCTCTCTCTCACTCACAGCTTCTCTTTCCCTTCTCTCTCTCTCTCACTCACAGCTTCTCACTCTCTCTCACTCACTCACAGCTTCCTTTTCTCTCTCTCTCTCACTCACTCACAGCTTCTCTTTCTCTCTCTCTCTCTCACTCACTCACAGCTTCTCTTTCTCTCTCACTCACTCACAGCTTTCTTTCTCTCTCTCTCTGTCTCACTTACAGATTCTCTTTCTCTCTCTCTCTCATTCACAGCTTCTATTTCTCTCTCTCTCACTCACAGCTTCTCTTTCTCTCTCTTTCTCTCACTCACAGCTTCTCTTTCTCTCTCACACACACACTCACAGATTCTCCATATCTCTCTCACTCACAGCTTCTCTTTCTCTCTCTCTCTCACTCACAGCTTCTATTTCTCTGTATCTCTCACTCATAGCTTCTCTTTCTCTCACACACACACTCTCACAGATTCTCCATATCTCTCTCACTCACAGCTTCTCTTTCTCTTTCTCTCTCACTCACAGCTTCTCTTTCTCTCTCTCTCTCACTCACAGCTTGTCTTTCTCTCTCACACACACACTGCTTCTCTTTCACTCTCTCTCTCTCACTCACAGCTTCTATTTCTCTGTCTCTCACTCACAGCTTCTCTTTCTCTCTCTCTCACTCACTCACAACTTCTCTTTCTATCTCTCTCACACACACAGCTTCTCATTCTCTCTCTCACTCTATCACTCACAGCTTCTCTTTCTCTCTCTCTCTCACTCACAGCTTCTCTTTCTCTCTCTCTCTCACTCACAGCTTGTCTTTCTCTCTCACACACACACTGCTTCTCTCTCTCTCACAGCTTCTCTTTCTCTCTCTTTCTCTCTCTCACATAGCTTCTCTTTCTCTCTCTCTCTCGTTCACAGCTTCTATTTCTCTCTCACACACTCACAGCTTCTCTCTCTCTCTCTCTCACTCACAACATCTCTCTCTCTCTCTCTCTCACTTACAGCTTTTCTTCCTCTCTCTCTCTCTCACTCACAGCTTCTCTGTCACTCTCTCTCTCACTCACAGCTTCTCTCTCTCTCTTTCTCTCACTCACAACTTCTCTTTCCCTTCTCTCTCTCTCTCACTCACAGCTTCTCACTCTCTCTCACTCACTCACAGCTTCCCTTTCTCTCTCTCTCTCACTCACTCACAGATTCTCTTTCTCTCTCTCTCACTCACTCACAGCTTCTCTTTCTCTCTCACTCACTCACAGCTTTCTTTCTCTCTCTCTCTGTCTCACTTACAGATTCTCTTTCTCTCTCTCTCTCTCACTCAGCTTCTCTTTCTCTCTCTCTCACTCACAGCTTCTCATTCTCTCTCTCTCACTCTATCACTCACAGCTTCTCTTTCTCTCTCTCTCACTCACAGCTTCTCTTTCTCTCTCTCTCACTCACAGCTTGTATTTCTCTCTCACACACACACTGCTTCTCTCTCTCTCACAGCTTCTCTTTCTCTCTCTCTCTCACACACAGCTTCTCTCTCTCTCTCTCTTTCACTCACAGCTTTTTTTTCTCTCTCTCTCTCAATCACTCACAGCCTCTCTTTCGCTCTCTCTCTCACTCACAGCATCTCTCTCTTTCTCTCACTTACAGATTCTCTTTCCCTTCTCTCTCTCTCTCACTCACAGCTTCTCCCTCCCTCTCTCTCTCTCTCTCACTCACTCACAGCTTCTCACTCTCTCTCTCTCACTCACAGCTTCTCTTTCTCTCTCTCTCTTTCTCACTCACAGCTTCTCTTTCTCTCTCTCACTAACTCACAGCTTCTCTCGCTCTCTCTCTCACTCACAGCTTCTATTTCTATGTCTCTCACTCACAGCTTCTCTTTCTCTCTCTCTCACTCACTCACAACTTCTCTTTCTATCTCTCTCACACAGACAGCTTCTCATTCTCTCTCTCACTCTATCACTCACAGCTTCTCTTTCTCTCTCTCTCACTCACAGCTTGTCTTTCTCTCTCTCACTCACTCACAGCTTGTATTTCTCTCTCACACACACACTGCTTCTCTCTCTCTCACAGCTTCTCTTTCTCTCTCTCTCTCACTTACAGCTTCTCTTTCTCTCTCTCACATAGCTTCTCTTTCTCTCTCTCTCTCGTTCACAGCTTCTATTTCTCTCTCACACACTCACAGCTTCTCTTTCTCTCTCTCTCTCGTCCACAGCTTCTATTTCTCTCTCTCACACTCACAGCTTCTCTCTCTCTCTCTCTCACTCACAGCTTTCTCTCTCTCACTCACTCATAGCTTTTCTTCCTCTCTCTCTCTCTCACTCACAGCTTCTCTGTCGCTCTCTCTCTCACTCACAGCTTCTCTTTCCCTTCTCTCTCTCTCTCACTCACAGCTTCTCACTCTCTCTCACTCACTCACAGCTTCCTTTTCTCTCTCTCTCTCACTCACTCACAGCTTCTCTTTCTCTCTCTCTCTCTCACTCACTCACAGCTTCTCTTTCTCTCTCACTCACTCACAGCTTTCTTTCTCTCTCTCTGTCTCACTTACAGATTCTCTTTCTCTCTCTCTCTCATTCACAGCTTCTATTTCTCTCTCTCTCACTCACAGCTTCTCTTTCTCTCTCTTTCTCTCACTCACAGCTTCTCTTTCTCTCTCACACACACACTCACAGATTCTCCATATCTCTCTCACTCACAGCTTCTCTTTCTCTCTCTCTCTCACTCACAGCTTCTATTTCTCTGTATCTCTCACTCATAGCTTCTCTTTCTCTCACACACACACTCTCACAGATTCTCCATATCTCTCTCACTCACAGCTTCTCTTTCTCTTTCTCTCTCACTCACAGCTTCTCTTTCTCTCTCTCTCTCACTCACAGCTTGTCTTTCTCTCTCACACACACACTGCTTCTCTTTCACTCTCTCTCTCACTCACAGCTTCTATTTCTCTGTCTCTCACTCACAGCTTCTCTTTCTCTCTCTCTCACTCACTCACAACTTCTCTTTCTATCTCTCTCACACACACAGCTTCTCATTCTCTCTCTCACTCTATCACTCACAGCTTCTCTTTCTCTCTCTCTCTCACTCACAGCTTCTCTTTCTCTCTCTCTCTCACTCACAGCTTGTCTTTCTCTCTCACACACACACTGCTTCTCTCTCTCTCACAGCTTCTCTTTCTCTTTCTCTCTCTCACATAGCTTCTCTTTCTCTCTCTCTCTCGTTCACAGCTTCTATTTCTCTCACACACACTCACAGCTTCTCTCTCTCTCTCTCACTCACAACATCTCTCTCTCTCTCTCTCTCTCACTTACAGCTTTTCTTCCTCTCTCTCTCTCTCACTCACAGCTTCTCTGTCGCTCTCTCTCTCACTCACAGCTTCTCTCTCTCTCTTTCTCTCACTCACAACTTCTCTTTCCCTTGTCTCTCTCTCTCACTCACAGCTTCTCACTCTCTCTCACTCACTCACAACTTCCCTTTCTCTCTCTCTCTCACTCACTCACAGATTCTCTTTCTCTCTCTCTCACTCACTCACAGCTTCTCTTTCTCTCTCACTCACTCACAGCTTTCTTTCTCTCTCTCTCTGTCTCACTTACAGATTCTCTTTCTCTCTCTCTCTCTCACTCAGCTTCTCTTTCTCTCTCTCTCACTCACAGCTTCTCATTCTCTCTCTCTCACTCTATCACTCACAGCTTCTCTTTCTCTCTCTCTCACTCACAGCTTCTCTTTCTCTCTCTCTCACTCACAGCTTGTATTTCTCTCTCACACACACACTGCTTCTCTCTCTCTCACAGCTTCTCTTTCTCTCTCTCTCTCACTCACAGCTTCTCTCTCTCTCTCTCTTTCACTCACAGCTTTTTTTCTCTCTCTCTCTCTCAATCACTCACAGCCTCTCTTTCGCTCTCTCTCTCACTCACAGCATCTCTCTCTTTCTCTCACTTACAGATTCTCTTTCCCTTCTCTCTCTCTCTCACTCACAGCTTCTCCCTCCCTCTCTCTCTCTCTCTCACTCACTCACAGCTTCTCACTCTCTCTCTCTCACTCACAGCTTCTCTTTCTCTCTAACACACATAGCTTCTCTTTCTCTCTCTCTCTCATTCACAGCTTCTCTTTCTCTCTCACACACACACTCACAGATTCTCCATCTCTCTCACTCACAGCTTCTCTTTCTCTCTCTCTCACTCACAGCTTCTATTTCTCTCTGCATCTCTCACTCATAGCTTCCCTTTCTCTCTCTCTCTCACTCACATCTTCTTTCTCTCTCTCTCTCTCAATCACAGCTTTTCTTTCTCTCTCTCTCACTCACTCACAGCTTCTCTTTCACTCTCTCTCTCTCACTCACAGCTTCTCTTTCACTGTCTCTCACTCACAGCTTCTCTTTCTCTCTCTCTCACTCACTCACAGCTTCTATTTCGCTCCCTCACTCAAAGCTTCTCTTTCTTTCTCTCTCTCTCTAACTCACTCACAATTTCTATTTCTCTCTCACACACACACAACTTCTCTTTCTCTCTATCTCTCTCACTCACAGATTCTCTTTTCTCTCTCTCACTCACTCACTCACAGCTTCTATTTCTCTCTCACACACTCACAGCTTCTCTCTCTCTCTCTCACACTCACAGCTTCTCTCTCTCTCTCTCTCTCTCTCACTCACAGCTTTTCTTCCTCTCTCTCTCTATCACTCACAGCATCTCTGTCGCTCTCTCTCTCACTCACAGCTTCTCTTTCCCTTCTCTCTCTCTCTCACTCACAGCTTCTCACTCTCTCTCACTCACTCACAGCTTCCCTTTCTCTCTCTCTCTCACTCACTCACAGCTTCTCTTTCTCTCTCTCTCTCACTCACTCACAGCTTCTCTTTCTCTCTCACTCACTCACAGCTTCTCTTTCTCTCTCTCTCTCACTCACTCACAGCTTCCCTTTCTTTTTCTCTCTCTCTCACTCACTCACAGCTTCTCTTTCTCTCTCTCTCTTTCTCACTCACAGCTTCTCTTTCTCTCTCTCACTAACTCACAGCTTCTCTTTCTCTCTCTCTCTCACTCACTCACAGCTTCCCTTTCTTTCTCTCTCTCTCACTCACTCACAGCTTCTCTTTCTCTCTCTCTCTCACTCACTCACAGCTTCTCTCTCTCTCTCACTCACTCACAGCTTTCTTTCTCTCTCTCTGTCTCACTCACAGCTTCTCTCTCTCTCTCATTCACAGCTTCTCTCTCTCTCTCACTCACAGCTTCTCTTTCTTTCTCTCTCTCTCACTCACAGCTTCCCTTTCTCTCTCTCACACACACACACACTCACACCTTCTCTTTCTCTCTCTCTCACTCACAGCTTCTCTTTCTCACTCATTCAAAGCTTTCTCTCTCTCTCTGTCTCACTCACAGCTTCTCTTTCTCTCTCTCACTCACAGCTTCTCTTTCTCTCCCCATCTCTCTCACTTACAGCTTGTCTTTCTCTCTCACACACACACTGCTTCTCTCTCTCACACACAGCTTCTCTTTCTCTCTCTCTCTCACGCACAGCTTCTCTCTCTCTGTCTTTCTCTCACTCACAGCTTCTCTTTCCCTTCTCTCTCTCTCAATCACAGCTTCTCCCCCCTCTCTTTCTCACTCACTCACAGCTTCTCACTCTCTCTCTCTCACTCACTCACAGCTTCTCTTTCACTCTCTCTCTCTCTCACTCACAGCTTCTTTCTTTCTCTCTCTCTCACTCACAGCTTTTCTTTCTCTCTCACTCACTCAGAGCTTCTCTTTCACTCTCTCTCTCACACCTTCTCTTTCTCTCTCTCTCTCACTCACAGCTTCTCTTTTCTCTCTCTCTCTCACTCACTCACAGCTTTTCTTTCTCTCTCTCTCTCACACAGCTTCTCTTTCTCTCTCTCACTAACTCACAGCTTCTCTCTCTCTCTCTCACACTCACTCACAGCTTCCTTTTCTCTCTCTCTCTCACTCACTCACAGCTTCTCTTTCTCTCTCTCTCTCTCACTCACTCACAGCTTCTCTTTCTCTCTCACTCACTCACAGCTTTCTTTCTCTCTCTCTCTGTCTCACTTACAGATTCTCTTTCTCTCTCTCTCTCATTCACAGCTTCTATTTCTCTCTCTCTCACTCACAGCTTCTCTTTCTCTCTCTTTCTCTCACTCACAGCTTCTCTTTCTCTCTCACACACACACTCACAGATTCTCCATATCTCTCTCACTCACAGCTTCTCTTTCTCTCTCTCTCTCAATCACAGCTTCTATTTCTCTGTATCTCTCACTCATAGCTTCTCTTTCTCTCACACACACACTCTCACAGATTCTCCATATCTCTCTCACTCACAGCTTCTCTTTCTCTTTCTCTCTCACTCACAGCTTCTCTTTCTCTCTCTCTCTCACTCACAGCTTGTCTTTCTCTCTCACACACACACTGCTTCTCTTTCACTCTCTCTCTCTCACTCACAGCTTCTATTTCTCTGTCTCTCACTCACAGCTTCTCTTTCTCTCTCTCTCACTCACTCACAACTTCTCTTTCTATCTCTCTCACACACACAGCTTCTCATTCTCTCTCTCACTCTATCACTCACAGCTTCTCTTTCTCTCTCTCTCTCACTCACAGCTTCTCTTTCTCTCTCTCTCTCACTCACAGCTTGTCTTTCTCTCTCACACACACACTGCTTCTCTCTCTCTCACAGCTTCTCTTTCTCTCTCTTTCTCTCTCTCACATAGCTTCTCTTTCTCTCTCTCTCTCGTTCACAGCTTCTATTTCTCTCTCACACACTCACAGCTTCTCTCTCTCTCTCTCTCACTCACAACATCTCTCTCTCTCTCTCACTTACAGCTTTTCTTCCTCTCTCTCTCTCTCACTCACAGCTTCTCTGTCGCTCTCTCTCACTCACAGCTTCTCTCTCTCTCTTTCTCTCACTCACAACTTCTCTTTCCCTTCTCTCTCTCTCTCACTCACAGCTTCTCACTCTCTCTCACTCACTCACAGCTTCCCTTTCTCTCTCTCTCTCACTCACTCACAGATTCTCTTTCTCTCTCTCTCACTCACTCACAGCTTCTCTTTCTCTCTCACTCACTCACAGCTTTCTTTCTCTCTCTCTCTGTCTCACTTACAGATTCTCTTTCTCTCTCTCTCTCTCACTCAGCTTCTCTTTCTCTCTCTCTCACTCACAGCTTCTCATTCTCTCTCTCTCACTCTATCACTCACAGCTTCTCTTTCTCTCTCTCTCACTCACAGCTTCTCTTTCTCTCTCTCTCACTCACAGCTTGTATTTCTCTCTCACACACACTGCTTCTCTCTCTCTCACAGCTTCTCTTTCTCTCTCTCTCTCACTCACAGCTTCTCTCTCTCTCTCTTTCACTCACAGCTTTTTTTCTCTCTCTCTCTCTCAATCACTCACAGCCTCTCTTTCGCTCTCTCTCTCACTCACAGCATCTCTCTCTTTCTCTCACTTACAGATTCTCTTTCCCTTCTCTCTCTCTCTCACTCACAGCTTCTCCCTCCCTCTCTCTCTCTCTCTCACTCACTCACAGCTTCTCACTCTCTCTCTCTCACTCACAGCTTCTCTTTCTCTCTAACACACATAGCTTCTCTTTCTCTCTCTCTCTCATTCACAGCTTCTCTTTCTCTCTCACACACACACTCACAGATTCTCCATCTCTCTCACTCACAGCTTCTCTTTCTCTCTCTCTCACTCACAGCTTCTATTTCTCTCTGCATCTCTCACTCATAGCGTCCCTTTCTCTCTCTCTCTCACTCACATCTTCTTTCTCTCTCTCTCTCTCAATCACAGCTTTTCTTTCTCTCTCTCTCACTCACTCACAGCATCTCTTTCACTCTCTCTCTCTCACTCACAGCTTCTCTTTCACTGTCTCTCACTCACAGCTTCTCTTTCTCTCTCTCTCACTCACTCACAGCTTCTAGTTCGCTCCCTCACTCAAAGCTTCTCTTTCTTTCTCTCTCCCTCTAACTCACTCACAATTTCTATTTCTCTCTCTCACACACACAACTTCTCTTTCTCTCTATCTCTCTCACTCACAGATTCTCTTTTCTCTCTCTCACTCACTCACTCACAGCTTCTATTTCTCTCTCTCACACTCACAGCTTCTCTCTCTCTCACACACACTCACAGCTTCTCTCTCTCTCTCTCTCTCACTCACAGCTTTTCTTCCTCTCTCTCTCTATCACTCACAGCATCTCTGTCGCTCTCTCTCTCACTCACAGCTTCTCTTTCCCTTCTCTCTCTCTCTCACTCACAGCTTCTCACTCTCTCTCACTCACTCACAGCTTCCCTTTCTCTCTCTCTCTCTCACTCACTCACAGCTTCTCTTTCTCTCTCTCTCTCACTCACTCACAGCTTCTCTTTCTCTCTCACTCACTCACAGCTTCTCTTTCTCTCTCTCTCTCACTCACTCACAGCTTCCCTTTCTTTTTCTCTCTCTCTCACTCACTCACAGCTTCTCTTTCTCTCTCTCTCTTTCTCACTCACAGCTTCTCTTTCTCTCTCTCACTAACTCACAGCTTCTCTTTCTCTCTCTCTCTCACTCACTCACAGCTTCCCTTTCTTTCTCTCTCTCTCACTCACTCACAGCTTCTCTTTCTCTCTCTCTCTCACTCACTCACAGCTTCTCTCTCTCTCTCACTCACTCACAGCTTTCTTTCTCTCTCTCTGTCTCACTCACAGCTTCTCTCTCTCTCTCATTCACAGCTTCTCTCTCTCTCTCTCACTCACAGCTTCTCTTTCTTTCTCTCTCTCTCACTCACAGCTTCCCTTTCTCTCTCTCACACACACACACACTCACACCTTCTCTTTCTCTCTCTCTCACTCACAGCTTCTCTTTCTCACTCATTCAAAGCTTTCTCTCTCTCTCTGTCTCACTCACAGCTTCTCTTTCTCTCTCTCACTCACAGCTTCTCTTTCTCTCCCCCTCTCTCTCACTTACAGCTTGTCTTTCTCTCTCACACACACACTGCTTCTCTCTCTCACACACAGCTTCTCTTTCTCTCTCTCTCTCACGCACAGCTTCTCTCTCTCTGTCTTTCTCTCACTCACAGCTTCTCTTTCCCTTCTCTCTCTCTCAATCACAGCTTCTCCCCCCCCTCTCTCTCACTCACTCACAGCTTCTCACTCTCTCTCTCTCACTCACTCACAGCTTCTCTTTCACTCTCTCTCTCTCTCACTCACAGCTTCTTTCTTTCTCTCTCTCTCACTCACAGCTTTTCTTTCTCTCTCACTCACTCACTCAGAGCTTCTCTTTCACTCTCTCTCTCACACCTTCTCTTTCTCTCTCTCTCTCACTCACAGCTTCTCTTTTCTCTCTCTCTCTCACTCACTCACAGCTTTTCTTTCTCTCTCTCTCTCACACAGCTTCTCTTTCTCTCTCTCACTAACTCACAGCTTCTCTCTCTCTCTCTCACACTCACTCACAGCTTCTCTTTCTCTCTCTCTCACTAACAGCTTCTTTCTCTCTCTCTCTCTCACTCACTCACAGCTTTTCTTTCTCTCTCTCTCTCTCACTCACAGCTTCTCTTTCGCTCTCTCTCTCACTCACAGCTTCTCTCTCTCTCTTTCTCTCACTCACAGCTTCTCTTTCCCTTCTCTCTCTCTCACTCACAGCTTCTCACTCTCACTCACTCACAGCTTCCCTTTCTCTCTCTCTCTCTCTCACTCACTCACAGCTTCTCTTTCTCTCTCTCTCTCACTCACTCACAGCTTCTCTTTCTCTCTCACTCACTCACAGCTTTCTTTCTCTCTCTCTCTGTCTCACTTACAGATTCTCTTTCTCTCTCTCTCTCACTCAGCTTCTCTTTCTCTCTCTCTCTCACTCACAGCTTCTCATTCTCTCTCTCACACTCTATCACTCACAGCTTCTCTTTCTCTCTCTCTCACTCACTCAGAGCTTCTCTTTCACTCTCTCTCTCTCACACCTTCTCTTTCTCTCTATCTCTCTCACTCACAGCTTCTCTTTTCTCTCTCTCTCTCACTCTCTCACAGCTTTTCTTTCTCTCTCTCTCACTCACAGCTTCTCTTTCTCTCTCTCACTAACTCACAGCTTCTCTCTCTCTCTCTCTGACTCACTCACAGCTTCTCTTTCTCTCTCTCTCACTAACAGCTTCTTTCTCTCTCTCTCTCTCTCACTCACAGCTTTTCTTTCTCTCACACTTTCTCTCTATCTCTCTCACTCACAGCTTATCTTTTCTCTTTCTCTGTCTCTCTCAATCACAGCTTCTCTTTCTCTCTCTCTCACAGCTTCTCTTTCTCTCTCTTTCTCTCACTCACTCACAGCTTCTCTTTCTCTCTCTCACTAACTCACAGCTTCTCTTTCTCTCTCTCACTCACTCACTCACAGCTTCCCTTTCTCTCTCTCTCTCTCACTCACTCACAGCTTCTCTTTCTCTGTCTCTCACTCACTCACAGCTTCTCTCTCTCTCTCACTGACTCACAGCTTTCTTTCTCTCTCTATGTTTCACTCACAGCTTCTCTCTCTCTCTCTCTCACTCACAGCTTCTCTTTCTCTCTCTCTCACTCAGTCACAGCTTCTCTTTCTCTCTCTCACTAACTCACAGCTTCTCTCTCTCTCTCTCACACTCACTCACAGCTTCCTTTTCTCTCTCTCTCTCACTCACTCACAGCTTCTCTTTCTCTCTCTCTCTCTCACTCACTCACAGCTTCTCTTTCTCTCTCACTCACTCACAGCTTTCTTTCTCTCTCTCTCTGTCTCACTTACAGATTCTCTTTCTCTCTCTCTCTCATTCACAGCTTCTATTTCTCTCTCTCTCACTCACAGCTTCTCTTTCTCTCTCTTTCTCTCACTCACAGCTTCTCTTTCTCTCTCACAGACACACTCACAGATTCTCCATATCTCTCTCACTCACAGCTTCTCTTTCTCTCTCTCTCTCACTCACAGCTTCTATTTCTCTGTATCTCTCACTCATAGCTTCTCTTTCTCTCACACACACACTCTCACAGATTCTCCATATCTCTCTCACTCACAGCTTCTCTTTCTCTTTCTCTCTCACTCACAGCTTCTCTTTCTCTCTCTCTCTCACTCACAGCTTGTCTTTCTCTCTCACACACACACTGCTTCTCTTTCACTCTCTTTCTCTCACTCACAGCTTCTATTTCTCTGTCTCTCACTCACAGCTTCTCTTTCTCTCTCTCTCACTCACTCACAACTTCTCTTTCTATCTCTCTCACACACACAGCTTCTCATTCTCTCTCTCACTCTATCACTCACAGCTTCTCTTTCTCTCTCTCTCTCACTCACAGCTTCTCTTTCTCTCTCTCTCTCACTCACAGCTTGTCTTTCTCTCTCACACACACACTGCTTCTCTCTCTCTCACAGCTTCTCTTTCTCTCTCTTTCTCTCTCTCACATAGCTTCTCTTTCTCTCTCTCTCTCGTTCACAGCTTCTATTTCTCTCTCACACACTCACAGCTTCTCTCTCTCTCTCTCACTCACAACATCTCTCTCTCTCTCTCTCTCACTTACAGCTTTTCTTCCTCTCTCTCTCTCTCACTCACAGCTTCTCTGTCGCTCTCTCTCTCACTCACAGCTTCTCTCTCTCTCTCTCTTTCTCTCACTCACAACTTCTCTTTCCCTTCTCTCTCTCTCTCACTCACAGCTTCTCACTCTCTCTCACTCACTCACAGCTTCCCTTTCTCTCTCTCTCTCACTCACTCACAGATTCTCTTTCTCTCTCTCTCACTCACTCACAGCTTCTCTTTCTCTCTCACTCACTCACAGCTTTCTTTCTCTCTCTCTCTGTCTCACTTACAGATTCTCTTTCTCTCTCTCTCTCTCACTCAGCTTCTCTTTCTCTCTCTCTCACTCACAGCTTCTCATTCTCTCTCTCTCACTCTATCACTCACAGCTTCTCTTTCTCTCTCTCTCACTCACAGCTTCTCTTTCTCTCTCTCTCACTCACAGCTTGTATTTCTCTCTCACACACACACTGCTTCTCTCTCTCTCACAGCTTCTCTTTCTCTCTCTCTCTCACTCACAGCTTCTCTCTCTCTCTCTTTCACTCACAGCTTTTTTTCTCTCTCTCTCTCTCAATCACTCACAGCCTCTCTTTCGCTCTCTCTCTCACTCACAGCATCTCTCTCTTACTCTCACTTACAGATTCTCTTTCCCTTCTCTCTCTCTCTCACTCACAGCTTCTCCCTCCCTCTCTCTCTCTCTCTCACTCACTCACAGCTTCTCACTCTCTCTCTCTCACTCACAGCTTCTCTTTCTCTCTAACACACATAGCTTCTCTTTCTCTCTCTCTCTCATTCACAGCTTCTCTTTCTCTCTCACACACACACTCACAGATTCTCCATCTCTCTCACTCACAGATTCTCTTTCTCTCTCTCTCACTCACAGCTTCTATTTCTCTCTGCATCTCTCACTCATAGCTTCCCTTTCTCTCTCTCTCACTCACATCTTCTTTCTCTCTCTCTCTCTCAATCACAGCTTTTCTTTCTCTCTCTCTCACTCACTCACAGCTTCTCTTTCACTCTCTCTCTCTCACTCACAGCTTCTCTTTCACTGTCTCTCACTCACAGCTTGTCTTTCTCTCTCACACACACACTGCTTCTCTCTCTCTCACAGCTTCTCTTTCTCTCTCTTTCTCTCTCTCACATAGCTTCTCTTTCTCTCTCTCTCTCGTTCACAGCTTCTATTTCTCTCTCACACACTCACAGCTTCTCTCTCTCTCTCTCTCACTCACAACATCTCTCTCTCTCTCTCTCTCTCACTTACAGCTTTTCTTCCTCTCTCTCTCTCTCACAGCTTCTCTGTCGCTCTCTCTCTCACTCACAGCTTCTCTCTCTCTCTTTCTCTCACTCACAACTTCTCTTTCCCTTCTCTCTCTCTCTCACTCACAGCTTCTCACTCTCTCTCACTCACTCACAGCTTCCCTTTCTCTCTCTCTCTCACTCACTCACAGATTCTCTTTCTCTCTCTCTCACTCACTCACAGCTTCTCTTTCTCTCTCACTCAATCACAGCTTTCTTTCTCTCTCTCTCTGTCTCACTTACAGATTCTCTTTCTCTCTCTCTCTCTCACTCAGCTTCTCTTTCTCTCTCTCTCACTCACAGCTTCTCATTCTCTCTCTCTCACTCTATCACTCACAGCTTCTCTTTCTCTCTCTCTCACTCACAGCTTCTCTTTCTCTCTCTCTCACTCACAGCTTGTATTTCTCTCTCACACACACACTGCTTCTCTCTCTCTCACAGCTTCTCTTTCTCTCTCTCTCTCACTCACAGCTTCTCTCTCTCTCTCTCTTTCACTCACAGCTTTTTTTCTCTCTCTCTCTCTCAATCACTCACAGCCTCTCTTTCGCTCTCTCTCTCACTCACAGCATCTCTCTCTTTCTCTCACTTACAGATTCTCTTTCCCTTCTCTCTCTCTCTCACTCACAGCTTCTCCCTCCCTCTCTCTCTCTCTCTCACTCACTCACAGCTTCTCACTCTCTCTCTCTCACTCACAGCTTCTCTTTCTCTCTAACACACATAGCTTCTCTTTCTCTCTCTCTCTCATTCACAGCTTCTCTTTCTCTCTCACACACACACTCACAGATTCTCCATCTCTCTCACTCACAGCTTCTCTTTCTCTCTCTCTCACTCACAGCTTCTATTTCTCTCTGCATCTCTCACTCATAGCTTCCCTTTCTATCTCTCTCTCACTCACATCTTCTTTCTCTCTCTCTCTCTCAATCACAGCTTTTCTTTCTCTCTCTCTCACTCACTCACAGCTTCTCTTTCACTCTCTCTCTCTCACTCACAGCTTCTCTTTCACTGTCTCTCACTCACAGCTTCTCTTTCTCTCTCTCTCACTCACTCACAGCTTCTATTTCGCTCCCTCACGCAAAGCTTCTCTTTCTTTCTCTCTCTCTCTAACTCACTCACAATTTCTATTTCTCTCTCTCACACACACAACTTCTCTTTCTCTCTATCTCTCTCACTCACAGATTCTCTTTTCTCTCTCTCACTCACTCACTCACAGCTTCTATTTCTCTCTCTCACACTCACAGCTTCTCTCTCTCTCTCTCACACTCACAGCTTCTCTCTCTCTCTCTCTCTCTCACTCACAGCTTTTCTTCCTCTCTCTCTCTATCACTCACAGCATCTCTGTCGCTCTCTCTCTCACTCACAGCTTCTCTTTCCCTTCTCTCTCTCTCTCACTCACAGCTTCTCACTCTCTCTCACTCAGCTTCTCTTTCTCTCTCTCTCTCACTCACAGCTTCTCATTCTCTCTCTCACACTCTATCACTCACAGCTTCTCTTTCTCTCTCTCTCACTCACTCACTCAGAGCTTCTCTTTCACTCTCTCTCTCTCTCACACCTTCTCTTTCTCTCTATCTCTCTCACTCACAGCTTCTCTTTTCTCTCTCTCTCTCACTCTCTCACAGCTTTTCTTTCTCTCTCTCTCACTCACAGCTTCTCTTTCTCTCTCTCACTAACTCACAGCTTCTCTCTCTCTCTCTCTCACTCACTCACAGCTTCTCTTTCTCTCTCTCTCACTAACAGCTTCTTTCTCTCTCTCTTTCTCTCTCTCACTCACAGCTTTTCTTTCTCTCACACTTTCTCTCTATCTCTCTCACTCACAGCTTATCTTTTCTCTTTCTCTGTCTCTCTCAATCACAGCTTCTCTTTCTCTCTCTCACACAGCTTCTCTTTCTCTCTCTTTCTCTCACTCACTCACAGCTTCTCTTTCTCTCTCTCACTAACTCACAGCTTCTCTTTCTCTCTCTCACTCACTCACTCACAGCTTCCCTTTCTCTCTCTCTCTCTCACTCACTCACAGCTTCTCTTTCTCTGTCTCTCACTCACTCACAGCTTCTCTCTCTCTCTCACTGACTCACAGCTTTCTTTCTCTCTCTATGTTTCACTCACAGCTTCTCTCTCTCTCTCTCTCACTCACAGCTTCTCTTTCTCTCTCTCTCACTCAGTCACAGCTTCTCTTTCTCTCTCTCTCACTCACTCACAGCTTCCCTTTCTTTTTCTCTCTCTCTCACTCACTCACAGCTTCTCTTTCTCTCTCTCTTTTTCTCACTCACAGCTTCTCTTTCTCTCTCTCACTAACTCACAGCTCTTTCTCTCTCTCTCTCACTCACTCACAGCTTCCCTTTCTTTCTCTCTCTCTCACTCACTCACAGCTTCTCTTTCTCTCTCTCACTCACTCACAGCTTCTCTCTCTCTCTCTCTCACTCACAGCTTTCTTTCTCTCTCTCTGTCTCACTCACAGCTTCTCTTTCTTTCTCTCTCTCTCACTCACAGCTTCCCTTTCTCTCTCACACACACACACACACTCACAGCTTCTCTTTCTCTCTCTCTCACTCACAGCTTCTCTTTCTCACTCATTCAAAGCTTTCTCTCTCTCTCTGTCTCACACACAGCTTCTCTTTCTCTCTCTCACTCACAGCTTCTCTTTCTCTCCCCCTCTCTCTCACTTACAGCTTGTCTTTCTCTCTCACACACACACTGCTTCTCTCTCTCTCACACAGCTTCTCTTTCTCTCTCTCTCTCACGCACAGCTTCTCTCTCTCTGTCTTTCTCTCACTCACAGCTTCTCTTTCCCTTCTCTCTCTCTCAATCACACCTTCTCCCCCCTCTCTCTCTCACTCACTCACAGCTTCTCACTCTCTCTCTCTCACTCACTCACAGCTTCTCTTTCACTCTCTCTCTCTCTCACTCACAGCTTCTTTCTTTCTCTCTCTCTCACTCACAGCTTTTCTTTCTCTCTCACTCACTCAGAGCTTCTCTTTCACTCTCTCTCTCACACCTTCTCTTTCTCTCTCTCTCTCACTCACAGCTTCTCTTTTCTCTCTCTCTCTCACTCACTCACAGCTTTTCTTTCTCTCTCTCTCTCACACAGCTTCTCTTTCTCTCTCTCACTAACTCACAGCTTCTCTCTCTCTCACACACACTCACTCACAGCTTCTCTTTCTCTCTCTCTGACTAACAGCTTCTTTCTCTCTCTCTCTCTCACTCACTCACAGCTTTTCTTTCTCTCTCTCTCTCACTCACAGCTTCTCTTTCGCTCTCTCTCTCACTCACAGCTTCTCTCTCTCTCTCTTTCTCTCACTCACAGCTTCTCTTTCCCTTCTCTCTCTCTCACTCACAGCTTCTCACTCTCACTCACTCACAGCTTCCCTTTCTCTCTCTCTCTCTCTCACTCACTCACAGCTTCTCGTTCTCTCTCTCTCTCACTCACTCACAGCTTCTCTTTCTCTCTCACTCACTCACAGCTTTCTTTCTCTCTCTCTCTGTCTCACTTACAGATTCTCTTTCTCTCTCTCTCTCACTCAGCTTCTCTCTCTCTCTCTCTCACTCACAGCTTCTCATTCTCTCTCTCACACTCTATCACTCACAGCTTCTCTTTCTCTCTCTCTCACTCACTCAGAGCTTCTCTTTCACACACTCTCTCTCTCACACACCTTCTCTTTCTCTCTATCTCTCTCACTCACAGCTTCTCTTTTCTCTCTCTCTCTCACTCACTCACAGCTTTTCTTTCTCTCTCTCTCACTCACAGCTTCTCTTTCTCTCTCTCACTAACTCACAGCTTCTCTCTCTCTCTCTCTCTCTCTCTCACTCACAGCTTCTCTTTCTCTCTCTCTCACTAACAGCTTCTTTCTCTCTCTCTCTCTCACTCACAGCTTTTCTTTCTCTCACACTTTCTCTCTATCTCTCTCACTCACAGCTTATCTTTTCTCTTTCTCTGTCTCTCTCAATCACAGCTTCTCTTTCTCTCTCTCTCACAGCTTCTCTTTCTCTCTCTTTCTCTCACACTCACAGCTTCTCTTTCTCTCTCTCACTAACTCACAGCTTCTCTTTCTCTCTCTCACTCACTCACTCACAGCTTCCCTTTCTCTCTCTCTCTCTCACTCACTCACACCTTCTCTTTCTCTGTCTCTCACTCACTCACAGCTTCTCTCTCTCTCTCACTGACTCACAGCTTTCTTTCTCTCTCTATGTTTCACTCACAGCTTCTCTCTCTCTCTCTCACTCACAGCTTCTCTTTCTCTCTCTGTCACTCAGTCACAGCTTCTCTTTCTCTCTCTCTCACTCACTCACAGCTTCTATTTCTCTCTCACACACACACTCAGCTTCTCTTTCTCTCTATCTCTCTCACTCACAGCTTCTCTTTTTTCTCTTTCTCTCTCTTACACTCACAGCTTCTCTTTCTCTCCCTCACTAACTCACAGCTTCTCTTTCTCTCTCTCTCTCACTCACAGCTTCTCTCTCTCTCTCTCTCACTCACAGCTTCTCTCTCACTCACTCTCTCACTCAACTTCTCCTTCTTTCTTTCTCTCTCTCACAGCTTCTCTCTCTCACACACACACACCTTCTCTATCTCTCTCACACACTCACTCACAGCTTCTCTCTCTTTCTCTGTCTCTCTCACTCACAGCTTCTCTTTCTTTCTCTCTCTTTCTCACAGCTACTCTTTCTCTCTCTCTCACTCACTCACAGCTTCTCTTTCTCTCTCTCTCTCACTCATGACTTCTATTTCTCTCTCTCACACACACAGCTTCTCTTTCTCTCTATCTCTCACTCACAGCTTCTCTCTCTTTCTCTGTCTCTCTCACTTACAGCTTCTCTTTCTTTCTCTCTCTCTCACAGCTACTCTTTCTCTCTCTCTCTCTCACTCACAGCTTCTCTTTCTCTCTCTCTCTCACTCATGACTTCTATTTCTCTCTCTCACACACACACAGCTTCTCTTTCTCTCTATCTCTCTCACTCACAGCTTCTCTTTTCTCTCTCTCTCTCACTCACTCACAGCTTCTCTTTCTCTCTCTCTCACTCACAACTTCTCTTTCTCTCTCTCACTCACAGCTTACCTTTTCTCTTTCTCTGTCTCTCTCAATCATAGCTTCTCTTTCTCTCTCTCTCTCTCACAGCTTCTCTTTCTCTCTCTTTCTCTCACTTACTCACAGCTTCTCTTTCTCTCTCTCACTAACTCACAGCTTCTCTTTCTCTCTCTCTCACTCACTCACAGCTTCCCTTTCTCTCTCTCTCTCTCTCACTCACAGCTTCTCTTTCTCTGTCTCTCACTCACTCACAGCTTCTCTCTCTCTCACTCACTCACAGCTTTCTTTCTCTCTCTATGTTTCACTCACAGCTTCTCTCTCTCTCTCACTCACAGCTTCTCTTTCTCTCTCTCTCACTCAGTCACAGCTTCTCTTTATCTCTCTCTCTCACTCACTCACAGCTTCTATTTCTCTCTCACACATACACACAGCTTCTCTTTCTCTCTATCTCTCTCACTCACAGCTTCTCTTTTTTCTCTTTCTCTCTCTTTCACTCACAGCTTCTCTTTCTCTCCCTCACTAACTCACAGCTTCTCTTTCTCTCTCTCTCTCACTCACAACTTCTCTCTCTCTCACTCACTCACACCTTCTCTCTCACTCACTCTCTCACTCAGCTTCTCTTTCTTTCTTTCTCTCTCTCACAGCTTCTCTCTCTCTCTCACACACCTTCTCTTTCTCTCTCACACACTCACTCACAGCTTGTCTCTCTTTCTCTGTCTCTCTCACTCACAGCTTCTCTTTCTTTCTCTCTCTCTCTCTCTCACAGCTACTCTTTTTCTCTCCCTCTCTCACTCACTCACAGCTTCTCTTTCTCTCTCTCTCTCTCACTCATTACTTCTATTTCTCTCTCACACACACACAGCTTCTCTTTCTCTCTATCTCTCTCACTCACAGCTTCTCTCTCTTTCTCTGTCTCTCTCACTCACAGCTTCTCTTTCTTTCTCTCTCTCCCTCACAGCTACTCTTTCTCTCTCTCTCTCTCTCACTCACTCACAGCTTCTCTTTCTTTCTCTCTCTCTCTCACTCATGACTTCTATTTCTCTCTCACACACACACACAGCTTCTCTTTCTCTCTATCTCTCTCAGTCACAGCTTCTCTTTTCTCTCTCTCTCTCACTCACTCACAGCTTCTCTTTCTCTCTCTCTCACTCACAGCTTCTCTTTCTCTCTCTCACTCACAGCTTCTCTTTCTCTCTCTCTCACTCACTCACAGCTTCCCTTTCTCTCTCTCTCTCACTCACTCACAGCTTCTATTTCTCTCTCTCACACACTCACTCACAGCTTCTCTTTCTCTCTCACTCACTCACAGCTTTCTTTCTCTCTCTCTCTGTCTCACAGACAGCTTCTCTTTCTCTCTCTCTCTCACTCAGCTTCTCTTTCTCTCTCTCTCACTCACAGCTTGTATTTCTCTCTCACACACACACTGCTTCTCTCTCTCTCTCTCACAGCTTCTCTTTCTCTCTCTCTCTCACTCACAGCTTCTCTTTCTCTCTCACACACATAGCTTCTCTTTCTCTCTCTCTCTCATTCACAGCTTCTATTTCTCTCTCTCTCACTCACAGCTTCTCTTTCTCTCTCTCTCACTCACAGCTTCTCTTTCTCTCTCTCTCTCTCTCACTCACAGCTTCTCTCTCTCTCTCACTCACAGCTTTCTTTCTCCCTCTCTCACTCACTCACAGCTTCTCTTTCACTCTCTCTCTCACTCACAGCATCTCTCTCTTTCTCTCACTTACAGATTCTCTTTCCTTTCTCTCTCTCTCTCACTCACAGCTTCTCCCTCCCCCTCTCTCTCTCTCTCTCACTCACAGCTTCTCACTCTCTCTCTCTCTCAATCACAGCTTTTCTTTCTCTCTCTCTCACTCACTCACAGCTCTTTCACTCTCTCTCTCACTCACAGCTTCTCTTTCACTGTCTCTCACTCACAGCTTCTCTTTCTCTCTCTCTCACTCATAGCTTCCCTTTCTCTCTCTCTCTCTCATTCACATCTTCTTTCTCTCTCTCTCTCTCAATCACAGCTTTTCTTTCTCTCTCTCTCACTCACTCACAGCTTCTCTTTCACTCTCTCTCTCACTCACAGCTTCTCTTTCACTGTCTCTCACTCACAGCTTCTCTTTCTCTCTCTCTCACTCACTCACAACTTCTCTTTCTATCTCTCTCACACACATAGCTTCTCTTTCTCTCTCTCTCACTCACTCATAGCTTCTATTTCACTCTCTCACTCACAGCTTCTCATTCTTTCTCTCTCTATCTCACTCACTCACGACTTCTATTTCTCTCTCACACACTCACAGCTTCTCTTTCTCTCTATCTCTCTCACTCACAGCTTCTCTTTTCTCTCTCTCTCTCACTCACTCACAGCTTCTCTTTCTCTCTCTCTTTCTCACTCACAGCTTCTCTCTCTCACTAACTCACAGCTTCTCTTTCTCTCTCTCTCACTCACAGCTTCTCTTTCTCTCTCTCTCACTCACAGCTTGTATTTCTCTCTCACACACACTGCTTCTCTCTCTCTCTCTCACAGCTTCTCTTTCTCTCTCTCTCTCACTGACAGCTTCTCTTTCTCTCTCTCACACATAGCTTCTCTTTCTCTCTATCTCTCATTCACAGCTTCTATTTCTCTCTCTCTCACTCACAGCTTCTCTCTCTCTCTCTCTCTCTCACTCACAGCTTCTCTTTCTCTCTCTCTCTCACTCACAGCTTCTCTCTCTGTCTCACTCACAGCTTTCTTTCTCTCTCTCTCACTCACTCACAGCTTCTCTTTCGCTCTCTCTCTCACTCACAGCATCTCTCTCTTTCTCTCACTTACAGATTCTCTTTCCCTTCTCTCTCTCTCTCACTCACATCTTCTCCCTCCCTCTCTCTCTCTCTCACTCACAGCTTCTCACTCTCTCTCTCACTCACAGCTTCTCTTTCTCTCTCTCACACATATAGCTTCTCTTTCTCTCTCTCTCATTCACAGCTTCTATTTCTCTCTCTCTCACTCACAGCTTCTCTTTCTCTCTCTCTCTCACTCACAGCTTCTCTTTCTCTCTCTCTCACTCACAGCTTCTATTTCTCTCTGTATCTCTCACTCATAACTTCCCTTTCTCTCTCTCTCATTCACATCTTCTTTCTCTCTCTCTCTCAATCACAGCTTTTCTTTCTCTCACTCTCACTCACTCATAGCTTCTCTTTCACTCTCTCTCTCACTCACAGCTTCTCTTTCACTGTCTCTCACTCACAGCTTCTCTTTCTCTCTCACACACACAGCTTCTCTTTCTCTCTCTCTCACTCACTCACAGCTTCTCTTTTGATCTCTCACTCACAGCTTCTCTTTCTGTCTCTCTCTCTCACTCACTCACGACTTCTATTTCTCTCTCTCACACACACAACTTCTCTTTCTCTCTATCTCTCACTCACAGATTCTCTCTCTCTCTCTCTCTCACTCACAGCTTGTCTTTCTCTCTCACACACACACTGCTTCTCTCTCTCTCACAGCTTCTCTTTCTCTCTCTCTCTCACTCACAGCTTCTCTCTCTCTTTCTCTCACTCACAGCTTCTCTTTCCCTTCTCTCTCTCAATCACAGCTTCTCCCCCCTCTCTCTCTCACTCACTCACAGCTTCTCACTCTCTCTCTCACTCACTCACAGCTTCTCTTTCACTCTCTCTCTCACTCACAGCTTCTTTCTTTCTCTCTCTCAATCACAGCTTTTCTTTCTCTCTCTCTCACTCACTCAGAGCTTCTCTTTCACTCTCTCTCTCACACCTTCTCTTTCTCTCTATCTCTCTCACTCACAGCTTATCTTTTCTCTCTCTCTCTCACTCACTCACAGCTTCTATTTCTCTCTCACACACACACAGCTTCTCTTTCTCTCTATCTCTCTCACTCACAGCTTCTCTTTTCTCTCTCTCTCTCACTCACTCATAGCTTCTCTTTCTCTCTCTCTCCCTCACAGCTTCTCTTTCTCTCCCTCACTAACTCACAGCTTCTCTTTCTCTCTCTCTCTCACTCACAGCTTCTCTTTCTCTCTCTCTCACTCACAACTTCTCTCTCGCTCACTCTCTCACTCAGCTTCTCTTTCTTTCTTTCTCTCTCTCACAGCTTCTCTTTCTCTCTCTCTCTGACACAGCTTCTCTTTCTCTCACACACACTCACTCACAGCTTCTCTCTCTTTCTCTTTCTCTGTCTCTCTCACTCACAGCTTCTCTTTCTCTCTCTCTCTCACAGCTACTCTCTCTCACTCACTCACTCACAGGTTCTCTTTCTCTCTCTCTCACTCACTCATGACTTCTATTTCTCTCTCTCACACACACACAGCTTCTCTTTCTCTCTATCTCTCTCACTCACAGCTTCTCTTTTCTCTCTCTCTCACTCATTCACAGCTTCTCTTTCTCCCTCTCTCACTCACAGCTTCTCTTTCTCTCTCTCACTAACTCACAGCTTCTCTTTCTCTCTCACTCACTCACAGCTTCCCTTTCTCTCTCTCTCTCTCACTCACTCACAGCTTCTCTCTCTCTCTCACTCACTCACAGCTTCTCTTTCTCTCTCACTCACTCACAGCTTTCTTTCTCTCTCTCTCTGTCTCACTCACAGCTTCTCTTTCTCTCTCTCTCTCACTCAGCTTCTCTTTCTCTCTCACTCACTCACGGCTTCTCATTCTCTCTCTCTCACTCTATCACTCACAGCTTCTCTTTCTCTCTCTCTCTCACTCACAGCTTCTCTTTCTCTCTCTCATTCACAGCTTCTATTTCTCTCTCTCTCACTCACAGCTTCTCTTTCTTTCTCTCTCTCTCTCTCACTCACAGCATCTCTCTCTTTCTCTCACTTACAGATTCTCTTTCCCTTCTCTCTCTCTCTCACTCACAGCTTCTCCCTCCCTCTCTCTCTATCTCTCACAGCTTCTCTTTCTCTCTCTCTCATTCACAGCTTCTATTTCTCTCTCTCTCACTCACAGCTTCTCTCTCTCTCTCTCTCTCTCTCACTCACAGCTTCTCTTTCTCTCTCACACACACACTCACAGATTCTCCATATCTCTCTCACTCACAACTTCTCTTTCTCTCTCTCTCTCTCACTCACATCTTCTATTTCTCTGTATCTCTCACTCATAGCTTCTCTTTCTCTCACACACACACTCTCACAGATTCTCCATATCTCTCTCACTCACAGCTTCTCTTTCTCTTTCTCTCTCACTCACAGCTTCTATTTCTCTGTATCTCTCACTCATAGCTTCCCTTTCTCTCTCTATCTCACACAGCTTCTTTCTCTCTCTCTCTCACTCTATCACTCACAGCTTCTCTTTCTCTCTCTCTCTCACTCACAGCTTCTCTTTCTCTCTCTCTCTCACTCACAGCTTGTCTTTCTCTCTCACACAAACACTGCTTCTCTCTCTCTCACAGCTTCTCTTTCTCTCTCTTTCTCTCTCTCACATAGCTTCTCTTTCTCTCTCTCTCTCTCGTTCACAGCTTCTGTTTCTCTCTCTCACACTCACAGCTTCTCTCTCTCTCTCTCACTCACAACGTCTCTCTCTCTCTCTCACTCACAGCTTTTCTTCCTCTCTCTCTCTCACTCACAGCTTCTCTGTCGCTCTCTCTCTCACTCACAGCTTCTCTCTCTCTCTTTCTCTCACTCACAACTTCTCTTTCCCTTCTCTCTCTCTCACTCACAGCTTCTCACTCTCTCTCACTCACTCACAGCTTCCCTTTCTCTCTCTCTCTCACTCACTCACAGCTTCTCTTTCTCTCTCCCTCACTCACTCACAGCTTCTCTTTCTCTCTCACTCACTCACAGCTTTCTTTCTCTCTCTCTCTGTCTCACTTACAGATTCTCTTTCTCTCTCTCTCACTCAGCTTCTCTTTCTCTCTCTCTCACTCACAGCTTCTCATTCTCTCTCTCTCACTCTATCACTCACAGCTTCTCTTTCTCTCTCTCTCTCACTCACAGCTTCTCTTTCTCTCTCTCTCACTCACAGCTTGTATTTCTCTCTCACACACACACTGCTTCTCTCTCTCTCACACAGCTTCTCTTTCTCTCTCTCTCTCACTCACAGCTTCTCTCTCTCTCTCTCACTCACAGCTTTTTTTCTCTCTCTCTCTCAATCACTCACAGCTTCTCTTTCACTCTCTCTCTCACTCACAGCATCTCTCTCTTTCTCTCACTTACAGATTCTCTTTCCCTTCTCTCTCTCTCTCACTCACAGCTTCTCCCTCCCCCTCTCTCTCTCTCTCTCACTCACTCACAGCTTCTCACTCTCTCTCTCTCTCACTCACAGCTTCTCTTTCTCTCTAACACACATAGCTTCTCTTTCTCTCTCTCTCTCACTCACAGCTTCTATTTCTCTCTGCATCTCTCACTCATAGCTTCCCTTTCTCTCTCTCTCTCACTCACATCTTCTTTCTCTCTCTCTCTCAATCACAGCTTTTCTTTCTCTCTCTCTCACTCACTCACAGCTTCTCTTTCACTCTCTCTCTCTCACTCACAGCTTCTCTTTCACTGTCTCTCACTCACAGCTTCTCTTTCTCTCTCTCTCACTCACTCACAGCTTCTATTTCGCTCCCTCACTCACAGCTTCTCTTTCTTTATCTCTCTCTCTCACTCACTCACAATTTCTATTTCTCTCTCTCACACACACAACTTCTCTTTCTCTCTATCTCTCTCACTCCCAGATTCTCTTTTCTCTCTCTCACTCACTCACTCACAGCTTCTCTTTCTCTCTATCTCTCTCACTCACAGCTTCTCTTTTCTCTCTCTCTCACTCACTCACAGCTTCTCTTTCTCTCTCTCTCTTTCTCACTCACAGCTTCTCTTTCTCTCTCTCACTAACTCACAGCTTCTCTCTCTCTCTCTCTCACTCACAGCTTCTATTTCTATGTGTCTCACTCACAGCTTCTCTTTCTCTCTCTCTCACTCACTCACAACTTCTCTTTCTATCTCTCTCACACACACAGCTTCTCATTCTCTCTCTCACTCTATCACTCACAGCTTGTCTTTCTCTCTCTCTCTCACTCACAGCTTGTCTTTCTCTCTCTCTCTCTCACTCACAGCTTGTCTTTCTCTCTCACACACACACTGCTTCTCTCTCTCTCACAGCTTCTCTTTCTCTCTCTATCTCACTTACAGCTTCTCTTTCTCTCTCTCACATATCTTCTCTTTCTCTCTCTCTCTCGTTCACAGCTTCTATTTCTCTCTCACACACTCACAGCTTCTCTCTCTCTCTCTCTCACTCACAGCTTCTCTCTCTCTCTCTCACTCACTCATAGCTTTTCTTCCTCTCTCTCTCTCTCACTCACAGCTTCTCTGTCGCTCTCTCTCTCACTCACAGCTTCTCTTTCCCTTCTCTCTCTCTCTCACTCACAGCTTCTCACTCTCTCTCACTCACTCACAGCTTCCCTTTCTCTCTCTCTCTCTCACTCACTCACAGCTTCTCTTTCTCTCTCTCTCTCTCACTCACTCACAGCTTCTCTTTCTCTCTCACTCACTCACAGCTTTCTTTCTCTCTCTCTCTGTCTCACTTACAGATTCTCTTTCTCTCTCTCTCTCATTCACAGCTTCTATTTCTCTCTCTCTCTCACTCACAGCTTCTCTTTCTCTCTCACACACACACTCACAGATTCTCCATATCTCTCTCACTCACAGCTTCTCTTTCTCTCTCTCTCTCACTCACAGCTTCTATTTCTCTGTATCTCTCACTCATAGCTTCTCTTTCTCTCTCTCACACACTCTCACAGATTCTCCATATCTCTCTCACTCACAGCTTCTCTTTCTCTCTCACTCACAGCTTCTCTTTCTCTCTCTCTCTCACTCACAGCTTGTCTTTCTCTCTCTCACACACACTGCTTCTCTTTCACTCTCTCTCTCTCACTCACAGCTTCTATTTCTCTGTCTCTCACTCACAGCTTCTCTTTCTCTCTCTCTCACTCACTCACAACTTCTCTTTCTATCTCTCTCACACACACAGCTTCTCATTCTCTCTCTCACTCTATCACTCACAGCTTCTCTTTCTCTCTCTCTCTCACTCACAGCTTCTCTCTCTCTCTCTCACTCACAGCTTGTCTTTCTCTCTCTCACACACACTGCTTCTCTCTCTCACACAGCTTCTCTTTCTCTCTCTTTCTCTCTCTCACTCACAGCTTCTCTTTCTCACTATCTCTCACTCACAGCTTCTCTCTCTTTCTCTGTCTCTCTCACTTACAGCTTCTCTTTCTTTCTCTCTCTCTCACAGCTACTCTTTCTCTCTCTCTCTCACTCACTCACAGCTTCTCTTTCTCTCTCTCTCACTCATGACTTCTATTTCTCTCTCTCACACACACACAGCTTCTCTTTCTCTCTATCTCTCTCACTCACAGCTTCTCTTTTCTCTCTCTCTCTCACTCACTCACAGCTTCTCTTTCTCTCTCTCTCACTCACAGCTTCTCTTTCTCTCTCTCACTCACAGCTTATCTTTTCTCTTTCTCTGTCTCTCTCAATCACAGCTTCTTTTTCTCTCTCTCTCTCACAGCTTCTCTTTCTCTCTCTTTCTCTCACTCACTCACAGCTTCTCTTTCTCTCTCTCACTAACTCACAGCTTCTCTTTCTCTCTCTCTCTCTCACTCACTCACAGCTTCCCTTTCTCTCTCTCTCACTCACTCACAGCTTCTCTTTCTCTGTCACTCACTCACTCACAGCTTTTCTCTCTCTCACTCACTCACAGCTTTCTTTCTCTCTCTATGTTTCACTCACAGCTTCTCTCTCTCTCTCACTCACAGCTTCTCTTTCTCTCTCTCTCACGCAGTCACAGCTTCTCTTTCTCTCTCTCTCTCACTCACTCACAGCTTCTATTTCTCTCTCACACATACACACAGCTTCTCTTTCTCTCTATCTCTCTCACTCACAGCTTCTCTTTTTTCTCTTTCTCTCTCTTTCACTCACAGCTTCTCTTTCTCTCCCTCACTAACTCACAGCTTCTCTTTCTCTCTCTCTCTCTCACTCACAGCTTCTCTCTCTCTCACTCACTCACACCTTCTCTCTCACTCACTCTCTCACTCAGCTTCTCTTTCTTTCTTTCTCTCTCTCACAGCTTCTCTCTCTCTCTCTCACACCTTCTCTTTCTCTCTCACACACTCACTCACAGCTTCTCTCTCTTTCTCTGTCTCTCTCACTCACAGCTTCTCTTTCTTTCTCTCTCTCTCTCTCACAGCTACTCTTTCTCTCTCCCTCTCTTACTCACTCACAGCTTCTCTTTCTCTCTCTCTCTCTCACTCATTACTTCTATTTCTCTCTCTCACACACACAGCTTCTCTTTCTCTCTATCTCTCTCACAGCAACTCTTTCTCTTTCTCTCTCTCACTCACTCACAGCTTCTCTCTCTTTCTCTGTCTCTCTCACTCACAGCTTCTCTTTCTTTCTCTCTCTCTCTCACAGCAACTCTTTCTCTCTCTCTCTCTCACTCACTCACAGCTTCTCTTTCTTTCTCTCTCTCTCTCACTCATGACTTCTATTTCTCTCTCTCTCACACACACACAGCTTCTCTTTCTCTCTATCTCTCTCACTCACAGCTTCTCTTTTCTCTCTCTCTCTCACTCACTCACAGCTTCTCTTTCTCTCTCTCTCACTCACAGCTTCTCTTTCTCTCACTCACTCACACCTTCTCTCTCACTCACTCTCTCACTCAGCTTCTCTTTCTTTCTTTCTCTCTCTCACAGCTTCTCTCTCTCTCACACACACCTTCTCTTTCTCTCTCACACACTCAGTCACAGCTTCTCTCTCTTTCTCTGTCTCTCTCACTCACAGCTTCTCTTTCCCTTCTCTCTCTCTCTCACTCACAGCTTCTCCCTCTCTCTCACTCACAGCTTTTCTTTCTCTCTCTCTCTCTCACTCACAGCTTCTCTCTCTCTTTCTCTCACTCACAGCTTCTCTTTCCCTTCTCTCTCTCACTCACTCACAGCTTCTCTTTCTCTATCACAATCTCTCAGAGCTTCCCTCTCTCACTCACTCACAGCTTCTCTTTCTCTCTCACACACACACTCACAGATTCTCCATCTCTCTCTCACTCACAGCTTCTCTTTCTCTCTCTCTCTGTCTCACTCACAGCTTCTCTTTCTTTCTTTCTCTCTCACTCAGCTGCTCTTTCTCTCTCTCACTCCCAGCTTCTCTTTCTCTCTCTCACTAACTCACAGATTCTCTTTCTCTCTCTCACTCACTCACAGCTTCCCTTTCTCTCTCTCTCTCTCTCTCACACACTCACTCACAGCTTCTCTTTCTCTCTCTCTCACAGGCACAGCTTCTCTTTCTCTCTCACTCTCTCACAGCTTCTCTTTCTCTCTCTCTGTCTCACTCACAGCTTCCCTTTCTCTCTCTCTCTCTCACTCACTCACAGCTTCTCTTTCTCTCTCTCTCACTCAGTCACAGCTTCTCTTTCTCTCTCACTCACTCACAGCTTCTCTTTCTCTCTCTCTCTCTCACTCACAGCTTTTCTTTCTCTCTCTCTCTCACTCACAGCTTCTCTCTCTCTTTCTCTCACTCACAGCTTCTCTTTCCCTTCTCTCTCTCTCTCACTCACAGCTTCTCCCTCTCTCTCACTCACAGCTTTTCTTTCTCTCTCTCTCTCTCACTCACAGCTTCTCTCTCTCTTTCTCTCACTCACAGCTTCTCTTTCCCTTCTCTCTCTCACTCACTCACAGCTTCTCTTTCTCTCTCACAATCTCTCAGAGCTTCCCTCTCTCACTCACTCACAGCTTCTCTTTCTCTCTCACACACACACTCACAGATTCTCCATCTCTCTCTCACTCACTGCTTCTCTTTCTCTCTCTCTCTCTCACTCACAGCTACTTTCTCTCTCTCTCTCTCAATCACAGCTTTTCTTTCTCTCTCTCACTCACTCACAGCTTCTCTTTCACTCTCTCTCTCTCACTCACAGCTTCTATTTCTCTCTGTATCTCTCACTCATAGCTTCCCTTTCTCTCTCTCTCTCTCACTCACAGCTTCTTTCTCTCTCTCTCTCTCAATCACAGCTTTTCTTTCTCTCTCTCACTCACTCACAGCTTCTCTTTCACTCTCTCTCTCTCACTCACAGCTTCTATTTCTCTGTCTCTCTCACAGCTTCTCTTTCTCTCTCTCTCACTCACTCACTCACAACTTCTCTTTGTATCTCTCTCACAGACATAGCTTCTCTTTCTCTCTCTCTCACTCACAGCTTCTATTTCTCTTTCTCACTCACAACTTCTCTTTCTTTCTCTCTCTCTCTCACTCACACACGAGTTCTATTTCTCTCTCACACACACACATAGCTTCTGTTTCTCTCTATCACTCTCACTCACAGATTCTCTTTTCTTTCTCTCTCTCACTCACTCACAGCTTCTCTTTCTCTCTCTCTCTCTCACTCACAGCTTCTCTTTCTCTCTCTCACTAACTCACAGCTTTCTTTCTCTCTCTATGTCTCACTCACAGCTTCTCTCTCTCTCTCTCACTCACTCACTCACGACTTCTATTTCTCTCTCACACACACACAGCTTCTCTTTCTCTCTATCTCTCTCACTCGCAGCTTCTCTTTTCTCTCTCTCTCTCTCACTCCCTCACAGCTTCTCTTTCTCTCTCTCTCTCTCACTCACAGCTTTTCTTCCTCTCTCTCTCTCTCACTCACAGCTTCTCTGTCGCTCTCTCTCTCACTCACAGCTTCTCTCTCTCTCTTTCTCTCACTCACAACTTCTCTTTCCCTTCTCTCTCTCTCACTCACAGCTTCTCACTCTCTCTCACTCACTCACAGCTTCCCTTTCTCTCTCTCTCTCACTCACTCACAGCTTCTCTTTCTCTCTCCCTCACTCACTCACAGCTTCTCTTTCTCTCTCACTCACTCACAGCTTTCTTTCTCTCTCTCTCTGTCTCACTTACAGATTCTCTTTCTCTCTCTCTCACTCAGCTTCTCTTTCTCTCTCTCTCACTCACAGCTTCTCATTCTCTCTCTCTCACTCTATCACTCACAGCTTCTCTTTCTCTCTCTCTCTCACTCACAGCTTCTCTTTCTCTCTCTCTCACTCACAGCTTGTATTTCTCTCTCACACACACACTGCTTCTCTCTCTCTCACACAGCTTCTCTTTCTCTCTCTCTCTCACTCACAGCTTCTCTCTCTCTCTCTCACTCACAGCTTTTTTTCTCTCTCTCTCTCAATCACTCACAGCTTCTCTTTCACTCTCTCTCTCACTCACAGCATCTCTCTCTTTCTCTCACTTACAGATTCTCTTTCCCTTCTCTCTCTCTCTCACTCACAGCTTCTCCCTCCCCCTCTCTCTCTCTCTCACTCACTCACAGCTTCTCACTCTCTCTCTCTCTCTCACTCACAGCTTCTCTTTCTCTCTAACACACATAGCTTCTCTTTCTCTCTCTCTCTCACTCACAGCTTCTATTTCTCTCTGTATCTCTCACTCATAGCTTCCCTTTCTCTCTCTCTCTCACTCACATCTTCTTTCTCTCTCTCTCTCAATCACAGCTTTTCTTTCTCTCTCTCTCACTCACTCACAGCTTCTCTTTCACTCTCTCTCTCTCACTCACAGCTTCTCTTTCACTGTCTCTCACTCACAGCTTCTCTTTCTCTCTCTCTCACTCACTCACAGCTTCTATTTCGCTCCCTCACTCACAGCTTCTCTTTCTTTATCTCTCTCTCGCACTCACTCACAATTTCTATTTCTCTCTCACACACACACAACTTCTCTTTCTCTCTATCTCTCTCACTCCCAGATTCTCTTTTCTCTCTCTCACTCACTCACTCACAGCTTCTCTTTCTCTCTATCTCTCTCACTCACAGCTTCTCTTTTCTCTCTCTCTCACTCACTCACAGCTTCTCTTTCTCTCTCTCTCTTTCTCACTCACAGCTTCTCTTTCTCTCTCTCACTAACTCACAGCTTCTCTCTCTCTCTCTCTCACTCACAGCTTCTATTTCTATGTGTCTCACTCACAGCTTCTCTTTCTCTCTCTCTCACTCACTCACAACTTCTCTTTCTATCTCTCTCACACACACAGCTTCTCATTCTCTCTCTCACTCTATCACTCACAGCTTGTCTTTCTCTCTCTCTCTCACTCACAGCTTGTCTTTCTCTCTCTCTCTCTCACTCACAGCTTGTCTTTCTCTCTCACACACACACTGCTTTTCTCTCTCTCTCACAGCTTCTCTTTCTCTCTCTATCTCACTTACAGCTTCTCTTTCTCTCTCTCACATATCTTCTCTTTCTCTCTCTCTCTCGTTCACAGCTTCTATTTCTCTCTCTCACACTCACAGCTTCTCTCTCTCTCTCTCTCTCTCTCACTCACAGCTTCTCTCTCTCTCTCTCACTCACTCATAGCTTTTCTTCCTCTCTCTCTCTCACTCACAGCTTCTCTGTCGCTCTCTCTCTCACTCACAGCTTCTCTTTCCCTTCTCTCTCTCTCACTCACAGCTTCTCACTCTCTCTCACTCACTCACAGCTTCCCTTTCTCTCTCTCTCTCTCACTCACTCACAGCTTCTCTTTCTCTCTCACTCACTCACAGCTTTCTTTCTCTCTCTCTCTGTCTCACTTACAGATTCTCTTTCTCTCTCTCTCTCATTCACAGCTTCTATTTCTCTCTCTCTCACTCACAGCTTCTCTTTCTCTCTCTCTCTCTCACTCACAGCTTCTCTTTCTCTCTCACACACACACTCACAGATTCTCCATATCTCTCTCACTCACAGCTTCTCTTTCTCTCTCTCTCTCACTCACAGCTTCTATTTCTCTGTATCTCTCACTCATAGCTTCTCTTTCTCTCTCACACACACTCTCACAGATTCTCCATATCTCTCTCACTCACAGCTTCTCTTTCTCTCTCACTCACAGCTTCTCTTTCTCTCTCTCTCTCACTCACAGCTTGTCTTTCTCTCTCTCACACACACTGCTTCTCTTTCACTCTCTCTCTCTCACTCACAGCTTCTATTTCTCTGTCTCTCACTCACAGCTTCTCTTTCTCTCTCTCTCACTCACTCACAACTTCTCTTTCTATCTCTCTCACACACACAGCTTCTCATTCTCTCTCTCACTCTATCACTCACAGCTTCTCTTTCTCTCTCTCTCTCACTCACAGCTTCTCTCTCTCTCTCTCTCACTCACAGCTTGTCTTTCTCTCTCTCACACACACTGCTTCTCTCTCTCACACAGCTTCTCTTTCTCTCTCTTTCTCTCTCTCACTCACAGCTTCTCTTTCTCACTATCTCTCACTCACAGCTTCTCTCTCTTTCTCTGTCTCTCTCACTTACAGCTTCTCTTTCTTTCTCTCTCTCTCACAGCTACTCTTTCTCTCTCTCTCTCACTCACTCACAGCTTCTCTTTCTCTCTCTCTCACTCATGACTTCTATTTCTCTCTCTCACACACACACAGCTTCTCTTTCTCTCTATCTCTCTCACTCACAGCTTCTCTTTTCTCTCTCTCTCTCACTCACTCACAGCTTCTCTTTCTCTCTCTCTCACTCACAGCTTCTCTTTCTCTCTCTCACTCACAGCTTATCTTTTCTCTTTCTCTGTCTCTCTCAATCACAGCTTCTTTTTCTCTCTCTCTCACAGCTTCTCTTTCTCTCTCTTTCTCTCACTCACTCACAGCTTCTCTTTCTCTCTCTCACTAACTCACAGCTTCTCTTTCTCTCTCTCTCTCTCACTCACTCACAGCTTCCCTTTCTCTCTCTCTCACTCACTCACAGCTTCTCTTTCTCTGTCACTCACTCACTCACAGCTTTTCTCTCTCTCTCACTCACTCACAGCTTTCTTTCTCTCTCTATGTTTCACTCACAGCTTCTCTCTCTCTCTCACTCACAGCTTCTCTTTCTCTCTCTCTCACGCAGTCACAGCTTCTCTTTCTCTCTCTCTCTCACTCACTCACAGCTTCTATTTCTCTCTCACACATACACACAGCTTCTCTTTCTCTCTATCTCTCTCACTCACAGCTTCTCTTTTTTCTCTTTCTCTCTCTTTCACTCACAGCTTCTCTTTCTCTCCCTCACTAACTCACAGCTTCTCTTTCTCTCACTCACTCACACCTTCTCTCTCACTCACTCTCTCACTCAGCTTCTCTTTCTTTCTTTCTCTCTCTCACAGCTTCTCTCTCTGTCTCTCACACCTTCTCTTTCTCTCTCACACACTCACTCACAGCTTCTCTCTCTTTCTCTGTCTCTCTCACTCACAGCTTCTCTTTCTTTCTCTCTCTCTCTCTCACAGCTACTCTTTCTCTCTCCCTCTCTTACTCACTCACAGCTTCTCTTTCTCTCTCTCTCTCACTCATTACTTCTATTTCTCTCTCTCACACACACAGCTTCTCTTTCTCTCTATCTCTCTCACTCACAGCTTCTCTTTTCTCTCTCTCTCTCACTCACTCACAGCTTCTCTTTCTCTCTCTCTCACTCACAGCTTCTCTTTCTCTCACTCACTCACACCTTCTCTCTCACTCACTCTCTCACTCAGCTTCTCTTTCTTTCTCTCTCTCACAGCTTCTCTCTCTCTCACACACACCTTCTCTTTCTCTCTCACACACTCAGTCACAGCTTCTCTCTCTTTCTCTGTCTCTCTCACTCACAGCTTCTCTTTCCCTTCTCTCTCTCTCTCACTCACAGCTTCTCCCTCTCTCTCACTCACAGCTTTTCTTTCTCTCTCTCTCTCTCACTCACAGCTTCTCTCTCTCTTTCTCTCACTCACAGCTTCTCTTTCCCTTCTCTCTCTCACTCACTCACAGCTTCTCTTTCTCTCTCACAATCTCTCAGAGCTTCCCTCTCTCACTCACTCACAGCTTCTCTTTCTCTCTCTCACACACACTCACAGATTCTCCATCTCTCTCTCACTCACAGCTTCTCTTTCTCTCTCTCTCTGTCTCACTCACAGCTTCTCTTTCTTTCTTTCTCTCTCACTCAGCTTCTCTTTCTCTCTCTCACTCACAGCTTCTCTTTCTCTCTCTCACTAACTCACAGATTCTCTTTCTCTCTCTCACTCACTCACAGCTTCCCTTTCTCTCTCTCTCTCTCTCTCACACACTCACTCACAGCTTCTCTTTCTCTCTCTCTCACAGTCACAGCTTCTCTTTCTCTCTCACTCTCTCACAGCTTCTCTTTCTCTCTCTCTGTCTCACTCACAGCTTCCCTTTCTCTCTCTCTCTCTCACTCACTCACAGCTTCTCTTTCTCTCTCTCTCACTCAGTCACAGCTTCTCTTTCTCTCTCACTCACTCACAGCTTCTCTTTCTCTCTCTCTCTCTCACTCACAGCTTTTCTTTCTCTCTCTCTCTCACTCACAGCTTCTCTCTCTCTTTCTCTCACTCACAGCTTCTCTTTCCCTTCTCTCTCTCTCTCACTCACAGCTTCTCCCTCTCTCTCACTCACAGCTTTTCTTTCTCTCTCTCTCTCTCACTCACAGCTTCTCTCTCTCTTTCTCTCACTCACAGCTTCTCTTTCCCTTCTCTCTCTCACTCACTCACAGCTTCTCTTTCTCTCTCACAATCTCTCAGAGCTTCCCTCTCTCACTCACTCACAGCTTCTCTTTCTCTCTCACACACACACTCACAGATTCTCCATCTCTCTCTCACTCACAGCTTCTCTTTCTCTCTCTCTCTCTGACTCACAGCTTCTTTCTCTCTCTCTCTCTCAATCACAGCTTTTCTTTCTCTCTCTCACTCACTCACAGCTTCTCTTTCACTCTCTCTCTCTCACTCACAGCTTCTATTTCTCTCTGTATCTCTCACTCATAGCTTCCCTTTCTCTCTCTCTCTCTCACTCACAGCTTCTTTCTCTCTCTCTCTCTCAATCACAGCTTTTCTTTCTCTCTCTCACTCACTCACAGCTTCTCTTTCACTCTCTCTCACTCACAGCTTCTATTTCTCTGTCTCTCTCACAGCTTCTCTTTCTCTCTCTCTCACTCACTCACTCACAACTTCTCTTTGTATCTCTCTCACAGACATAGCTTCTCTTTCTCTCTCTCTCACTCACAGCTTCTATTTCTCTTTCTCACTCACAACTTCTCTTTCTTTCTCTCTCTCTCTCTCACTCACACACGAGTTCTATTTCTCTCTCACACACACACATAGCTTCTGTTTCTCTCTATCTCTCTCACTCACAGATTCTCTTTTCTTTCTCTCTCTCACTCACTCACAGCTTCTCTTTCTCTCTCTCTCTCTCACTCACAGCTTCTCTTTCTCTCTCTCACTAACTCACAGCTTTCTTTCTCTCTCTATGTCTCACTCACAGCTTCTCTCTCTCTCTCTCACTCACTCACTCACGACTTCTATTTCTCTCTCACACACACACAGCTTCTCTTTCTCTCTATCTCTCTCACTCGCAGCTTCTCTTTTCTCTCTCTCTCTCTCACTCCCTCACAGCTTCTCTTTCTCTCTCTCTCTCTCACTCACAGCTTCTCTTTCTCTCTCTCACTAACTCACTCACAGCTTCCCTTTCTCTCTCTCTCTCACTCACTCACAGCTTCTCTTTCTGTCTCTCTCAGTCAGTCACAGCTTCTCTTTCTCTCTCACTCACTCACAGCTTCTCTTTCTCTCTCTCTGTCTCAATCACAGCTTCTCTTTCTCTCTTTCTCTCTCACTCAGCTTCTCTTTCTCTCTCTCTCACTCACAGCTTCTCTTTCTCTCTCTCTCACTCACAGCTTCTCTTTCTCTCTCTCTCACTCACAGCTTCTCTTTCTCCCTCTCTCACTCACAGCTTCTCTTTCTCTCTCTCTCACTCACAGCTTGTCTTTCTCTCTCACACACACACTGCTTCTCTCTCTCTCACAGCTTCTCTTTCTCTCTCTCTCACTCACAGCTTCTCTTTCTCTCTCTCTCACTCACAGCTTGTCTTTCTCTCACACACACACACTGCTTCTCTCTCTCACACACATCTTCTCTTTCTCTCTCTCTCACTCACAGCTTCTCTCTCTCTCACACATAGCTTCTCTTTCTCTCTCTCTCTCGTTCACAGCTTCTATTTCTCTCTCACACACTCACAGCTTCTCTCTCTCTCTCACTCACAGCTTCTCTCTCTCTCTCTCACTCACAGCTTTTCTTCCTCTCTCTCTCTCTCACTCACAGCTTCTCTTTCGCTCTCTCTCTCACTCACAGCTTCTCTCTCTCTTTCTCTCACTCACAGCTTCTCTTTCCCTTCTCTCTCTCTCTCACTCACAGCTTCTCCCTCTCTCTCTCTCTTACTCACTCACAGCTTCTCCCTCTCTCTGTCTCACCCACTCACAGCTTCTCTTTCTCTCTCTCTCACACACTCACAGATTCTCCATCTCTCTCTCACTCACAGCTTTTCTTTCTCTCTCTCTCACTCACAGCTTCTATTTCTCTCTGTATCTCTCACTCATAGCTTCCCTTTCTCTCTCTCTCTCACTCACAGCTTCTTTCTTTCTCTCTCTCTCAATCACAGCTTTTCTTTCTTTCTTTCACTCACTCACAGCTTCTCTTTCTCTCTTTCTCTCTCAGCTTCTCTTTCTCTCTCTCTCACTCACAGCTTCTCTTTCTCTCTCTCTCACTCACAGCTTCTCTTTCTCTCTCTCTCTCACTCACAGCTTGTCTTTCTCTCTCACACACACACTGCTTCTCTCTCACACACAGCTTCTCTTTCTCTCTCTCTCACTCACAGCTTCTCTTTCTCTCTCTCTCTCACTCACAGCTTGTCTTTCTCACACACACACACACTGCTTCTCTCTCACACACACATCTTCTCTTTCTCTCTCTCTCACTCACAGCTTCTCTCTCTCTCACACACACATAGCTTCTCTTTCTCTCTCTCTCTCATTCACAGCTTCTATTTCTCTCTGTCACACTCACAGCTTCTCTCTCTCTCTCTCACTCACAGCTTCTCTCTCTCTCACTCACAGCTTTTCTTCCTCTCTCTCTCTCACTCACAGCATCTCTTTCGCTCTCTCTCTCACTCACAGCTTCTCTCTCTCTTTCTCTCACTCACAGCTTCTCTTTCCCTTCTCTCTCTCTCTCACTCACAGCTTCTCCCTCTCTCTCTCTCTCACTCACTCACAGCTTTCTTTCTCTCTCTATGTCTCACTCACAGCTTCTCTCTCTCTCTCTCTCTCACTCACTCACGACTTCTATTTCTCTCTCTCACACACACAGCTTCTCTTTCTCTCTCTCTCTCTCACTCGCAGCTTCTCTTTTCTCTCTCTCTCTCTCTCACTCCCTCACAGCTTCTCTTTCTCTCTCTCTCTCTCTCACTTACAGCTTCTCTTTCTCTCTCTCACTAACTCACTCACAGCTTCCCTTTCTCTCTCTCTCACACTCACTCACAGCTTCTCTTTCTGTCTCTCTCAGTCAGTCACAGCTTCTCTTTCTCTCTCACTCACTCACAGCTTCTCTTTCTCTCTCTCTGTCTCAATCACAGCTTCTCTTTCTCTCTCACTCAGCTTCTCTTTCTCTCTCTCTCACTCACAGCTTCTCTTTCTCTCTCTCTCACTCACAGCTTCTCTTTCTCTCTCTCTCACTCACAGCTTCTCTTTCTCCCTCTCTCTCTCACTCACAGCTTCTCTTTCGCTCTCTCTCTCACTCACAGCTTCTCTCTCTCTTTCTCTCACTCACAGCTTCTCTTTCCCTTCTCTCTCTCTCTCACTCACAGCTTCTCCCTCTCTCTCTCTCTCTTACTCACTCACAGCTTCTCACTCTCTCTGTCTCACCCACTCACAGCTTCTCTTTCTCTCTCTCACACACTCACAGATTCTCCATCTCTCTCTCACTCACAGCTTCTCTTTCTCTCTCTCTCACTCACAGCTTCTATTTCTCTCTCTCACACACACACAGCTTCTCTTTCTCTCTATCTCTCTCACTCACAGCTTCTCTTTTCTCTCTCTCTCTCACTCACTGACAGCTTCTCTTTCTCTCTCTCACTCACAGTTTCTCTTTCTCTCTCTCACAAACTCACAGCTTCTCTTTCTCTCTCTCTCACTCACAGCTTCTCTTTCTCTCTCACTCACACCTTCTCTCTCACTCTCTCTCTCACTCAGCTTCTCTTACTTTCTTTCTCCTTCTCACAGCTTCTCTTTCCCTCTCTCTCTCTTACACAGCTTCTCTTTCTCTCTCTCTCACTCAGTCACAGCTTCTCTTTCTCTCTCTCTCTCACTCACTCACAGCTTCTATTTCTCTCTCACACACACTCACAGCTTCTCTCTCTTTCTCTGTCTCTCTCACTCACAGCTTCTCTTTCTCTCTCTCTCGCAGCTACTCTTTCTCTCTCTCTCTCACTCACTCACAGCTTCTCTTTCTCTCTCACTCACTCACTCATGACTTCTATTTCTCCCTCTCACACACACACAGCTTCTCTTTCTCTCTATCTCTCACTCACAGCTTCTCTTTTCTCTCTCTCTCTCACTCACTCACAGCTTCTCTTTCTCTCTCTCTCTCACTCACAGCTTCTCTTACTTTCTCTCACTAACTCACAGATTCTCTTTCCCTTCTCTCTCTCTCTCACTCACAGCTTCTCCCTCCCTCTCTCTCTCACTCACTCACAGCTTTTCACTCTCTCTCTTTCACTTACTCACAGCTTCTCTTTCTCTCTCAATCTCTCACAGCTTGTCTTTCTCTCTCACACACACACTGCTTCTCTCTCTCTCTCACAGCTTCTCTTTCTCTCTCTCTCACAACTTCTCTCTCTCTCACATAGCTTCTCTTTCTCTCTCTCTCTCGTTCACAGCTTCTATTTCTCTCTCACACACTCACAGCTTCTCTCTCTCTCTCACTCACAGCTTCTCTTTCCCTTCTCTCTCTCTCTCTCACTCACAGCTTCTCCCTCTCTCTCTGTCTCTCTCACTCACTCACAGCTTCTCACTCTCTCTCTCATTCACTCACAGCTTCTCTTTCTCTCTCACAATCTCTCAGAGCTTCTCTCTCACACTCACTCAATCACAGCTTCTCTTTCTCTCTCTCACACACACTCACAGATTCTCACTCACAGCTTCTCTTTTTTCTTTCCCTCTCTCTCTCACTCACTCACGACTTCTATTTCTCTCTCACACACACACACAGCTTCTGTTTCTCTCTATCTCTCTCACTCACAGATTCTCTTTTCTCTCTCTCACACACACTCACTCACAGCTTCTCTCTCTCTCTCTCTCACTCACAGCTTCTCCTTCTCTCTCTCACTAACTCACAGCTTCTCTCTCTCTCTCACTCACTCACAGCTTTCTTTCTCTCTCTATGTCTCACTCACAGCTTCTCTCTCTCTCTCTCACTCACTCACGACTTCTATTTCTCTCTCTCACACACACAGCTTCTCTTTCTCTCTATCTCTCTCACTCACAGCTTCTCTTTTCTCTCTCTCTCTCTCACTCCCTCACAGCTTCTCTTTCTCTCTCTCACTCACAGCTTCTCTTTCTCTCTCTCACTAACTCACAGCTTCTCTTTCTCTCTCTCTCTCTCACTCACTCACAGCTTCCCTTTCTCTCTCTCTCTCTCTCTCAGTCACAGCTTCTCTCTCTCTCTCTCTCACTCAGTCACAGCTTCTCTTTCTCTCTCACTCACTCACAGCTTCTCTTTCTCTCTCTCACTAACTCACAGCTTCTCTTTCTCTTTCACTCACTCACAGCTTCTCTTTCTCTCTCTCTCTGTCTCACTCACAGCTTCTCTTTCTCTCTTTCTCTCTCACTCAGCTTCTCTTTCTCTCTCTCACTCACAGCTTCTCGTTCTCTCTCACTAACTCACAGCTTCTCTTTCTCTCTCTCTCACTCACTCACAGCTTCTCTTTTCTCTCTCTCTCTCTCACTCCCTCACAGCTTCTCTTTCTCTCTGTCACTCACAGCTTCTCTTTCACTCTCTCACTAACTCACAGCTTCTCTTTCTCTCTCTCTCTCACTCACTCACAGCTTCCCTTTCTCTCTCTCTCTCACTCACAGCTTCTCTTTCTCTCTCTCTCACTCAGTCACAGCTTCTCTTTCTCTCTCACTCACTCACAGCTTCTCTTTCTCTCTCTCTCTGTCTCACTCACAGCTTCTCTTTCTCTCTTTCTCTCTCACTCAGCTTCTCTTTCTCTCTCTCTCACTCACAGCTTCTCATTCTCTCTCTCTCACTCTGTCACTCACAGCTTCTCTTTCTCTCTCTCTCACTCACAGCTTCTCTTTTCTCTCTCTCTCTCACTCACTCACAGCTTCTCTTTCTCTCTCTCTCTCACTCACAGCTTCTCTTACTTTCTCTCACTAACTCACAGATTCTCTTTCCCTTCTCTCTCTCTCTCACTCACAGCTTCTCCCTCCCTCTCTCTCTCACTCACTCACAGCTTTTCACTCTCTCGCTTTCACTTACTCACAGCTTCTCTTTCTCTCTCAATCTCTCACAGCTTGTCTTTCTCTCTCACACACACACTGCTTCTCTCTCTCTCTCACAGCTTCTCTTTCTCTCTCTCTCACAACTTCTCTCTCTCTCACATAGCTTCTCTTTCTCTCTCTCTCTCGTTCACAGCTTCTATTTCTCTCTCACACACTCACAGCTTCTCTCTCTCTCTCACTCACAGCTTCTCTTTCCCTTCTCTCTCTCTCTCTCACTCACAGCTTCTCCCTCTCTCTCTGTCTCTCTCACTCACTCACAGCTTCTCACTCTCTCTCTCATTCACTCACAGCTTCTCTTTCTCTCTCACAATCTCTCAGAGCTTCTCTCTCACACTCACTCAATCACAGCTTCTCTTTCTCTCTCTCACACACACTCACAGATTCTCACTCACAGCTTCTCTTTTTTCTTTCCCTCTCTCTCTCACTCACTCACGACTTCTATTTCTCTTTCACACACACACACAGCTTCTGTTTCTCTCTATCTCTCTCACTCACAGATTCTCTTTTCTCTCTCTCACACACACTCACTCACAGCTTCTCTCTCTCTCTCTCTCTCTCTCTCTCTCACTCACAGCTTCTCCTTCTCTCTCTCACTAACTCACAGCTTCTCTCTCTCTCTCACTCACTCACAGCTTTCTTTCTCTCTCTATGTCTCACTCACAGCTTCTCTCTCTCTCTCTCACTCACTCACGACTTCTATTTCTCTCTCTCACACACACAGCTTCTCTTTCTCTCTATCTCTCTCACTCACAGCTTCTCTTTTCTCTCTCTCTCTCTCACTCCCTCACAGCTTCTCTTTCTCTCTCTCTCTCACTCACAGCTTCTCTTTCTCTCTCTCACTAACTCACAGCTTCTCTTTCTCTCTCTCTCTCTCACTCACTCACAGCTTCCCTTTCTCTCTCTCTCTCTCTCTCAGTCACAGCTTCTCTCTCTCTCTCTCTCACTCAGTCACAGCTTCTCTTTCTCTCTCACTCACTCACAGCTTCTCTTTCTCTCTCTCACTAACTCACAGCTTCTCTTTCTCTTTCACTCACTCACAGCTTCTCTTTCTCTCTCTCTCTGTCTCACTCACAGCTTCTCTTTCTCTCTTTCTCTCTCACTCAGCTTCTCTTTCTCTCTCTCACTCACAGCTTCTCGTTCTCTCTCACTAACTCACAGCTTCTCTTTCTCTCTCTCTCACTCACTCACAGCTTCTCTTTTCTCTCTCTCTCTCTCACTCCCTCACAGCTTCTCTTTCTCTCTGTCACTCACAGCTTCTCTTTCACTCTCTCACTAACTCACAGCTTCTCTTTCTCTCTCTCTCTCACTCACTCACAGCTTCCCTTTCTCTCTCTCTCTCACTCACAGCTTCTCTTTCTCTCTCTCTCACTCAGTCACAGCTTCTCTTTCTCTCTCACTCACTCACAGCTTCTCTTTCTCTCTCTCTCTGTCTCACTCACAGCTTCTCTTTCTCTCTTTCTCTCTCACTCAGCTTCTCTTTCTCTCTCTCTCACTCACAGCTTCTCATTCTCTCTCTCTCACTCTGTCACTCACAGCTTCTCTTTCTCTCTCTCTCACTCACAGCTTGTCTTTCTCTCTCACACACACACTGCTTCTCTCTCTCACACACAGCTTCTCTCTCTCTCTCTCACAGCTTCTCTCTCTCTCACATAGCTTCTCTTTCTCTCTCTCTCTCGTTCACAGCTTCTATTTCTCTCTCACACACTCACAGCTTCTCTCTCTCTCTCACTCACAGCTTCTCTTTCCCTTCTCTCTCTCTCTCTCACTCACAGCTTCTCCATCTCTCTCTGTCTCTCTCACTCACTCACAGCTTCTCACTCTCTCTCTCATTCACTCACAGCTTCTCTTTCTCTCTCACAATCTCTCTGAGCTTCTCTCTCTCACTCACTCAATCACAGCTTCTCTTTCTCTCTCACACACACACTCACAGATTCTCACTCACAGCTTCTCTTTTTTTCTTTCCCTCTCTCTCTCACTCACTCACGACTTCTATTTCTCTCTCTCTCACACACACAGCTTCTGTTTCTCTCTATCTCTCTCACTCACAGATTCTCTTTTCTCTCTCTCTCTCTCTCACTCACAGCTTCTCTTTCTCTCTCTCTCTCACTCACAGCTTCTCTTTCTCTCTCTCACTAACTCACAGCTTCTCTTTCTCTCTCTCTCTCTCACTCACTCACAGCTTCCCTTTCTCTCTCTCTCTCTCTCTCTCACTCACTCACAGCTTCTCTTTCTCTCTCTCTCACTCAGTCACAGCTTCTCTTTCTCTCTCACTCACTCACAGCTTCTCTTTCTCTCTCTCACTAACTCACAGCTTCTCTTTCTCTCTCACTCACTCACAGCTTCTCTTTCTCTCTCTCTCTGTCTCACTCACAGCTTCTCTTTCTCTCTCTCACTCACAGCTTCTCTTTCTCTCTCACTAACTCACAGCTTCTCTTTCTCTCTCTCTCACTCACTCACAGCTTCCCTTTCTCTCTCTCTCACACACACTCACTCACAGCTTCTCTTTCTCTCTCTCTCACAGTCACAGCTTCTCTTTCTCTCTCACTCACTCACAGCTTCTCTTTCTCTCTCTCTCTCTCTCACTCACTCACAGCTTCTCTTTCTCTCTCTCACTCAGTCACAGCTTCTCTTTCTCTCTCACTCACTCACAGCTTCTCTTTCTCTCTCTCTCTCTCACTCACAGCTTTTCTCTCTCTCTCTCTCACTCACAGCTTCTCTCTCTCTTTCTCTCACTCACAGCTTCTCTTTCCCTTCTCTCTCTCTCACTCACAGCTTCTCCCTCTCTCTCACTCACAGCTTTTCTTTCTCTCTCTCTCTCACTCACAGCTTCTCTCTCTCTTTCTCTCACTCACAGCTTCTCTTTCCCTTCTCTCTCTCACTCACTCACTCACAGCTTCTCTTTCTCTCACACAATCTCTCAGAGCTTCTCTCTCTCACTCACTCACAGCTTCTCTTTCTCTCTCACACACACACTCATAGATTCTCCATCTCTCTCTCACTCACAGCTTCTCTTTCTCTCTCTCTCTCACTCACAGCTTCTATTTCTCTCTGTATCTCTCACTCATAGCTTCCCTTTCTCTCTCTCTCTCTCACTCACAGCTTCTTTCTCTCTCTCTCTCTCAATCACAGCTTTTCTTTCTCTCTCTCACTCACTCACAGCTTCTCTTTCTCTCTCTCACTCACAGCTTCTCTTTCTCTGTCTCTCTCTCTCACTCACAGCTTGTCTTTCTCTCTCACACACACTGCTTCTCTCTATCTCTCACAGCTTCTCTTTCTCTCTCTCTCACTAACAGCTTCTCTCTCTCTCTTTCTCACTCACAGCTTCTCTTTCCCTTCTCTCTCTCAATCACAGATTCTCCCCCTCTCTCACTCACTCACTCACAGCTTCTCACTCTCTCTCTCACTCACTCACAGCTTCTCTTTCACTCTCTCTCACTCACTCACAGCTTCTTTCTTTCTCTCTCTCAATCACAGCTTTTCTTTCTCTCTCTCACACTCACTCAGAGCTTCTCTTTCACTCTCTCTCACACACCTTCTCTTTCTCTCTATCTCTCTCACTCACAGCTTATCTTTTCCCTCTCTCTCACTCACTCACAGCTTCTCTTTCTCTCTCTCACTCACTCACAGCTTCTCTTTCTCTCTCTCTCACTCAGTCACAGCTTCTCTTTCTCTCTCTCTCTCACTCACTCACAGCTTCAATTTCTCTCTCTCACACACACAGCTTCTCTTTCTCTCTATCTCTCTCACTCACAGCTTCTCTTTTCTCTCTCTCTCTCTCACTCACTCATAGCTTCTCTTTCTCTCTCTCTCACTCACAGCTTCTCTTTCTCTCCCTCACTAACTCACAACTTCTCTTTCTCTCTCTCTCTCTCACTCACAGCTTCTCTTTCTCTCTCTCTCACTCACAACCTCTCTCGCTCACTCTCTCACTCAGCTTCTCTTTCTTTCTTTCTCTCTCTCACAGCTTCTCTCTCTCTCTCTCTCTCTGACACAGCTTCTCTTTCTCTCTCACACACTCACTCACAGCTTCTCTCTCTTTCTCTGTCTCTCTCACTCACAGCTTCTCTTTCTCTCTCTCTCTCACAGCTACTCTCTTTCTCTCTCTCTCACTCACTCACAGCTTCTCTTTCTCTCTCTCTCTCACTCACTCATGACTTCTATTTCTCTCTCACACACACACACAGCTTCTCTTTCTCTCTATCTCTCTAACTCACAGCTTCTCTTTTTTTCTCTCTCTCACTCACTCACAGCTTCTCTTTCTCTCTCTCACACTCACAGCTTCTCTTTCTCTCTCTCACTAACTCACAGCTTCTCTTTCTCTTTCTCTCTCACTCACTCACAGCTTCCCTTTCTCTCTCTCTCTCACTCACAGCTTTTCTTCCTCTCTCTCTCACTCACAGCTTCTCTGTCGCTCTCTCTCTCACTCACAGCTTCTCTCTCTCTCTCTTTCTCTCACTCACAGCTTCTCTTTCCCTCTCTCATTCACAGCTTCTCACTCTCTCTCACTCAATCACAGCTTCCCTTTCTCTCTCTCTCTCTCACTCACTCACAGCTTCTCTTTCTCTCTCTCTCTCACTCACTCACAGCTTCTCTTTCTCTCTCACTCACTCACAGCTTTCTTTCTCTCTCTCTCTCTGTCTCACTTACAGATTCTCTTTCTCTCTCTCTCACTCAGCTTCTCTTTCTCTCTGTCTCACTTACAGATTCTCTTTCTCTCTCTCTCACTCTAACACTCACAGCTTCTCTTTCTCTCTCTCTCACACAGCTTCTCTTTCTCTCTCTCTCACTCACAGCTTCTCTCTCTCTCTCACTCACAGCTTTTTTTCTCTCTCTCTCTCATTCACTCACAGCTTCTCTTTCGCTCTCTCTCTCACTCACAGCATCTCTCTCTTTCTCTCACTTACAGATTCTCTTTCCCTTCTCTCTCTCTCTCTCACTCACAGCTTCTCCCTCCCTCTCTCTCTCTCTCACTCACTCACAGCTTCTCCCCCTCTCTCTCTCACTCACTCACAGCTTCTCACTCTCTCTCTCTCACTCACTCACAGCTTCTCTTTCACTCTCTCTGTCTCACTCACAGCTTCTTTCTTTCTCTCTCTCTCACTCACAGCTTTTCTTTCTCTCTCTCTCACTCACTCAGAGCTTCTCTTTCACTCTCTCTCTCTCACACCTTCTCTTTCTCTCTCTCTCTCACTCACAGCTTCTCTTTTCTCTCTCTCTCTCACTCACTCACAGCTTTTCTTTCTCTCTCTCTCTCTCACTCACAGCTTCTCTTTCACTCTCTCTCTCTCACTCACAGCTTCTCTTTCACTGTCTCTCACTCACAGCTTCTCTTTCTCTTTCTCACTCACAGCTTCTATTTCGCTCCCTCACTCACAGCTTCTCTTTCTTTCTCTCTCTCTCTCACTCACTCACAATTTCTATTTCTCTCTCTCTCACACACAACTTCTCTTTCTCTCTATCTCTCTCACTCACAGATTCTCTTTTCTCTCTCTCTCTCACTCACTCACAGCTTCTCTTTCTCTGTATCTCTCTCACTCACAGCTTCTCTTTTCTCTCTCTCTCACTCACAGCTTCTCTTTCTCTCTCTTTCTCACTCACAGCTTCTCTTTCTCTCTCTCACTAACTCACAGCTTCTCTTTCTCTCTCTCTCTCTCCTTCACTCACAGCTTCCCTTTCTTTCTCTCTCTCTCACTCACTCACAGTTTCTCTTTCTCTCTCTCTCTCACTCACTTACAGCTTATCTCTCTCTCTCACTCACTCACAGCTTTCTTTCTCTCTCTCTGTCTCACTCACATGCTTCTCTCTCTCTCTCATTCACAGCTTCTCTCTCTCTCTCACTCACAGCTTCTCTTTCTCTCTCTCTCTCTCACTCACAGCTTCCCTTTCTCTCTCTCTCACACACACACTCACATCTTCTCTTTCTCTCTCTCTCACTCACAGCTTCTCTTTCTCTCTCACTCACTCACAGCTTTCTCTCTCTCTGTCTCACTCACAGCTTCTCTTTCTCTCTCTCACTCACAGCTTCTCTTTCTCTCACCCCCTCTCTCACTCACAGCTTGTCTTTCTCTCACACACACACACTGCTTCTCTCTCTCTCACACAGCTTCTCTTTCTCTCTCTCTCACTCACAGCTTCTCTCTCTCTCTTTCTCTCACTCACAGCTTCTCTTTCCCTTCTCTCTCTCTCAATCACAGCTTCTCCCCCTCTCTCTCTCTCACTCACTCACAGCTTCTCTCTCTCTCTCTCTCACTCACTCACAGCTTCTCTTTCACTCTCTCTCTCTCACTCACAGCTTCTTTCTTTCTCTCTCTCTCACCCACAGCTTTTCTTTCTCTCTCTCTCTCTCACTCACTCAGAGCTTCTCTTTCACTCTCTCTCTCACACCTTCTCTTTCTCTCTCTCTCTCACTCACAGCCTCTTTTCTCTCTCTCTCTCACTCACTCACAGCTTCTCTTTCTCTCTCTCTCTCTCTCACTCACAGCTTCTCTTTCTCTCTCTCACTAACTCACAGATTCTCTCTCTCTCTCTCTCTCACTCACTCACAGCTTCTCTTTCTCTCTCTCTCACTAACAGCTTCTTTCTCTCTCTCTCTCTCTCACTCACTCACAGCTTTTCTTTCTCTCTCTTTCTCACTCACAGCTTCTCTTTCGCTCTCTCTCTCACTCACAGCTTCTCTCGCTCTCTCTTTCTCTCACTCACAGCTTCTCTTTCCCGTCTCTCTCTCTCACTCACAGCTTCTCACTCTCTCTCACTCACTCACAGCTTCCCTATCTCTCTCTCTCTCTCACTCACTCACAGCTTCTCTTTCTCTCTCTCTCTCTCTCACTCACTCACAGCTTCTCTTTCTCTCTCACTCACTCACAGCTTTCTTTCTCTCTCTCTCTGTCTCACTTAAAGATTCTCTCTCTCTCTCTCTCACTCAGCTTCTCTTTCTCTCTCACTCAAGGCTTCTCATTCCCTCTCTCTCACTCTATCACTCACAGCTTCTCTTTCTCTCTCTCTCACTCACTCAGAGCTTCTCTTTCACACTCTCTCTCTCACACCTTCTCTTTCTCTCTCTCTCTCTCTCACTCACAGCTTCTCTTTTCTCTCTCTCTCTCACTCACTCACAGCTTTTCTTTCTCTCTCTCTCTCACTCACAGCTTCTCTTTCTCTCTCTCTCACTAACTCACAGCTTCTCTCTCTCACTCACTCACTCACTCACAGCTTCTCTTTCTCTCTCTCTCTCACTAACAGCTTCTTTCTCTCTCTCTCTCTCTCACTCACAGCTTTTCTTTCTCTCACACTTTCTCTCTATCTCTCTCACTCACAGCTTATCTTTTCTCTTTCTCTGTCTCTCTCAATCACAGCTTCTCTTTCTCTCTCTCTCTCACAGATTCTCTTTCTCTCTCTTTCTCTCACTCACTCACAGCTTCTCTTTCTCTCTCTCACTAACTCACAGCTTTTCTTTCTCTCTCACTCACAGCTTGTATTTCTCTCTCACACACACACTGCTTCTCTCTCTCTCACAACTTCTCTTTCTCTCTCTCTCTCACTCACAGCTTCTCTTTATCTCTCTCACACGTAGCTTCTCTTTCTCTCTCTCATTCACAGCTTCTATTTCTCTCTCTCTCACTCACAGCTTCTCTTTCTCTCTCTCTCTCTCACTCACAGCTTCTCTCTCTCTCTCACTCACAGCTTTCTTTCTTTCTCTCTCTCTCACTCACTCACAGCTTCTCTTTCGCTCTCTCTCTCACTCACAGCATCTCTCTCTTTCTCTCACTTACAGATTCTCTTTCCCTTCTCTCTCTCTCACTCACAGCTTCTCCCTCCCTCTCTCTCTCTCTCTCACTCACAGCTTCTCACTCACTCTCTCTCTCTCTCTCACTCACAGCTTCTCACACACTCTCTCTCTCACTCACAGCTTCTCTTTCTCTCTCACACACACATAGCTTCTCTTTCTCTCTCTCTCTCATTCACAGCTTCTATTTCTCTCTCTCTCACTCACAGCTTCTCTTTCTCTCTCTCTCTCTCACTCACAGCTTCTCTTTCTCTCTCACACACACACTCACAGATTCTCCATCTCTCTCTCACTCACAACTTCTATTTTTCTCTCTCTCACTCACAGCTTCTATTTCTCTCTGTATCTCTCACTCATAGCTTCCCTTTCTCTCTCTCCCTCATTCACATCTTCTTTCTCTCTCTCTCTCTCAATCACAGCTTTTCTTTCTCTCTCTCTCACTCACTCACAGCTTCTCTTTCACTCTCTCTCTCACTCACAGCTTCTCTTTCACTGTCTCTCACTCACAGCTTCTCTTTCTCTCTCTCTCACTCACTCACAACTTCTCTTTCTATCTCTCTCTCACACACAGCTTCTCTTTCTCTCTCTCTCACTCACTCACAGCTTCTATTTCACTCTCTCACTCACAGCTTCTCTTTCTCTCTCTCACTCACAGCTTCTCTTTCTCTCTCTCTCTCTCTCACTCACAGCTTGTCTTTCTCACACACACACACTGCTTCTCTCTCACACACACAGCTTCTCCCCCCCCTCTCTCTCTCACTCACTCACAGCTTCTCTTTCTGTCTCTCTCAGTCAGTCACAGCTTCTCTTTCTCTCTCACTCACTCACAGCTTCTCTTTCTCTCTCTGTCTCACTCACAGCTTCTCTTTCTCTCTTAATCTCTCACTCAGCTTCTCTTTCTCTCTCTCTCACTCACAGCTGCTCTTTCTCTCTCTCTCACTCACAGCTTCTCTTTATCTCTCTCTCTCACTCACAGCTTCTCTTTCTCTCTCTCTCACTCACAGCTTGTCTTTCTCTCTCACACACATACTGCTTCTCTCTCTCACACACATCTTCTCTTTCTCTCTCTCTCACTCACAGCTTCTCTCTCTCTCTCACATAGCTTCTCTTTCTCTCTCTCTCTCGTTCACAGCTTCTATTTCTCTCTCACACACTCACAGCTTCTCTCTCTCTCTCTCACTCACAGCTTCTCTCTCTCTCTCTCACTCACTCACAGCTTTTCTTCCTCTCTCTCTCTCTCACAGCTTCTCTCTCTCTCTCACATAGCTTCTCTTTCTCTCTCTCTCTCGTTCACAGCTTCTATTTCTCTCTCACACACTCACAGCTTCTCTCTCTCTATCTCACTCACAGCTTCTCTCTCTCTTTCTCTCACTCACAGCTTCTCTTTCCCTTCTCTCTCTCTGTCACTCACAGCTTCTCACTCTCTCTCTCTCTCTCTCACTGACTCACAGCTTCTCACTCTCTCTCTCTCACTCACTCACAGCTTCTCTTTCTCTCTCACAATCTCTCAGAGCTTCTCTCTCTCACTCACTCACTGACAGCTTCTCTTTCTCTCTCACACACACACTCACAGATTCTCCATCTCTCTCTCACTCACAGCTTCTCTTTCCCTTCTCTCTCTCTCTCACTCACAGCTTCTCCCTCTCTCTCTCTCTCTCACTCACAGCTTCTCACTCTCTCTCTCTCACTCACTCACAGCTTCTCTTTCTCTCTCACAATCTCTCAGAGCTTCTCTCTCTCTCTCTCTCACTCACTCACGACTTCTATTTCTCTCTCACACACACACAGCTTCTCTTTCTCTCTATCTCTCTCACTCACAGCTTCTCTTTTCTCTCTCTCTCTCACTCCCTCACAGCTTCTCTTTCTCTCTCTCTCTCACTCACAGCTTCTCTTTCTCTCTCTCACTAACTCACTCACAGCTTCCCTTTCTCTCTCTCACTCACTCACTCACAGCTTCTCTTTCTGTCTCTCTCAGTCAGTCACAGCTTCTCTTTCTCTCTCACTCACTCACAACTTCTCTTTCTCTCTCTCTGTCTCAATCACAGCTTCTCTTTCTCTCTTTCTCTCTCACTCAGCTTCTCTTTCTCTCTCTCTCTCACTCACAGCTTCTCTTTCTCTCTCTCTCACTCACAGCTTCTCTTTCTCTCTCTCTCACTCACAGCTTCTCTTTCTCTCTCTCTCACTCACAGCTTCTCTTTCTCTCTCTCTCTCACTCACAGCTTGTCTTTCTCTCTCACACACACACTGCTTCTCTCTCTCTCACAGCTTCTCTTTCTCTCTCTCTCACTCACAGCTTCTCTTTCTCTCTCTCTCACTCACAGCTTGTCTTTCTCTCACACACACACTGCTTCTCTCTCTCACACACATCTTCTCTTTCTCTCTCTCTCACTCACAGCTTCTCTCTCTCTCACATAGCTTCTCTTTCTCTCTTTCTCTCGTTCACAGCTTCTATTTCTCTCTCTCACACTCACAGCTTCTCTCTCTCTCTCACTCACAGCTTCTCTCTCTCTCTCACTCACACCTTTTCTTCCTCTCTCTCTCTCTCACTCACAGCTTCTCTTTCGCTCTCTCTCTCACTCACAGCTTCTCTCTCTCTTTCTCTCACACACAGCTTCTCTTTCCCTTCTCTCTCTCTCTCACTCACAACTTCTCCCTCTCTCTCACTCACTCACAGCTTCTCACTCTCTCTCTCTCACTCACTCACAGCTTCTCTTTCTCTCTCACAATCTCTCAGAGCTTCTCTCTCTCTCTCACTCACTCACTCACAGCTTCTCTTTCTCTCTCTCTCACACACTCACAGATTCTCCATCTCTCTCTCACTCACAGCTTCTCTTTCTCTCTCTCTCACTCACAGCTTCTATTTCTCTCTGTATCTCTCACTCACAGCTTCTTTCTTTCTCTCTCTCTCAATCACAGCTTTTTTTTCTTTCTCTCACTCACTCACAGCTTCTCTTTCTCTCTTTCTCTCTCAGCTTCTCTTTCTCTCTCTCTCACTCACAGCTTCTCTTTCTCTCTCTCACACTCACAGCTTCTCTTTCTCTCTCTCTCTCACTCACAGCTTCTCTTTCTCTCTCTCTCTCACTCACAGCTTGTCTTTCTCTCTCTCACACACACTGCTTCTCTCTCTCTCACACAGCTTCTCTTTCTCTCTCACTTACTCACAGCTTCTCTTTCTCTCTCTCTCTCACTCACAGCTTGTCTTTCTCTCACACACACACACTGCTTCTCTCTCTCACACATCTTCTCTTTCTCTCTCTCTCACTCACAGCTTCTCTCTCTCTCACACACACATAGCTTCTCTTTCTCTCTCTCTCTCTCGTTCACAGCTTCTATTTCTCTCTCACACACTCACAGCTTCTCTCTCTCTCTCTCTCACTCACAGCTTCTCTCTTTCTCTCACTCACAGCTTTTCTTCCTCTCTCTCTCTCACTCACAGCATCTCTTTCGCTCTCTCTCTCACTCACAGCTTCTCTCTCTCTTTCTCTCACTCACAGCTTCTCTTTCCCTTCTCTCTCTCTCTCACTCACAGCTTCTCCCTCTCTCTCTCTCTCACTCACTCACAGCTTCTCACTCTCTCTCACTCACTCACAGCTTCTCTTTCTCTCTCACAATCTCTCAGAGCTTCTCTCTCTCTCACTCACTCACTCACAGCTTCTCTTTCTCTCTCACACACACACTCACAGATTCTCCATCTCTCTCTCTCACTCACAGCTTCTCTTTCTCTCTCTCTCACTCACAGCTTCTATTTCTCTCTGTATCTCTCACTCATAGCTTCCCTTTCTCTCTCTCTCTCACTCACAGCTTCTATTTCTCTGTCTCTCTCACAGCTTCTCTTTCTCTCTCTCTCACTAACTCACTCACAACTTCTCTTTCTATCTCTCTCACAGACACAGCTTCTCTTTCTCTCTCTCTCACTCACTCACAGCTTCTATTTCTCTCTCCCACTCACAGCTTCTCTTTCTTTCTCTCTCACTCACTCACGACTTCTATTTCTCTCTCTCACACACACACAGCTTCTGTTTCTCTCTATCTCTCTCACTCACAGATTCTCTTTTCTCTCTCTCTCTCACTCACTCACAGTTTCTCTTTCTCTCTCTCTCTCACTCACAACTTCTCTTTCTCTCTCTCACTAACAGCTTCTCTCTCTCTCTCTCACTCACAGCTTTCTTTCTCTCTCTATGTCTCACTCACAGCTTCTCTCTCTCTCTCTCTCTCTCACTCACAGCTTCTCCTTCTCTCTCTCTCACTCAGTCACAGCTTCTCTTTCTCTCTCTCTCTCACTCACTCACAGCTTCTATTTCTCTCTCACACACACACAGATTCTCTTTCTCTCTATCTCTCTCACTCACAGCTTCTCTTTTCTCTCTCTCTCTCACTCACAGCTTCTCTTTCTCTCTCTCTCACTCACAGCTTCTATTTCTCTCTCACTAACTCACAGCTTCTCTTTCTCTCTCTCTCTCTCACTCACAGCTTCTCTTTCTCTCTCTCTCTCACTCACACCTCTCTCACTCACTCTCTCACTCAGCTTCTCTTTCTTTCTTTCTCTCTCTCACAGCTTCTCTTTCTCTCTCTCTCACAGCTTCTCTTTCTGTCTCTCTCAGTCAGTCACAGCTTCTCTTTCTCTCTCACTCACTCACAACTTCTCTTTCTCTCTCTCTGTCTCAATCACAGCTTCTCTTTCTCTCTTTCTCTCTCACTCAGCTTCTCTTTCTCTCTCTCTCTCACTCACAGCTTCTCTTTCTCTCTCTCTCACTCACAGCTTCTCTTTCTCTCTCTCTCACTCACAGCTTCTCTTTCTCTCTCTCTCACTCACAGCTTCTCTTTCTCTCTCTCTCTCACTCACAGCTTGTCTTTCTCTCTCACACACACACTGCTTCTCTCTCTCTCACAGCTTCTCTTTCTCTCTCTCTCACTCACAGCTTCTCTTTCTCTCTCTCTCACTCACAGCTTGTCTTTCTCTCACACACACACTGCTTCTCTCTCTCACACACATCTTCTCTTTCTCTCTCTCACTCACAGCTTCTCTCTCTCACATAGCTTCTCTTTCTCTCTTTCTCTCGTTCACAGCTTCTATTTCTCTCTCACACACTCACAGCTTCTCTCTCTCTCTCACTCACAGCTTCTCTCTCTCTCTCACTCACAGCTTTTCTTCCACTCTCTCTCTCTCACTCACAGCTTCTCTTTCGCTCTCTCTCACTCACAGCTTCTCTCTCTCTTTCTCTCACACACAGCTTCTCTTTCCCTTCTCTCTCTCTCTCACTCACAGCTTCTCCCTCTCTCTCTCTCACTCACTCACAGCTTCTCACTCTCTCTCTCTCACTCACTCACAGCTTCTCTTTCTCTCTCACAATCTCTCAGAGCTTCTCTCTCTCTCTCACTCACTCACTCACAGCTTCTCTTTCTCTCTCTCTCACACACTCACAGATTCTCCATCTCTCTCTCACTCACAGCTTCTCTTTCTCTCTCTCTCACTCACAGCTTCTATTTCTCTCTGTATCTCTCAATCATAGCTTCCCTTTCTCTCTCTCTCTCTCACTCACAGCTTCTTTCTTTCTCTCTCTCTCAATCACAGCTTTTCTTTCTTTCTCTCACTCACTCACAGCTTCTCTTTCTCTCTTTCTCTCTCAGCTTCTCTTTCTCTCTCTCTCACTCACAGCTTCTCTTTCTCTCTCTCTCACTCACAGCTTCTCTTTCTCTCTCTCTCTCACTCACAGCTTCTCTTTCTCTCTCTCTCTCACTCACAGCTTGTCTTTCTCTCTCACACACACACTGCTTCTCTCTCTCTCACACAGCTTCTCTTTCTCTCTCACTTACTCACAGCTTCTCTTTCTCTCTCTCTCTCACTCACAGCTTGTCTTTCTCTCACACACACACACTGCTTCTCTCTCTGTCACACATCTTCTCTTTCTCTCTCTCTCACTCACAGCTTCTCTCTCTCACACACACATAGCTTCTCTTTCTCTCTCTCTCTCTCGTTCACAGCTTCTATTTCTCTCTCACACACTCACAGCTTCTCTCTCTCTCTCTCTCACTCACAGCTTCTCTCTCTCTCTCACTCACAGCTTTTCTTCCTCTCTCTCTCTCACTCACAGCATCTCTTTCGCTCTCTCTCTCACTCACAGCTTCTCTCTCTCTTTCTCTCACTCACAGCTTCTCTTTCCCTTCTCTCTCTCTCACTCACAGCTTCTCCCTCTCTCTCTCTCACTCACTCACAGCTTCTCTTTCTCTCTCACAATCTCTCAGAGCTTCTCTCTCTCTCTCACTCACTCACTCACAGCTTCTCTTTCTCTCTCTCACACACACTCACAGATTCTCCATCTCTCTCTCACTCACAGCTTCTCTTTCTCTCTCTCTCACTCACAGCTTCTATTTCTCTCTGTATCTCTCACTCATAGCTTCCCTTTCTCTCTCTCTCTCTCACTCACAGCTTCTTTCTTTCTCTCTCTCTCAATCACAGCTTTTCTTTCTTTCTCTCACTCACTCACAGCTTCTCTTTCTCTCTTTCTCTCTCAGCTTCTCTTTCTCTCTCTCTCACTCACAGCTTCTCTTTCTCTCTCTCTCACTCACAGCTTCTCTTTCTCTCTCTCTCTCACTCACAGCTTCTCTTTCTCTCTCTCTCTCACTCACAGCTTGTCTTTCTCTCTCACACACACACTGCTTCTCTCTCTCTCACACAGCTTCTCTTTCTCTCTCACTTACTCACAGCTTCTCTTTCTCTCTCTCTCTCACTCACAGCTTGTCTTTCTCTCACACACACACACTGCTTCTCTCTCTCTCACACATCTTCTCTTTCTCTCTCTCACTCACAGCTTCTCTCTCTCTCTCACACACATAGCTTCTCTTTCTCTCTCTCTCTCGTTCACAGCTTCTATTTCTCTCTCACACACTCACAGCTTCTCTCTCTCTCTCTCTCTCACTCACAGCTTCTCTCTCTCTCTCACTCACAGCTTTTCTTCCTCTCTCTCTCTCACTCACAGCATCTCTTTCACTCTCTCTCTCACTCACAGCTTCTCTCTCTCTTTCTCTGACTCACAGCTTCTCTTTCCCTTCTCTCTCTCTCTCACTCACAGCTTCTCCCTCTCTCTCTCTCTCACTCACTCACAGCTTCTCACTCTCTCTCACTCACTCACAGCTTCTCTTTCTCTCTCACAATCTCTCAGAGCTTCTCTCTCTCTCACTCACTCACTCACAGCTTCTCTTTCTCTCTCACACACACACTCACAGATTCTCCATCTCTCTCTCTCACTCACAGCTTCTCTTTCTCTCTCTCTCACTCACAGCTTCTATTTCTCTCTGTATCTCTCACTCATAGCTTCCCTTTCTCTCTCTCTCTCACTCACAGCTTCTATTTCTCTGTCTCTCTCACAGCTTCTCTTTCTCTCTCTCTCACTAACTCACTCACAACTTCTCTTTCTATCTCTCTCACAGACACAGCTTCTCTTTCTCTCTCTCTCACTCACTCACAGCTTCTATTTCTCTCTCCCACTCACAGCTTCTCTTTCTTTCTCTCTCACTCACTCACGACTTCTATTTCTCTCTCTCACACACACACAGCTTCTGTTTCTCTCTATCTCTCTCACTCACAGATTCTCTTTTCTCTCTCTCTCTCACTCACTCACAGTTTCTCTTTCTCTCTCTCTCTCACTCAAAACTTCTCTTTCTCTCTCTCACTAACTCACAGCTTCTCTCTCTCTCTCTCACTCACAGCTTTCTTTCTCTCTCTATGTCTCACTCACAGCTTCTCTCTCTCTCTCTCTCTCTCACTCACAGCTTCTCCTTCTCTCTCTCTCACTCAGTCACAGCTTCTCTTTCTCTCTCTCTCTCACTCACTCACAGCTTCTATTTCTCTCTCACACACACACAGATTCTCTTTCTCTCTATCTCTCTCACTCACAGCTTCTCTTTTCTCTCTCTCTCTCACTCACAGCTTCTCTATCTCTCTCTCTCACTCACAGCTTCTATTTCTCTCTCACTAACTCACAGCTTCTCTTTCTCTCTCTCTCTCTCACTCACAGCTTCTCTTTCTCTCTCTCTCTCACTCACACCTCTCTCACTCACTCTCTCACTCAGCTTCTCTTTCTTTCTTTCTCTCTCTCACAGCTTCTCTTTCTCTCTCTCTCACACAGATTGTCTTTTCTCTCTCTCTCTCACTCACTCACAGCTTTTCTTTCTCTCTATCTCTCTCACTCACAGCTTCTCTTTTTTCTCTCTCTCTCTCACTCACTCACAGCTTCTCTTTTTTCTCTCTCTCTCTCACACACAGCTTCTCTTTCTCTCTCTCACTAACTCACAGATTCTCTTTCTCACTCCCTCACAGCTTCCCTTTCTCTTTCTCTCTCTCACTAACTCACAGCTTCACTTTCTCTCTCTCTCACTCACTCACAGCTTCTCTCTCTCTCTCACTCACTCACAGCTTTCTTTCTCTCTCTATATCTCACTCACAGCTTCTCTCTCTCTCTCACTCACAGCTTCTCTTTCTCTCTCTCTCACTCAGTCACAGCTTCTCTTTCTCTCTCTCTCTCACTCACTCACAGCTTCTATTTCTCTCTCTCACACACAGACAGCTTCTCTTTCTCTCTATCTCTCTCACTCACAGCTTCTCTTTTCTCTCTCTCACACTCACTGACAGCTTCTCTTTCTCTCTCTCAACTCACAGCTTCTCTTTCTCTCTCTCACTAACTCACAGCTTCTCTTTCTCTCTCTCTCACTCACAGCTTCTCTTTCTCTCTCACTCACACCTTCTCTCTCACTCACTCTCTCACTCAGCTTCTCTTACTTTCTTTCTCCTTCTCACAGCTTCTCTTTCCCTCTCTCTCTCTTACACAGCTTCTCTTTCTCTATCACACACTCACTCACAGCTTCTCTCTCTTTCTCTGTCTCTCTCTCACAGCTTCTCTTTCTCTCTCTCTCTCACAGCTACTCTTTCTCTCTCTCTCTCACTCATTCACAGCTTCTCTTTCTCTCTCACTCACTCACTCATGACTTCTATTTCTCCCTCTCACACACACACAGCTTCTCTTTCTCTCTATCTCTCACTCACAGCTTCTCTTTTCTCTCTCTCTCTCACTCACTCACAGCTACTCTTTCTCTCTCTCTCTCACTCACAGCTTCTCTTACTCTCTCTCACTAACTCACAGCTTCTCTTTCTCTCTCTCTCACTCACAGCTTCTCATTCTCTCTCTCACTCTATCACTCACAGCTTCTCTTTCTCTCTCTCACACTCACAACTTCTCTTTCTCTCTCTCTCACTCACAGCTTGTCTTTCTCTCTCACACACACTGCTTCTCTCTCTCACACACACAGCTTCTCTTTCTCTCTCTCTCACTCACAGCTTCTCTTTCTCTCTCTCTCACATAGCTTCTCTTTCTCTCTCTCTCTCATTCACAGCTTCTCTTTCTCTCTCTCTCACTCACAGCTTCTCTCTCTCTCACTCACTCACAGCTTTTTTCTCTCTCTCTCTCTCACTCACTCACAGCTTCTCTTTTGCTCTCTCTCTCACTTACAGCTTCTCTCTCTTTCTCTCACTCACAGATTCTCTTTCCCTTCTCTCTCTCTCTCACTCACAGCTTCTCCCTCCCTCTCTCTCTCTCACTCACTCACAGCTTTTCACTCTCTCTCTTTCACTTACTCACAGCTTCTCTTTCTCTCTCAATCTCTCACAGCTTCTCTTTCCCTCTCACAATCTCTCAGTGCTTCTCTCTCTCACTCACTCACTCACAGCTTCTCTTTCTCTCTCATACACACACTCACAGATTCTCCATCTCTCTCTCACTCACAGCTTCTCTTTCTCTCTCTCTCACTCACAGCTTCTATTTCTCTCTGTATCTCTCACTCATAGCTTCCCTTTCTCTCTCTCTCTCTCACTCACAGCTTCTTTCTTTCTCTCTCTCTCAATCCCAGCTTCTCTTTCTCTCTCTCTCTCTCACTCACAGCTTCTCTTTTCTCTCTCTCTCTCACCCTCACAGCTTCTCTTTCTCTCTCTCACTCACTCACAGCTTCTCTTTCTCTCTCTCTCTGTCTCACTCACAGCTTCTCTTTCTCTCTTTCTCTCTCACTCAGCTTCTCTTTCTCTCTCTCTCACTCACAGCTTCTCATTCTCTGTCTCTCTCTCACTCACAGCTTCTCTTTCTCTCTCTCTCACTCACACCTTCTCTCTCACTCACTCTCTCACTCAGCTTCTCTTTCTTTCTTTCTCTCTCTCACAGCTTCTCTTTCTCTCTCTCTCTCTCACACAGATTCTCTTTTCTCTCTCTCTCTCTCACTCACTCACAGCTTCTCTTTCTCTCTCTCTCTCTCACTCACAGCTTCTCTTTTCTCTCTCTCTCTCACCCTCACAGCTTCTCTTTCTCTCTCTCACTAACTCACAGGTTCTCTCTCTCTCTCTCTAACACTCACTCACAGCTTCCCTTTCTCTCTCTCTCTCTCTCACTAACTCACAGCTTCTCTTTCTCTCTCTCTCACTCACTCACAGCTTCTCTCTCTCACTCACTCACTCACAGCTTTCTTTCTCTCTCTATGTCTCACTCACAGCTTCTCTCTCTCTCACTCACAGCTTCTCTTTCTCTCTCTCTCACTCAGTCACAGCTTCTCTTTCTCTCTCTCTCTCACTCACTCACAGCTTCTATTTCTCTCTCTCACACACACACAGCTTCTCTTTCTCTCTCTCTCTCTCTCACTCACAGCTTCTCTTTTCTCTCTCTCTCTCACTCACTCACAGCTTCTCTTTCTCTCTCACTCACACCTTCTCTCTCACTCACTCTCTCACTCAGCTTCTCTTTCTTTATTTCTCCTTCTCACTGCTTCTCTTTCTCTCTCTCTCTCTCTCACTCACAGCTTCTCTTTCTCTCTCTCCCTCACAGCTACTCTTTCTCTCTCTCTCTCTCTCACTCACAACTTCTCTTTCTCTCTCTCTCACTCACTCATGACGTCTATTTCTCTCTCACACACACACACACAGCTTCTCTTTCTCTCTATCTCTCTCACTCACAGCTTCTCTTTTTTCTCTCTCTCTTACTCACTCACAGCTTCTCTTTCTCTCTCTCTCTCACTCACAGCTTCTCTTACTCTCTCTCACTAACTCACAGCTTCTCTTTCTCTCTCTCTGTCTCACTGCTTCTCTTTCTCTCTCTCTCTCACTCAGCTTCTCTTTCTCTCTCTCTCACTCACAGCTTCTCATTCTCTCTCTCACTCTATCACTCACAGCTTCTCTTTCTCTCTCTCTCTCACTCACAACTTCTCTTTCTCTCTCTCTCACTCACAACTTCTCTTTGTCTCTCTCACATAGCTTCTCTTTCTCTCTCTCTCTCTCATTCACAGCTTCTATTTCTCTCTCTCTCACTCACAGCTTCTTTCTCTCTCTCTCTCACTCACAGCTTCTCTCTCTCTCACTCACAGCTTTCTCTCTCTCTCTCTCTCTCTCACTCACTCACAGCTTCTCTTTTGCTCTCTCTCTCTCACTTACAGCTTCTCTCTCTTTCTCTCACTCACAGATTCTCTTTCCCTTCTCTCTCTCTCTCACTCACTGCTTCTCCCTCCCTCCCTCTCTCTCACTCACTCACAGCTTTTCACTCTCTCTCTTTCACTTACTCACAGCTTCTCTTTCTCTCTCAATCTCTCACAGCTTCTCTTTCCCTCTCACAATCTCTCAGTGCTTCTCTCTCTCACTCACTCACTCACAGCTTCTCTTTCTCTCTCATACACACACTCACAGATTCTCCATCTCTCTCTCACTCACAGCTTCTCTTTCTCTCTCTCTCTCACTCACAGCTTCTATTTCTCTCTGTATCTCTCACTCATAGCTTCCCTTTCTCTCTCTCTCACTCACAGCTTCTTTCTTTCTTTCTCTCTCTCTCAATCACAGCTTCTCTTTCTCTCTCTCTCACTCTCTCACGACTTCTATTTCTCTCTCTCACACACACACAGCCTCTCTTTCTCTCTATCTCTCTCACTCACAGCTTCTCTTTTCTCTCTCTCTCTCTCACTCCCTCACAGCTTCTCTTTCTCTCTGTCACTCACAGCTTCTCTTTCACTCTCTCACTAACTCACAGCTTCTCTTTCTCTCTCTCTCTCACTCACTCACAGCTTCCCTTTCTCTCTCTCTCACTCACTCACAGCTTCTCTTTCTCTCTCTCTCACTCAGTCACAGCTTCTCTTTCTCTCTCACTCACTCACAGCTTCTCTTTCTCTCTCTCTCTGTCTCACTCACAGCTTCTCTTTCTCTCTTTCTCTCTCACTCAGCTTCTCTTTCTCTCTCTCTCACTCACAGCTTCTCATTCTCTCTCTCTCACTCTGTCACTCACAGCTTCTCTTTCTCTCTCTCTCACTCACAGCTTGTCTTTCTCTCTCACACACACACTGCTTCTCTCTCTCTCACACAGCTTCTCTTTCTCTCTCTCACAGCTTCTCTCTCTCTCACATAGCTTCTCTTTCTCTCTCTCTCGTTCACAGCTTCTATTTCTCTCTCACACACTCACAGCTTCCCTCTCTCTCTCTCACTCACAGCTTCTCTTTCCCTTCTCTCTCTCTCTCTCACTCAAAGCTTCTCCCTCTCTCTCTGTCTCTCTCACTCACTCACAGCTTCTCACTCTCTCTCTCATTCACTCACAGCTTCTCTTTCTCTCTCACAATCTCTCAGAGCTTCTCTCTCTCACTCACTCACTCACGACTTCTATTTCTCTCTCACACACACACACAGCTTCTGTTTCTCTCTATCTCTCTCACTCACAGATTCTCTTTTCTCTCTCTCTCTCTCACTCACTCACAGCTTCTCTTTCTCTCTCTCTCTCTCACTCACAGCTTGTCTTTCTCTCTCACACACACACTGCTTCTCTCTCACACACAGCTTCTCTTTCTCTCTCTTTCTCTCTCTCACATAGCTTCTCTTTCTCTCTCTCTCTCGTTCACAGCTTCTATTTCTCTCTCTCACACTCACAGCTTCTCTCTCTCTCTCTCACTCACAACGTCTCTCTCTCTCTCTCACTCACAGCTTTTCTTCCTCTCTCTCTCTCACTCACAGCTTCTCTGTAGCTCTCTCTCTCACTCACAGCTTCTCTCTCTCTCTTTCTCTCACTCACAACTTCTCTTTCCCTTCTCTCTCTCTCACTCACAGCTTCTCACTCTCTCTCACTCACTCACAGCTTCCCTTTCTCTCTCTCTCTCACTCACTCACAGCTTCTCTTTCTCTCTCCCTCACTCACTCACAGCTTCTCTTTCTCTCTCACTCACTCACAGCTTTCTTTCTCTCTCTCTCTGTCTCACTTACAGATTCTCTTTCTCTCTCTCTCACTCAGCTTCTCTTTCTCTCTCTCTCACTCACAGCTTCTCATTCTCTCTCTCTCACTCTATCACTCACAGCTTCTCTTTCTCTCTCTCTCTCACTCACAGCTTCTCTTTCTCTCTCTCTCACTCACAGCTTGTATTTCTCTCTCACACACACACTGCTTCTCTCTCTCTCACACAGCTTCTCTTTCTCTCTCTCTCTCACTCATAGCTTCTCTCTCTCTCACTCACTCACAGCTTTTTTTCTCTCTCTCTCTCAATCACTCACAGCTTCTTTCACTCTCTCTCTCACTCACAGCATCTCTCTCTTTCTCTCACTTACAGATTCTCTTTCCCTTCTCTCTCTCTCTCACTCACAGCTTCTCCCTCCCCCTCTCTCTCTCTCTCACTCACTCACAGCTTCTCACTCTCTCTCTCTCTCTCTCTCACAGCTTCTCTTCCTCTCTAACACACATAGCTTCTCTTTCTCTCTCTCTCTCACTCACAGCTTCTATTTCTCTCTGCATCTCTCACTCATAGCTTCCCTTTCTCTCTCTCTCTCACTCACATCTTCTTTCTCTCTCTCTCTCAATCACAGCTCTTCTTTCGCTCTCTCTCACTCACTCACAGCTTCTCTTTCACTCTCTCTCTCTCACTCACAGCTTCTCTTTCACTGTCTCTCACTCACAGCTTCTCTTTCTCTCTCTCTCACTCACTCACAGCTTCTATTTCGCTCCCTCACTCACAGCTTCTCATTCTTTCTCTCTCTCTCTCACTCACTCACAATTTCTATTTCTCTCTCTCACACACACAACTTCTCTTTCTCTCTCTCTCTCACTCACAGATTCTCTTTTCTCTCTCTCACTCACTCACTCACAGCTTCTCTTTCTCTCTATCTCTCTCACTCACAGCTTCTCTTTTCTCTCTCTCTCACTCACTCACAGCTTCTCTTTCTCTCTCTCTCTTTCTCACTCACAGCTTCTCTTTCTCTCTCTCACTAACTCACAGCTTCTCTCTCTCTCTCTCTCTCTCACAGCTTCTATTTCTATGTGTCTCACTCACAGCTTCTCTTTCTCTCTCTCTCACTCACTCACAACTTCTCTTTCTATCTCTCCCACACACACAGCTTCTCATTCTCTCTCTCACTCTATCACTCACAGCTTCTCTTTCTCTCTCTCTCTCACTCACAGCTTGTCTTTCTCTCTCTCTCTCACTCACAGCTTGTCTTTCTCTCTCACACACACACTGCTTCTCTCTCTCTCACAGCTTCTCTTTCTCTCTCTCTCTCACTTACAGCTTCTCTTTCTCTCTCTCACATAACTTCTCTTTCTCTCTCTCTCTCGTTCACAGCTTCTATTTCTCTCTCACACACTCACAGCTTCTCTCTCTCTCTCTCTCTCACTCACAGCTTCTCTCTCTCTCTCACTCACTCATAGCTTTTCTTCCTCTCTCTCTCTCTCACTCACAGCTTCTCTGTCACTCTCTCTCTCACTCACAGCTTCTCTTTCCCTTCTCTCTCTCTCTCACTCACAGCTTCTCACTCTCTCTCACTCACTCACAGCTTCCCTTTCTCTCTCTCTCTCTCACTCACTCACAGCTTCTCTTTCTCTCTCTCTCTCTCACTCACTCACAGCTTCTCTTTCTCTCTCACTCATTCACAGCTTTCTTTCTCTCTCTCTCTGTCTCACTTACAGATTCTCTTTCTCTCTCTCTCTCATTCACAGCTTCTATTTCTCTCTCTCTCACTCACAGCTTCTCTTTCTCTCTCTCTCTCTCACTCACAGCTTATCTTTCTCTCTCTCACACACACTCACAGATTCTCCATATCTCTCTCACTCACAGCTTCTCTTTCTCTCTCTCTCACTCAGTCACAGCTTCTCTTTCTCTCTCTCTCACTCACAGCTTCTCTTTTCTCTCTCTCTCTCTCACTCCCTCACAGCTTCTCTTTCTCTCTGTCACTCACAGCTTCTCTTTCACTCTCTCACTAACTCACAGCTTCTCTTTCTCTCTCTCTCTCACTCACTCACAGCTTCCCTTTCTCTCTCTCTCACTCACTCACAGCTTCTCTTTCTCTCTCTCTCACTCAGTCACAGCTTCTCTTTCTCTCTCACTCACTCACAGCTTCTCTTTCTCTCTCTCTCTGTCTCACTCACAGCTTCTCTTTCTCTCTTTCTCTCTCACTCAGCTTCTCTTTCTCTCTCTCTCACTCACAGCTTCTCATTCTCTCTCTCTCACTCTGTCACTCACAGCTTCTCTTTCTCTCTCTCTCACTCACAGCTTGTCTTTCTCTCTCACACACACACTGCTTCTCTCTCTCTCACACAGCTTCTCTTTCTCTCTCTCACAGCTTCTCTCTCTCTCACATAGCTTCTCTTTCTCTCTCTCTCGTTCACAGCTTCTATTTCTCTCTCACACACTCACAGCTTCTCTCTCTCTCTCTCACTCACAGCTTCTCTTTCCCTTCTCTCTCTCTCTCTCACTCAAAGCTTCTCCCTCTCTCTCTGTCTCTCTCACTCACTCACAGCTTCTCACTCTCTCTCTCATTCACTCACAGCTTCTCTTTCTCTCTCACAATCTCTCAGAGCTTCTCTCTCTCACTCACTCACTCACGACTTCTATTTCTCTCTCACACACACACACAGCTTCTGTTTCTCTCTATCTCTCTCACTCACAGATTCTCTTTTCTCTCTCTCTCTCTCACTCACTCACAGCTTCTCTTTCTCTCTCTCTCTCTCACTCACAGCTTGTCTTTCTCTCTCACACACACACTGCTTCTCTCTCACACACAGCTTCTCTTTCTCTCTCTTTCTCTCTCTCACATAGCTTCTCTTTCTCTCTCTCTCTCGTTCACAGCTTCTATTTCTCTCTCTCACACTCACAGCTTCTCTCTCTCTCTCTCACTCACAACGTCTCTCTCTCTCTCTCACTCACAGCTTTTCTTCCTCTCTCTCTCTCACTCACAGCTTCTCTGTAGCTCTCTCTCTCACTCACAGCTTCTCTCTCTCTCTTTCTCTCACTCACAACTTCTCTTTCCCTTCTCTCTCTCTCACTCACAGCTTCTCACTCTCTCTCACTCACTCACAGCTTCCCTTTCTCTCTCTCTCTCACTCACTCACAGCTTCTCTTTCTCTCTCCCTCACTCACTCACAGCTTCTCTTTCTCTCTCACTCACTCACAGCTTTCTTTCTCTCTCTCTCTGTCTCACTTACAGATTCTCTTTCTCTCTCTCTCACTCAGCTTCTCTTTCTCTCTCTCTCACTCACAGCTTCTCATTCTCTCTCTCTCACTCTATCACTCACAGCTTCTCTTTCTCTCTCTCTCTCACTCACAGCTTCTCTTTCTCTCTCTCTCACTCACAGCTTGTATTTCTCTCTCACACACACACTGCTTCTCTCTCTCTCACACAGCTTCTCTTTCTCTCTCTCTCTCACTCACAGCTTCTCTCTCTCTCACTCACTCACAGCTTTTTTTCTCTCTCTCTCTCAATCACTCACAGCTTCTCTTTCACTCTCTCTCTCACTCACAGCATCTCTCTCTTTCTCTCACTTACAGATTCTCTTTCCCTTCTCTCTCTCTCTCACTCACAGCTTCTCCCTCCCCCTCTCTCTCTCTCTCTCACTCACTCACAGCTTCTCACTCTCTCTCTCTCTCTCTCACAGCTTCTCTTTCTCTCTAACACACATAGCTTCTCTTTCTCTCTCTCTCTCACTCACAGCTTCTATTTCTCTCTGCATCTCTCACTCATAGCTTCCCTTTCTCTCTCTCTCTCACTCACATCTTCTTTCTCTCTCTCTCTCAATCACAGCTCTTCTTTCTCTCTCTCTCACTCACTCACAGCTTCTCTTTCACTCTCTCTCTCTCACTCACAGCTTCTCTTTCACTGTCTCTCACTCACAGCTTCTCTTTCTCTCTCTCTCACTCACTCACAGCTTCTATTTCGCTCCCTCACTCACAGCTTCTCATTCTTTCTCTCTCTCTCTCACTCACTCACAATTTCTATTTCTCTCTCTCACACACACAACTTCTCTTTCTCTCTATCTCTCTCACTCACAGATTCTCTTTTCTCTCTCTCACTCACTCACTCACAGCTTCTCTTTCTCTCTATCTCTCTCACTCACAGCTTCTCTTTTCTCTCTCTCTCACTCACTCACAGCTTCTCTTTCTCTCTCTCTTTCTCACTCACAGCTTCTCTTTCTCTCTCTCACTAACTCACAGCTTCTCTCTCTCTCTCTCTCTCTCACAGCTTCTATTTCTATGTGTCTCACTCACAGCTTCTCTTTCTCTCTCTCTCACTCACTCACAACTTCTCTTTCTATCTCTCCCACACACACAGCTTCTCATTCTCTCTCTCACTCTATCACTCACAGCTTCTCTTTCTCTCTCTCTCTCACTCACAGCTTGTCTTTCTCTCTCTCTCTCACTCACAGCTTGTCTTTCTCTCTCACACACACACTGCTTCTCTCTCTCTCACAGCTTCTCTTTCTCTCTCTCTCTCACTTACAGCTTCTCTTTCTCTCTCTCACATAGCTTCTCTTTCTCTCTCTCTCTCGTTCACAGCTTCTATTTCTCTCTCACACACTCACAGCTTCTCTCTCTCTCTCTCTCTCACTCACAGCTTCTCTCTCTCTCTCACTCACTCATAGCTTTTCTTCCTCTCTCTCTCTCTCACTCACAGCTTCTCTGTAACTCTCTCTCTCACTCACAGCTTCTCTTTCCCTTCTCTCTCTCTCTCACTCACAGCTTCTCACTCTCTCTCACTCACTCACAGCTTCCCTTTCTCTCTCTCTCTCTCACTCACTCACAGCTTCTCTTTCTCTCTCTCTCTCTCACTCACTCACAGCTTCTCTTTCTCTCTCACTCATTCACAGCTTTCTTTCTCTCTCTCTCTGTCTCACTTACAGATTCTCTTTCTCTCTCTCTCTCATTCACAGCTTCTATTTCTCTCTCTCTCACTCACAGCTTCTCTTTCTCTCTCTCTCTCTCACTCACAGCTTCTCTTTCTCTCTCTCACACACACTCACAGATTCTCCATATCTCTCTCACTCACAGCTTCTCTTTCTCTCTTTCTCTCACTCACAGCTTCTATTTCTCTGTATCTCTCACTCATAGCTTCTCTTTCTCTCTCACACACACTCTCACAGATTCTCCATATCTCTCTCACTCACAGCTTCTCTTTCTCTTTCTCTCTCACTCACAGCTTCTCTTTCTCTCTCTCTCTCACTCACAGCTTGTCTTTCTCTCTCTCACACACACTGCTTCTCTTTCACTCTCTCTCTCTCACTCACAGCTTCTATTTCTCTGTCTCTCACTCACAGCTTCTCTTTCTCTCTCTCTCACTCACTCACAACTTCTCTTTCTATCTCTCTCTCACACACAGCTTCTCATTCTCTCTCTCACTCTATCACTCACACCTTCTCTTTCTCTCTCTCTCTCACTCACAGCTTCTCTTTCTCTCTCTCTCACTCACAGCTTGTCTTTCTCTCACACACACACACTGCTTCTCTCTCTCACACAGCTTCTCTTTCTCTCTCTCACATAGCTTCTCTTTCTCTCTCTCTCTCGTTCACAGCTTCTATTTCTCTCTCTCACACTCACAGCTTCTCTCTCTCTCTCACTCACTCACAGCTTCTCTCTCTTTCTCTAACTCTCTCACTTACAGCTTCTCTTTCTTTCTCTCTCTCTCACAGCTACTCTTTCTCTCTCTCTCTCTCACTCACTCATAGCTTCTCTTTCTCACTATCTCTCACTCACAGCTTCTCTCTCTTTCTCTGTCTCTCTCACTTACAGCTTCTCTTTCTTTCTCTCACTCACTCACAGCTACTCTTTCTCTCTCTCTCTCACTCACTCACAGCTTCTCTTTCTCTCTCTCTCTCACTCATGACTTCTATTTCTCTCTCTCTCACACACACAGCTTCTCTTTCTCTCTATCTCTCTCACTCACAGCTTCTCTTTTCTCTCTCTCTCTCACTCACTCACAGCTTCTCTTTCTCTCTCTCTCACTCACAGCTTCTCTTTCTCTCTCTCACTCACAGCTTATCTTTTCTCTTTCTCTGTCTCTCTCAATCACAGCTTCTTTTTCTCTCTCTCTCTCACAGCTTCTCTTTCTCTCTCTTTCTCTCACTCACTCACAGCTTCTCTTTCTCTCTCTCACTAACTCACAGCTTCTCTCTCTCTCTCACTCACTCACAGCTTCCCTTTCTCTCTCTCTCTCACTCACTCACAGCTTCTCTTTCTCTGTCACTCACTCACTCACAGCTTCTCTCTCTCTCTCACTCACTCACAGCTTTCTTTCCCTCTCTATGTTTCACTCACAGCTTCTCTCTCTCTCTCACTCACAGCTTCTCTTTCTCTCTCTCTCACTCAGTCACAGCTTCTCTTTCTCTCTCTCTCTCACTCACTCACAGCTTCTATTTCTCTCTCACACATACACACAGCTTCTCTTTCTCTCTATCTCTCTCACTCACAGCTTCTCTTTTTTCTCTTTCTCTCTCTTTCACTCACAGCTTCTCTTTCTCTCCCTCACTAACTCACAGCTTCTCTTTCTCTCTGTCTCTCTCACTCACAGCTTCTCACTCTCTCACTCACTCACACCTTCTCTCTCACTCACTCTCTCACTCAGCTTCTCTTTCTTTCTTTCTCTCTCTCACAGCTTCTCTCTCTCTCTCACACCTTCTCTTTCTCTCTCACACACTCACTCACAGCTTCTCTCTCTTTCTCTGTCTCCCTCACTCACAGCTTCTCTTTCTTTCTCTCTCTCTCTCTCACAGCTACTCTTTCTCTCTCCCTCTCTCACTCACTCACAGCTTCTCTTTCTCTCTCTCTCTCTCACTCATTACTTCTATTTCTCTCTCTCACACACACAGCTTCTCTTTCTCTCTATCTCTCTCACTCACAGCTTCTCTCTCTTTCTCTGTCTCTCTCACTCACAGCTTCTCTTTCTTTCTCTCTCTCTCTCACAGCTACTCTTTCTCTCTCTCTCTCTCACTCACTCACAGTTTCTCTTTCTTTCTCTCTCTCTCTCACTCATGACTTCTATTTCTCTCTCACACACACACACAGCTTCTCTTTCTCTCTATCTCTCTCACTCACAGCTTCTCTTTTCTCTCTCTCTCTCACTCACTCACAGCTTCTCTTTCTCTCTCTCTCACTCACAGCTTCTCTTTCTCTCACTCACTCACACCTTCTCTCTCACTCACTCTCTCACTCAGCTTCTCTTTCTTTCTTTCTCTCTCTCACAGCTTCTCTCTCTCTCACACACACCTTCTCTTTCTCTCTCACACACTCAGTCACAGCTTCTCTCTCTTTCTCTGTCTCTCTCACTCACAGCTTCTCTTTCCCTTATCTCTCTCTCACTCACAGCTTCTCCCTCTCTCTCACTCACAGCTTTTCTTTCTCTCTCTCTCTCACTCACAGCTTCTCTCTCTCTTTCTCTCACTCACAGCTTCTCTTTCCCTTCTCTCTCTCACTCACTCACAGCTTCTCTTTCTCTCTCACAATCTCTCAGAGCTTCCCTCTCTCACTCACTCACAGCTTCTCTTTCTCTCTCTCTCTGTCTCACTCACAGCTTCTCTTTCTTTCTTTCTCTCTCACTCAGCTTCTCTTTCTCTCTCTCACTCACAGCTTCTCTTTCTCTCTCTCACTAACTCACAGATTCTCTTTCTCTCTCTCACTCACTCACAGCTTCCCTTTCTCTCTCTCTCTCTCTCTCTCACACTCACTCACAGCTTCTCTTTCTCTCTCTCTCACAGTCACAGCTTCTCTTTCTCTCTCACTCTCTCACAGCTTCTCTTTCTCTCTCTCTGTCTCACTCACAGCTTCCCTTTCTCTCTCTCTCTCACTCACTCACAGCTTCTCTTTCTCTCTCTCTCACTCAGTCACAGCTTCTCTTTCTCTCTCACTCACTCACAGCTTCTCTTTCTCTCTCTCTCTCTCTCACTCACAGCTTCTCCCTCTCTCTCACTCACAGCTTTTCTATCTCTCTCTCTCTCTCACTCACAGCTTCTCTCTCTCTTTCTCTCACTCACAGCTTCTCTTTCCCTTCTCTCTCTCACTCACTCACAGCTTCTCTTTCTCTCTCACAATCTCTCAGAGCTTCCCTCTCTCACTCACTCACAGCTTCTCTTTCTCTCTCACACACACACTCACAGATTCTCCATCTCTCTCTCACTCACAGCTTCTCTTTCTCTCTCTCTCTCTCACTCACAGCTTCTTTCTCTCTCTCTCTCTCAATCACAGCTTTTCTTTCTCTCTCTCACTCACTCACAGCTTCTCTTTCACTCTCTCTCTCTCACTCACAGCTTCTATTTCTCTCTGTATCTCTCACTCATAGCTTCCCTTTCTCTCTCTCTCTCTCACTCACAGCTTCTTTCTCTCTCTCTCAATCACAGCTTTTCTTTCTCTCTCTCACTCACTCACAGCTTCTCTTTCACTCTCTCTCTCTCACTCACAGCTTCTATTTCTCTGTCTCTCTCACAGCTTCTCTTTCTCTCTCTCTCACTCACTCACTCACAACTTCTCTTTGTATCTCTCTCACAGACATAGCTTCTCTTTCTCTCTCTCTCACTCACAGCTTCTATTTCTCTTTCTCACTCACAACTTCTCTTTCTTTCTCTCTCTCTCTCACTTACACACGAGTTCTATTTCTCTCTCTCACACACACATAGCTTCTGTTTCTCTCTATCTCTCTCACTCACAGATTCTCTTTTCTTTCTCTCTCTCACTCACTCACAGCTTCTCTTTCTCTCTCTCTCTCTCACTCACAGCTTCTCTTTCTCTCTCTCACTAACTCACAGCTTTCTTTCTCTCTCTATGTCTCACTCACAGCTTCTCTCTCTCTCTCTCTCTCACTCACTCACGACTTCTATTTCTCTCTCACACACACACAGCTTCTCTTTCTCTCTATCTCTCTCACTCGCAGCTTCTCTTTTCTCTATCTCTCTCTCACTCCCTCACAGCTTCTCTTTCTCTCTCTCTCTCTCACTCACAGCTTCTCTTTCTCTCTCTCACTAACTCACTCACAGCTTCCCTTTCTCTCTCTCTCTCACTCACTCACAGCTTCTCTTTCTGTCTCTCTCAGTCAGTCACAGCTTCTCTTTCTCTCTCACTCACTCACAGCTTCTCTTTCTCTCTCTCTGTCTCAATCACAGCTTCTCTTTCTCTCTTTCTCTCTCACAGCTTCTCTTTCTCTCTCTCTTACTCACAGCTTCTCTTTCTCTCTCTCTCACTCACAGCTTCTCTTTCTCTCTCTCTCACTCACAGCTTCTCTTTCTCCCTCTCTCACTCACAGCTTCTCTTTCTCTCTCTCTCTCACTCACAGATTGTCTTTCTCTCTCACACACACACTGCTTCTCTCTCTCACAGCTTCTCTTTCTCTCTCTCTCACTCACAGCTTCTCTTTCTCTCTCTCTCACTCACAGCTTGTCTTTCTCTCACACACACACACTGCTTCTCTCTCACACACACATCTTCTCTTTCTCTCTCTCTCACTCACAGCTTCTCTCTCTCTCTAACATAGCTTCTCTTTCTCTCTCTCTCTCGTTCACAGCTTCTATTTCTCTCTCACACACTCACAGATTCTCTCTCTCTCTCACTCACAGCTTCTCTCTCTCTCTCACTCACAGCTTTTCTTCCTCTCTCTCTCTCACTCACAGCTTCTCTTTCGCTCTCTCTCTCACTCACAGCTTCTCTCTCTCTTTCTCTCACTCACAGCTTCTCTTTCCCTTCTCTCTCTCTCTCACTCACAGCTTCTCCCTCTCTCTCTCTCTCTTACTCACTCACAGCTTCTCACTCTCTCTGTCTCACCCACTCACAGCTTCTCTTTCTCTCTCTCTCACACACTCACAGATTCTCCATCTCTCTCTCACTCACAGCTTCTCTTTCTCTCTCTCTCACTCACAGCTTCTATTTCTCTCTGTATCTCTCACTCATAGCTTCCCTTTCTCTCTCTCTCTCTCACTCACAGCTTCTTTCTTTCTCTCTCTCTCAATCACAGCTTTTCTTTCTTTCTCTCACTCACTCACAGCTTCTCTTTCTCTCTTTCTCTCTCAGCTTCTCTTTCTCTCTCTCTCACTCACAGCTTCTCTTTCTCTCTCTCTCACTCACAGCTTCTCTTTCTCTCTCTCTCTCACTCACAGCTTGTCTTTCTCTCTCACACACACACTGCTTCTCTCTCTCTCACACAGCTTCTCTTTCTCTCTCTCTCACTCACAGCTTCTCTTTCTCTCTCTCTCTCACTCACAGCTTGTCTTTCTACACACACACACACTGCTTCTCTCTCTCACACACATCTTCTCTTTCTCTCTCTCTCACTCACAGCTTCTCTCTCTCACACACACACATAGCTTCTCTTTCTCTCTCTCTCATTCACAGCTTCTATTTCTCTCTGTCACACTCACAGCTTCTCTCTCTCTCTCACAATCTCTCAGAGCTTCCCTCTCTCACTCACTCACAGCTTCTCTTTCTCTCTCACACACACACTCACAGATTCTCCATCTCTCTCTCACTCACAGCTTCTCTTTCTCTCTCTCTCTCTCACTCACAGCTTCTTTCTCTCTCTCTCTCTCAATCACAGCTTTTCTTTCTCTCTCTCACTCACTCACAGCTTCTCTTTCACTCTCTCTCTCTCACTCACAGCTTCTATTTCTCTCTGTATCTCTCACTCATAGCTTCCCTTTCTCTCTCTCTCTCTCACTCACAGCTTCTTTCTCTCTCTCTCAATCACAGCTTTTCTTTCTCTCTCTCACTCACTCACAGCTTCTCTTTCACTCTCTCTCTCTCACTCACAGCTTCTATTTCTCTGTCTCTCTCACAGCTTCTCTTTCTCTCTCTCTCACTCACTCACTCACAACTTCTCTTTGTATCTCTCTCACAGACATAGCTTCTCTTTCTCTCTCTCTCACTCACAGCTTCTATTTCTCTTTCTCACTCACAACTTCTCTTTCTTTCTCTCTCTCTCTCACTTACACACGAGTTCTATTTCTCTCTCTCACACACACATAGCTTCTGTTTCTCTCTATCTCTCTCACTCACAGATTCTCTTTTCTTTCTCTCTCTCACTCACTCACAGCTTCTCTTTCTCTCTCTCTCTCTCACTCACAGCTTCTCTTTCTCTCTCTCACTAACTCACAGCTTTCTTTCTCTCTCTATGTCTCACTCACAGCTTCTCTCTCTCTCTCTCTCTCACTCACTCACGACTTCTATTTCTCTCTCACACACACACAGCTTCTCTTTCTCTCTATCTCTCTCACTCGCAGCTTCTCTTTTCTCTATCTCTCTCTCACTCCCTCACAGCTTCTCTTTCTCTCTCTCTCTCTCACTCACAGCTTCTCTTTCTCTCTCTCACTAACTCACTCACAGCTTCCCTTTCTCTCTCTCTCTCACTCACTCACAGCTTCTCTTTCTGTCTCTCTCAGTCAGTCACAGCTTCTCTTTCTCTCTCACTCACTCACAGCTTCTCTTTCTCTCTCTCTGTCTCAATCACAGCTTCTCTTTCTCTCTTTCTCTCTCACAGCTTCTCTTTCTCTCTCTCTTACTCACAGCTTCTCTTTCTCTCTCTCTCACTCACAGCTTCTCTTTCTCTCTCTCTCACTCACAGCTTCTCTTTCTCCCTCTCTCACTCACAGCTTCTCTTTCTCTCTCTCTCTCACTCACAGATTGTCTTTCTCTCTCACACACACACTGCTTCTCTCTCTCACAGCTTCTCTTTCTCTCTCTCTCACTCACAGCTTCTCTTTCTCTCTCTCTCACTCACAGCTTGTCTTTCTCTCACACACACACACTGCTTCTCTCTCACACACACATCTTCTCTTTCTCTCTCTCTCACTCACAGCTTCTCTCTCTCTCTAACATAGCTTCTCTTTCTCTCTCTCTCTCGTTCACAGCTTCTATTTCTCTCTCACACACTCACAGATTCTCTCTCTCTCTCACTCACAGCTTCTCTCTCTCTCTCACTCACAGCTTTTCTTCCTCTCTCTCTCTCACTCACAGCTTCTCTTTCGCTCTCTCTCTCACTCACAGCTTCTCTCTCTCTTTCTCTCACTCACAGCTTCTCTTTCCCTTCTCTCTCTCTCTCACTCACAGCTTCTCCCTCTCTCTCTCTCTCTTACTCACTCACAGCTTCTCACTCTCTCTGTCTCACCCACTCACAGCTTCTCTTTCTCTCTCTCTCACACACTCACAGATTCTCCATCTCTCTCTCACTCACAGCTTCTCTTTCTCTCTCTCTCACTCACAGCTTCTATTTCTCTCTGTATCTCTCACTCATAGCTTCCCTTTCTCTCTCTCTCTCTCACTCACAGCTTCTTTCTTTCTCTCTCTCTCAATCACAGCTTTTCTTTCTTTCTCTCACTCACTCACAGCTTCTCTTTCTCTCTTTCTCTCTCAGCTTCTCTTTCTCTCTCTCTCACTCACAGCTTCTCTTTCTCTCTCTCTCACTCACAGCTTCTCTTTCTCTCTCTCTCTCACTCACAGCTTGTCTTTCTCTCTCACACACACACTGCTTCTCTCTCTCTCACACAGCTTCTCTTTCTCTCTCTCTCACTCACAGCTTCTCTTTCTCTCTCTCTCTCACTCACAGCTTGTCTTTCTACACACACACACACTGCTTCTCTCTCTCACACACATCTTCTCTTTCTCTCTCTCTCACTCACAGCTTCTCTCTCTCTCACACACACATAGCTTCTCTTTCTCTCTCTCTCATTCACAGCTTCTATTTCTCTCTGTCACACTCACAGCTTCTCTCTCTCTCTCTCTCACTCACAGCTTCTCTCTCTCTCACTCACAGCTTTTCTTCCTCTCTCTCTCTCACTCACAGCATCTCTTTCGCTCTCTCTCTCACTCACAGCTTCTCTCTCTCTTTCTCTCACTCACAGCTTCTCTTTCTCTCTCTCTCTCTCACTCACTCACAGCTTCTCTTTCTCTCTCACTCATTCACAGCTTTCTTTCTCTCTCTCTCTGTCTCACTTACAGATTCTCTTTCTCTCTCTCTCTCATTCACAGCTTCTATTTCTCTCTCTCTCACTCACAGCTTCTCTTTCTCTCTCTCTCTCTCACTCACAGCTTCTCTTTCTCTCTCTCACACACACTCACAGATTCTCCATATCTCTCTCACTCACAGCTTCTCTTTCTCTCTCTCTCTCACTCACAGCTTCTATTTCTCTGTATCTCTCACTCATAGCTTCTCTTTCTCTCTCACACACACTCTCACAGATTCTCCATATCTCTCTCACTCACAGCTTCTCTTTCTCTTTCTCTCTCACTCACAGCTTCTCTTTCTCTCTCTCTCTCACTCACAGCTTGTCTTTCTCTCTCTCACACACACTGCTTCTCTTTCACTCTCTCTCTCTCACTCACAGCTTCTATTTCTCTGTCTCTCACTCACAGCTTCTCTTTCTCTCTCTCTCACTCACTCACAACTTCTCTTTCTATCTCTCTCTCACACACAGCTTCTCATTCTCTCTCTCACTCTATCACTCACACCTTCTCTTTCTCTCTCTCTCTCACTCACAGCTTCTCTTTCTCTCTCTCTCACTCACAGCTTGTCTTTCTCTCTCACACACACACTGCTTCTCTCTCTCACACAGCTTCTCTTTCTCTCTCTTTCTCTCTCTCACATAGCTTCTCTTTCTCTCTCTCTCTCGTTCACAGCTTCTATTTCTCTCTCTCACACTCACAGCTTCTCTCTCTCTCTCACTCACTCACAGCTTCTCTCTCTTTCTCTAACTCTCTCACTTACAGCTTCTCTATCTTTCTCTCTCTCTCAGCGCTACTCTTTATCTCTCTCTCTCTCACTCAATCATAGCTTCTCTTTCTCACTATCTCTCACTCACAGCTTCTCTCTCTTTCTCTGTCTCTCTCACTTACAGCTTCTCTTTCTTTCTCTCACTCACTCACAGCTACTCTTTCTCTCTCTCTCACTCACAGCTTGTCTTTCTCTCACACACACACACTGCTTCTCTCTCACACACACATCTTCTCTTTCTCTCTCTCTCACTCACAGCTTCTCTCTCTCTCTCACATAGCTTCTCTTTCTCTCTCTCTCTCGTTCACAGCTTCTATTTCTCTCTCACACACTCACAGATTCTCTCTCTCTCTCACTCACAGCTTCTCTCTCTCTCTCACTCACAGCTTTTCTTCCTCTCTCTCTCTCACTCACAGCTTCTCTTTCGCTCTCTCTCTCACTCACAGCTTCTCTCTCTCTTTCTCTCACTCACAGCTTCTCTTTCCCTTCTCTCTCTCTCTCACTCACAGCTTCTCCCTCTCTCTCTCTCTCTTACTCACTCACAGCTTCTCACTCTCTCTGTCTCACCCACTCACAGCTTCTCTTTCTCTCTCTCTCACACACTCACAGATTCTCCATCTCTCTCTCACTCACAGCTTCTCTTTCTCTCTCTCTCACTCACAGCTTCTATTTCTCTCTGTATCTCTCACTCATAGCTTCCCTTTCTCTCTCTCTCTCTCACTCACAGCTTCTTTCTTTCTCTCTCTCTCAATCACAGCTTTTCTTTCTTTCTCTCACTCACTCACAGCTTCTCTTTCTCTCTTTCTCTCTCAGCTTCTCTTTCTCTCTCTCTCACTCACAGCTTCTCTTTCTCTCTCTCTCACTCACAGCTTCTCTTTCTCTCTCTCTCTCACTCACAGCTTGTCTTTCTCTCTCACACACACACTGCTTCTCTCTCTCTCACACAGCTTCTCTTTCTCTCTCTCTCACTCACAGCTTCTCTTTCTCTCTCTCTCTCACTCACAGCTTGTCTTTCTACACACACACACACTGCTTCTCTCTCTCACACACATCTTCTCTTTCTCTCTCTCTCACTCACAGCTTCTCTCTCTCTCACACACACATAGCTTCTCTTTCTCTCTCTCTCATTCACAGCTTCTATTTCTCTCTGTCACACTCACAGTTTCTCTCTCTCTCTCTCTCACTCACAGCTTCTCTCTCTCTCACTCACAGCTTTTCTTCCTCTCTCTCTCTCACTCACAGCATCTCTTTCGCGCTCTCTCTCACTCACAGCTTCTCTCTCTCTTTCTCTCACTCACAGCTTCTCTTTCTCTCTCTCTCTCTCACTCACTCACAGCTTCTCTTTCTCTCTCACTCATTCACAGCTTTCTTTCTCTCTCTCTCTGTCTCACTTACAGATTCTCTTTCTCTCTCTCTCTCATTCACAGCTTCTATTTCTCTCTCTCTCACTCACAGCTTCTCTTTCTCTCTCTCTCTCTCACTCACAGCTTCTCTTTCTCTCTCTCACACACACTCACAGATTCTCCATATCTCTCTCACTCACAGCTTCTCTTTCTCTCTCTCTCTCACTCACAGCTTCTATTTCTCTGTATCTCTCACTCATAGCTTCTCTTTCTCTCTCACACACACTCTCACAGATTCTCCATATCTCTCTCACTCACAGCTTCTCTTTCTCTTTCTCTCTCACTCACAGCTTCTCTTTCTCTCTCTCTCTCACTCACAGCTTGTCTTTCTCTCTCTCACACACACTGCTTCTCTTTCACTCTCTCTCTCTCACTCACAGCTTCTATTTCTCTGTCTCTCACTCACAGCTTCTCTTTCTCTCTCTCTCACTCACTCACAACTTCTCTTTCTATCTCTCTCTCACACACAGCTTCTCATTCTCTCTCTCACTCTATCACTCACACCTTCTCTTTCTCTCTCTCTCTCACTCACAGCTTCTCTTTCTCTCTCTCTCACTCACAGCTTGTCTTTCTCTCTCACACACACACTGCTTCTCTCTCTCACACAACTTCTCTTTCTCTCTCTTTCTCTCTCTCACATAGCTTCTCTTTCTCTCTCTCTCTCGTTCACAGCTTCTATTTCTCTCTCTCACACTCACAGCTTCTCTCTCTCTCTCACTCACTCACAGCTTCTCTCTCTTTCTCTAACTCTCTCACTTACAGCTTCTCTTTCTTTCTCTCTCTCTCAGCGCTACTCTTTATCTCTCTCTCTCTCACTCAATCATAGCTTCTCTTTCTCACTATCTCTCACTCACAGCTTCTCTCTCTTTCTCTGTCTCTCTCACTTACAGCTTCTCTTTCTTTCTCTCACTCACTCACAGCTACTCTTTCTCTCTCTCTCTCACTCACTCACAGCTTCTCTTTCTCTCTCTCTCTCACTCATGACTTCTATTTCTCTCTCACACACACACACAGCTTCTCTTTCTCTCTATCTCTCTCACTCACAGCTTCTCTTTTCTCTCTCTCTCTCACTCACTCACAGCTTCTCTTTCTCTCTCTCTCACTCACAGCTTCTCTTTCTCTCTCTCACTCACAGCTTATCTTTTCTCTTTCTCTGTCTCTCTCAATCACAGCTTCTTTTTCTCTCTCTCTCTCACAGCTTCTCTTTCTCTCTCTTTCTCTCACTCACTCACAGCTTCTCTTTCTCTCTCTCACTAACTCACAGCTTCTCTCTCTCTCACTCACTCACTCACAGCTTCCCTTTCTCTCTCTCTCTCACTCACTCACAGCTTCTCTTTCTCTGTCACTCACTCACTCACAGCTTCTCTCTCTCTCTCACTCACTCACAGCTTTCTTTCTCTCTCTATGTTTCACTCACAGCTTCTCTCTCTCTCTCACTCACAGCTTCTCTTTCTCTCTCTCTCACTCAGTCACAGCTTCTCTTTCTCTCTCTCTCTCACTCACTCACAGCTTCTATTTCTCTCTCACACATACACACAGCTTCTCTTTCTCTCTATCTCTCTCACTCACAGCTTCTCTTTTTTCTCTTTCTCTCTCTTTCACTCACAGTTTCTCTTTCTCTCCCTCACTAACTCACAGCTTCTCTTTCTCTCTGTCTCTCTCACTCACAGCTTCTCACTCTCTCACTCACTCACACCTTCTCTCTCACTCACTCTCTCACTCAGCTTCTCTTTCTTTCTTTCTCTCTCTCACAGCTTCTCTCTCTCTCTCACACCTTCTCTTTCTCTCTCACACACTCACTCACAGCTTCTCTCTCTTTCTCTGTCTCTCTCACTCACAGCTTCTCTTTCTTTCTCTCTCTCTCTCTCACAGCTACTCTTTCTCTCTCCCTCTCTCACTCACTCACAGCTTCTCTTTCTCTCTCTCTCTCTCACTCATTACTTCTATTTCTCTCTCTCACAGACACAGCTTCTCTTTCTCTCTCTCTCACTCACAGCTTCTCTTTCTCTCACTCACTCACACCTTCTCTCTCACTCACTCTCTCACTCAGCTTCTCTTTCTTTCTTTCTCTCTCTCACAGCTTCTCTCTCTCTCACACACACCTTCTCTTTCTCTCTCACACACTCAGTCACAGCTTCTCTCTCTTTCTCTGTCTCTCTCACTCACAGCTTCTCTTTCCCTTATCTCTCTCTCACTCACAGCTTCTCCCTCTCTCTCACTCACAGCTTTTCTTTCTCTCTCTCTCTCACTCACAGCTTCTCTCTCTCTTTCTCTCACTCACAGCTTCTCTTTCCCTTCTCTCTCTCACTCACTCACAGCTTCTCTTTCTCTCTCACAATCTCTCAGAGCTTCCCTCTCTCACTCACTCACAGCTTCTCTTTCTCTCTCTCTCTGTCTCACTCACAGCTTCTCTTTCTTTCTTTCTCTCTCACTCAGCTTCTCTTTCTCTCTCTCACTCACAGCTTCTCTTTCTCTCTCTCACTAACTCACAGATTCTCTTTCTCTCTCTCACTCACTCACAGCTTCCCTTTCTCTCTCTCTCTCTCTCTCTCTCACACTCACTCACAGCTTCTCTTTCTCTCTCTCTCACAGTCACAGCTTCTCTTTCTCTCTCACTCTCTCACAGCTTCTCTTTCTCTCTCTCTGTCTCACTCACAGCTTCCCTTTCTCTCTCTCTCTCACTCACTCACAGCTTCTCTTTCTCTCTCTCTCACTCAGTCACAGCTTCTCTTTCTCTCTCACTCACTCACAGCTTCTCTTTCTCTCTCTCTCTCTCTCACTCACAGCTTCTCCCTCTCTCTCACTCACAGCTTTTCTATCTCTCTCTCTCTCTCACTCACAGCTTCTCTCTCTCTTTCTCTCACTCACAGCTTCTCTTTCCCTTCTCTCTCTCACTCACTCACAGCTTCTCTTTCTCTCTCACAATCTCTCAGAGCTTCCCTCTCTCACTCACTCACAGCTTCTCTTTCTCTCTCACACACACACTCACAGATTCTCCATCTCTCTCTCACTCACAGCTTCTCTTTCTCTCTCTCTCTCTCACTCACAGCTTCTTTCTCTCTCTCTCTCTCAATCACAGCTTTTCTTTCTCTCTCTCACTCACTCACAGCTTCTCTTTCACTCTCTCTCTCTCACTCACAGCTTCTATTTCTCTCTGTATCTCTCACTCATAGCTTCCCTTTCTCTCTCTCTCTCTCACTCACAGCTTCTTTCTCTCTCTCTCAATCACAGCTTTTCTTTCTCTCTCTCACTCACTCACAGCTTCTCTTTCACTCTCTCTCTCTCACTCACAGCTTCTATTTCTCTGTCTCTCTCACAGCTTCTCTTTCTCTCTCTCTCACTCACTCACTCACAACTTCTCTTTGTATCTCTCTCACAGACATAGCTTCTCTTTCTCTCTCTCTCACTCACAGCTTCTATTTCTCTTTCTCACTCACAACTTCTCTTTCTTTCTCTCTCTCTCTCACTTACACACGAGTTCTATTTCTCTCTCACACACACACATAGCTTCTGTTTCTCTCTATCTCTCTCACTCACAGATTCTCTTTTCTTTCTCTCTCTCACTCACTCACAGCTTCTCTTTCTCTCTCTCTCTCTCACTCACAGCTTCTCTTTCTCTCTCTCACTAACTCACAGCTTTCTTTCTCTCTCTATGTCTCACTCACAGCTTCTCTCTCTCTCTCTCTCTCACTCACTCACGACTTCTATTTCTCTCTCACACACACACAGCTTCTCTTTCTCTCTATCTCTCTCACTCGCAGCTTCTCTTTTCTCTATCTCTCTCTCACTCCCTCACAGCTTCTCTTTCTCTCTCTCTCTCTCACTCACAGCTTCTCTTTCTCTCTCTCACTAACTCACTCACAGCTTCCCTTTCTCTCTCTCTCTCACTCACTCACAGCTTCTCTTTCTGTCTCTCTCAGTCAGTCACAGCTTCTCTTTCTCTCTCACTCACTCACAGCTTCTCTTTCTCTCTCTCTGTCTCAATCACAGCTTCTCTTTCTCTCTTTCTCTCTCACAGCTTCTCTTTCTCTCTCTCTTACTCACAGCTTCTCTTTCTCTCTCTCTCACTCACAGCTTCTCTTTCTCTCTCTCTCACTCACAGCTTCTCTTTCTCCCTCTCTCACTCACAGCTTCTCTTTCTCTCTCTCTCTCACTCACAGATTGTCTTTCTCTCTCACACACACACTGCTTCTCTCTCTCACAGCTTCTCTTTCTCTCTCTCTCACTCACAGCTTCTCTTTCTCTCTCTCTCACTCACAGCTTGTCTTTCTCTCACACACACACACTGCTTCTCTCTCACACACACATCTTCTCTTTCTCTCTCTCTCACTCACAGCTTTTCTCTCTCTCTCACATAGCTTCTCTTTCTCTCTCTCTCTCGTTCACAGCTTCTATTTCTCTCTCACACACTCACAGATTCTCTCTCTCTCTCACTCACAGCTTCTCTCTCTCTCTCACTCACAGCTTTTCTTCCTCTCTCTCTCTCACTCACAGCTTCTCTTTCGCTCTCTCTCTCACTCACAGCTTCTCTCTCTCTTTCTCTCACTCACAGCTTCTCTTTCCCTTCTCTCTCTCTCTCACTCACAGCTTCTCCCTCTCTCTCTCTCTCTTACTCACTCACAGCTTCTCACTCTCTCTGTCTCACCCACTCACAGCTTCTCTTTCTCTCTCTCTCACACACTCACAGATTCTCCATCTCTCTCTCACTCACAGCTTCTCTTTCTCTCTCTCTCACTCACAGCTTCTATTTCTCTCTGTATCTCTCACTCATAGCTTCCCTTTCTCTCTCTCTCTCTCACTCACAGCTTCTTTCTTTCTCTCTCTCTCAATCACAGCTTTTCTTTCTTTCTCTCACTCACTCACAGCTTCTCTTTCTCTCTTTCTCTCTCAGCTTCTCTTTCTCTCTCTCTCACTCACAGCTTCTCTTTCTCTCTCTCTCACTCACAGCTTCTCTTTCTCTCTCTCTCTCACTCACAGCTTGTCTTTCTCTCTCACACACACACTGCTTCTCTCTCTCACACACAGCTTCTCTTTCTCTCTCTCTCACTCACAGCTTCTCTTTCTCTCTCTCTCTCACTCACAGCTTGTCTTTCTACACACACACACACTGCTTCTCTCTCTCACACACATCTTCTCTTTCTCTCTCTCTCACTCACAGCTTCTCTCTCTCTCACACACACATAGCTTCTCTTTCTCTCTCTCTCATTCACAGCTTCTATTTCTCTCTGTCACACTCACAGCTTCTCTCTCTCTCTCTCTCACTCACAGCTTCTCTCTCTCTCACTCACAGCTTTTCTTCCTCTCTCTCTCTCACTCACAGCATCTCTTTCGCTCTCTCTCTCACTCACAGCTTCTCTCTCTCTTTCTCTCACTCACAGCTTCTCTTTCTCTCTCTCTCTCTCACTCACTCACAGCTTCTCTTTCTCTCTCACTCATTCACAGCTTTCTTTCTCTCTCTCTCTGTCTCACTTACAGAGTCTCTTTCTCTCTCTCTCTCATTCACAGCTTCTATTTCTCTCTCTCTCACTCACAGCTTCTCTTTCTCTCTCTCTCTCTCACTCACAGCTTCTCTTTCTCTCTCTCACACACACTCACAGATTCTCCATATCTCTCTCACTCACAGCTTCTCTTTCTCTCTCTCTCTCACTCACAGCTTCTATTTCTCTGTATCTCTCACTCATAGCTTCTCTTTCTCTCTCACACACACTCTCACAGATTCTCCATATCTCTCTCACTCACAGCTTCTCTTTCTCTTTCTCTCTCACTCACAGCTTCTCTTTCTCTCTCTCTCTCACTCACAGCTTGTCTTTCTCTCTCTCACACATACTGCTTCTCTTTCACTCTCTCTCTCTCACTCACAGCTTCTATTTCTCTGTCTCTCACTCACAGCTTCTCTTTCTCTCTCTCTCACTCACTCACAACTTCTCTTTCTATCTCTCTCTCACACACAGCTTCTCATTCTCTCTCTCACTCTATCACTCACACCTTCTCTTTCTCTCTCTCTCTCACTCACAGCTTCTCTTTCTCTCTCTCTCACTCACAGCTTGTCTTTCTCTCTCACACACACACTGCTTCTCTCTCTCACACAGCTTCTCTTTCTCTCTCTTTCTCTCTCTCCCATAGCTTCTCTTTCTCTCTCTCTCTCGTTCACAGCTTCTATTTCTCTCTCACACACTCACAGCTTCTCTCTCTCTCTCACTCACTCACAGCTTCTCTCTCTTTCTCTAACTCTCTCACTTACAGCTTCTCTTTCTTTCTCTCTCTCTCAGCGCTACTCTTTATCTCTCTCTCTCTCACTCAATCATAGCTTCTCTTTCTCACTATCTCTCACTCACAGCTTCTCTCTCTTTCTCTGTCTCTCTCACTTACAGCTTCTCTTTCTTTCTCTCACTCTCACAGCTACTCTTTCTCTCTCTCTCTCTCACTCACTCACAGCTTCTCTTTCTCTCTCTCTCTCACTCATGACTTCTATTTCTCTCTCACACACACACACAGCTTCTCTTTCTCTCTATCTCTCTCACTCACAGCTTCTCTTTTCTCTCTCTCTCTCTCTCACTCACAGCTTCTCTTTCTCTCTCTCTCACTCACAGCTTCTCTTTCTCTCTCTCACTCACAGCTTATCTTTTCTCTTTCTCTGTCTCTCTCAATCACAGCTTCTTTTTCTCTCTCTCTCTCACAGCTTCTCTTTCTCTCTCTTTCTCTCACTCACTCACAGCTTCTCTTTCTCTCTCTCACTAACTCACAGCTTCTCTCTCTCTCTCTCACTCACTCACAGCTTCCCTTTCTCTCTCTCTCTCACTCACTCACAGCTTCTCTTTCTCTGTCACTCACTCACTCACAGCTTCTCTCTTTCTCTCACTCACTCACAGCTTTCTTTCTCTCTCTATGTTTCACTCACAGCTTCTCTCTCTCTCTCACTCACAGCTTCTCTTTCTCTCTCTCTCACTCAGTCACAGCTTCTCTTTCTCTCTCTCTCTCACTCACTCACAGCTTCTATTTCTCTCTCACACATACACACAGCTTCTCTTTCTCTCTATCTCTCTCACTCACAGCTTCTCTTTTTTCTCTTTCTCTCTCTTTCACTCACAGTTTCTCTTTCTCTCCCTCACTAACTCACAGCTTCTCTTTCTCTCTGTCTCTCTCACTCACAGCTTCTCACTCTCTCACTCACTCACACCTTCTCTCTCACTCACTCTCTCACTCAGCTTCTCTTTCTTTCTTTCTCTCTCTCACAGCTTCTCTCTCTCTCTCACACCTTCTCTTTCTCTCTCACACACTCACTCACAGCTTCTCTCTCTTTCTCTGTCTCTCTCACTCACAGCTTCTCTTTCTTTCTCTCTCTCTCTCTCACAGCTACTCTTTCTCTCTCCCTCTCTCACTCACTCACAGCTTCTCTTTCTCTCTCTCTCTCTCACTCATTACTTCTATTTCTCTCTCTCACAGACACAGCTTCTCTTTCTCTCTATCTCTCTCACTCACAGCTTCTCTCTCTTTCTCTGTCTCTCTCACTCACAGCTTCTCTTTCTTTCTCTCTCTCTCTCACAGCTACTCTTTCTCTCTCTCTCACTCACTCACTCACAGTTTCTCTTTCTTTCTCTCTCTCTCTCACTCATGACTTCTATTTCTCTCTCACACACACACACAGCTTCTCTTTCTCTCTATCTCTCTCACTCACAGCTTCTCTTTTCTCTCTCTCTCTCACTCACTCACAGCTTCTCTTTCTCTCTCTCTCACTCACAGCTTCTCTTTCTCTCACTCACTCACACCTTCTCTCTCACTCACTCTCTCACTCAGCTTCTCTTTCTTTCTTTCTCTCTCTCACAGCTTCTCTCTCTCTCACACACACCTTCTCTTTCTCTCTCACACACTCAGTCACAGCTTCTCTCTCTTTCTCTGTCTCTCTCACTCACAGCTTCTCTTTCCCTTATCTCTCTCTCACTCACAGCTTCTCCCTCTCTCTCACTCACAGCTTTTCTTTCTCTCTCTCTCTCACTCACAGCTTCTCTCTCTCTTTCTCTCACTCACAGCTTCTCTTTCCCTTCTCTCTCTCACTCACTCACAGCTTCTCTTTCTCTCTCACAATCTCTCAGAGCTTCCCTCTCTCACTCACTCACAGCTTCTCTTTCTCTCTCTCTCTGTCTCACTCACAGCTTCCCTTTCTCTCTCTCTCTCACTCACTCACAGCTTCTCTTTCTCTCTCTCTCACTCAGTCACAGCTTCTCTTTCTCTCTCACTCACTCACAGCTTCTCTTTCTGTCTCTCTCTCTCTCACTCACAGCTTTTCTTTCTCTCCCTCTCTCACTCACAGCTTCTCTCTCTCTTTCTCTCACTCACAGCTTCTCTTTCCCTTCTCTCTCTCTCTCACTCACAGCTTCTCCCTCTCTCTCACTCACAGCTTTTCTATCTCTCTCTCTCTCTCACTCACAGCTTCTCTCTCTCTTTCTCTCACTCACAGCTTCTCTTTCCCTTCTCTCTCTCACTCACTCACAGCTTCTCTTTCTCTCTCACAATCTCTCAGAGCTTCCCTCTCTCACTCACTCACAGCTTCTCTTTCTCTCACACACACACACTCACAGATTCTCCATCTCTCTCTCACTCACAGCTTCTCTTTCTCTCTCTCTCTCTCACTCACAGCTTCTTTCTCTCTCTCTCTCTCAATCACAGCTTTTCTTTCTCTCTCTCACTCACTCACAGCTTCTCTTTCACTCTCTCTCTCTCACTCACAGCTTCTATTTCTCTCTGTATCTCTCACTCATAGCTTCCCTTTCTCTCTCTCTCTCTCACTCACAGCTTCTTTCTCTCTCTCTCTCTCAATCACAGCTTTTCTTTCTCTCTCTCACTCACTCACAGCTTCTCTTTCACTCTCTCTCTCTCACTCACAGCTTCTATTTCTCTGTCTCTCTCACAGCTTCTCTTTCTCTCTCTCTCACTCACTCACTCACAACTTCTCTTTGTATCTCTCTCACAGACATAGCTTCTCTTTCTCTCTCTCTCACTCACAGCTTCTATTTCTCTTTCTCACTCACAACTTCTCTTTCTTTCTCTCTCTCTCTCACTCACACACGAGTTCTATTTCTTTCTCACACACACACATAGCTTCTGTTTCTCTCTATCTCTCTCACTCACAGATTCTCTTTTCTTTCTCTCTCTCACTCACTCACAGCTTCTCTTTCTCTCTCTCTCTCTCACTCACAGCTTCTCTTTCTCTCTCTCACTAACTCACAGCTTTCTTTCTCTCTCTATGTCTCACTCACAGCTTCTCTCTCTCTCTCTCTCACTCACTCACGACTTCTATTTCTCTCTCACACACACACAGCTTCTCTTTCTCTCTATCTCTCTCACTCGCAGCTTCTCTTTTCTCTCTCTCTCTCTCACTCCCTCACAGCTTCTCTTTCTCTCTCTCTCTCTCACTCACATCTTCTCTTTCTCTCTCTCACTAACTCACTCACAGCTTCCCTTTCTCTCTCTCTCTCACTCACTCACAGCTTCTCTTTCTGTCTCTCTCAGTCAGTCACAGCTTCTCTTTCTCTCTCACTCACTCACAGCTTCTCTTTCTCTCTCTCTGTCTCAATCACAGCTTCTCTTTCTCTCTTTCTCTCTCACAGCTTCTCTTTCTCTCTCTCTTACTCACAGCTTCTCTTTCTCTCTCTCTCACTCACAGCTTCTCTTTCTCTCTCTCTCACTCACAGCTTCTCTTTCTCCCTCTCTCACTCACAGCTTCTCTTTCTCTCTCTCTCTCACTCACAGATTGTCTTTCTCTCTCACACACACACTGCTTCTCTCTCTCTCACAGATTCTCTTTCTCTCTCTCTCACTCACAGCTTCTCTTTCTCTCTCTCTCACTCACAGCTTGTCTTTCTCTCACACACACACACTGCTTCTCTCTCACACACACATCTTCTCTTTCTCTCTCTCTCACTCACAGCTTCTCTCTCTCTCTCACATAGCTTCTCTTTCTCTCTCTCTCTCGTTCACAGCTTCTATTTCTCTCTCACACACTCACAGCTTCTCTCTCTCTCTCACTCACAGCTTCTCTCTCTCTCTCACTCACAGCTTTTCTTCCTCTCTCTCTCTCACTCACAGCTTCTCTTTCGCTCTCTCTCTCACTCACAGCTTCTCTCTCTCTTTCTCTCACTCACAGCTTCTCTTTCCCTTCTCTCTCTCTCTCACTCACAGCTTCTCCCTCTCTCTCTCTCTCTTGCTCACTCACAGCTTCTCACTCTCTCTGTCTCACCCACTCACAGCTTCTCTTTCTCTCTCTCACACACACTCACAGATTCTCCATCTCTCTCTCACTCACAGCTTCTCTTTCTCTCTCTCTCACTCACAGCTTCTATTTCTCTCTGTATCTCTCACTCATAGCTTCCCTTTCTCTCTCTCTCTCTCACTCACAGCTTCTTTCTTTCTCTCTCTCTCAATCACAGCTTTTCTTTCTTTCTCTCACTCACTCACAGCTTCTCTTTCTCTCTTTCTCTCTCAGCTTCTCTTTCTCTCTCTCTCACTCACAGCTTCTCTTTCTCTCTCTCTCACTCACAGCTTCTCTTTCTCTCTCTCTCTCACTCACAGCTTGTCTTTCTCTCTCACACACACACTGCTTCTCTCTCTCACACACAGGTTCTCTTTCTCTCTCTCTCACTCACAGCTTCTCTTTCTCTCTCTCTCTCACTCACAGCTTGTCTTTCTACACACACACACACTGCTTCTCTCTCTCACACACATCTTCTCTTTCTCTCTCTCTCACTCACAGCTTCTCTCTCTCACACACACACATAGCTTCTCTTTCTCTCTCTCTCATTCACAGCTTCTATTTCTCTCTCTCACTCACAGCTTCTCTCTCTCTCACTCACAGCTTTTCTTCCTCTCTCTCTCACTCACAGCATCTCTTTCGCTCTCTCTCTCACTCACAGCTTCTCTCTCTCTTTCTCTCACTCACAGCTTCTCTTTCCCTTCTCTCTCTCTCTCACTCACAGCTTCTCCCTCTCTCTCTCTCACTCACTCACAGCTTTCTTTCTCTCTCTATGTCTCACTCACAGCTTCTCTCTCTCTCTCTCTCTCACTCACTCACGACTTCTATTTCTCTCTCACACACACACAGCGTCTCTTTCTCTCTATCTCTCTCACTCGCAGCTTCTCTTTTCTCTCTCTCTCTCACTCCCTCACAGCTTCTCTTTCTCTCTCTCTCTCTCACTTACAGCTTCTCTTTCTCTCTCTCACTAACTCACTCACAGCTTCCCTTTCTCTCTCTCTCTCACTCACTCACAGCTTCTCTTTCTGTCTCTCTCAGTCAGTCACAGCTTCTCTTTCTCTCTCACTCACTCACAGCTTCTCTTTCTCTCTCTCTGTCTCAATCACAGCTTCTCTTTTTCTCTCACTCAGCTTCTCTTTCTCTCTCTCTCACTCACAGCTTCTCTTTCTCTCTCTCTCACTCACAGCTTCTCTTTCTCTCTCTCTCACTCACAGCTTCTCTTTCTCCCTCTCTCACTCACATCTTCTCTTTCTCTCTCTCTCTCACTCACAGCTTGTCTTTCTCTCTCACACACACACTGCTTCTCTCTCTCTCACAGCTTCTCTTTCGCCCTCTCTCTCACTCACAGCTTCTCTTTCTCTCTCTCTCACTCACAGCTTGTCTTTCTCTCACACACACACACTGCTTCTCTCTCTCACACACATCTTCTCTTTCTCTCTCTCTCACTCACAGCTTCTCTCTCTCTCTCACATAGCTTCTCTTTCTCTCTCTCGTTCACAGCTTCTATTTCTCTCTCTCACACTCACAGCTTCTCTCTCTCTCTCACTCACAGCTTGTCTTTCTCTCACACACACACACTGCTTCTCTCTCTCACACACATCTTCTCTTTCTCTCTCTCTCACTCACAGCTTCTCTTTTCTCTCTCTCTCTCTCTCACTCACAGCTTCTCTCTCTCTCTCACTCACAGCTTTTCTTTCTCTCTCTCTCTCACTCATGACTTCTATTTCTCTCTCACACACACACACAGCTTCTCTTTCTCTCTATCTCTCTCACTCACAGCTTCTCTTTTCTCTCTCTCTCTCACAGCTTCTCTTTCTCTCTCTCTCACTCACAGCTTCTCTTTCTCTCACTCACTCACACCTTCTCTCTCACTCACTCTCTCACTCAGCTTCTCTTTCTTTCTTTCTCTCTCTCACAGCTTCTCTCTCTCTCACACACACCTTCTCTTTCTCTCTCACACACTCAGTCACAGCTTCTCTCTCTTTCTCTGTCTCTCTCACTCACAGCTTCTCTTTCCCTTATCTCTCTCTCACTCACAGCTTCTCCCTCTCTCTCACTCACAGCTTTTCTTTCTCTCTCTCTCTCACTCACAGCTTCTCTCTCTCTTTCTCTCACTCACAGCTTCTCTTTCCCTTCTCTCTCTCACTCACTCACAGCTTCTCTTTCTCTCTCACAATCTCTCAGAGCTTCCCTCTCTCACTCACTCACAGCTTCTCTTTCTCTCTCTCTCTGTCTCACTCACAGCTTCTCTTTCTTTCTTTCTCTCTCACTCAGCTTCTCTTTCTCTCTCTCACTCACAGCTTCTCTTTCTCTCTCTCACTAACTCACAGATTCTCTTTCTCTCTCTCACTCACTCACAGCTTCCCTTTCTCTCTCTCTCTCTCTCTCTCACACTCACTCACAGCTTCTCTTTCTCTCTCTCTCACAGTCACAGCTTCTCTTTCTCTCTCACTCTCTCACAGCTTCTCTTTCTCTCTCTCTGTCTCACTCACAGCTTCCCTTTCTCTCTCTCTCTCACTCACTCACAGCTTCTCTTTCTCTCTCTCTCACTCAGTCACAGCTTCTCTTTCTCTCTCACTCACTCACAGCTTCTCTTTCTGTCTCTCTCTCTCTCACTCACAGCTTTTCTTTCTCTCCCTCTCTCACTCACAGCTTCTCTCTCTCTTTCTCTCACTCACAGCTTCTCTTTCCCTTCTCTCTCTCTCTCACTCACAGCTTCTCCCTCTCTCTCACTCACAGCTTTTCTATCTCTCTCTCTCTCTCACTCACAGCTTCTCTCTCTCTTTCTCTCACTCACAGCTTCTCTTTCCCTTCTCTCTCTCACTCACTCACAGCTTCTCTTTCTCTCTCACAATCTCTCAGAGCTTCCCTCTCTCACTCACTCACAGCTTCTCTTTCTCTCTCACACACACACTCACAGATTCTCCATCTCTCTCTCACTCACAGCTTCTCTTTCTCTCTCTCTCTCTCACTCACAGCTTCTTTCTCTCTCTCTCTCTCAATCACAGCTTTTCTTTCTCTCTCTCACTCACTCACAGCTTCTCTTTCACTCTCTCTCTCTCACTCACAGCTTCTATTTCTCTCTGTATCTCTCACTCATAGCTTCCCTTTCTCTCTCTCTCTCTCACTCACAGCTTCTTTCTCTCTCTCTCTCTCAATCACAGCTTTTCTTTCTCTCTCTCACTCACTCACAGCTTCTCTTTCACTCTCTCTCTCTCACTCACAGCTTCTATTTCTCTGTCTCTCTCACAGCTTCTCTTTCTCTCTCTCTCACTCACTCACTCACAACTTCTCTTTGTATCTCTCTCACAGACATAGCTTCTCTTTCTCTCTCTCTCACTCACAGCTTCTATTTCTCTTTCTCACTCACAACTTCTCTTTCTTTCTCTCTCTCTCTCACTCACACACGAGTTCTATTTCTTTCTCACACACACACATAGCTTCTGTTTCTCTCTATCTCTCTCACTCACAGATTCTCTTTTCTTTCTCTCTCTCACTCACTCACAGCTTCTCTTTCTCTCTCTCTCTCTCACTCACAGCTTCTCTTTCTCTCTCTCACTAACTCACAGCTTTCTTTCTCTCTCTATGTCTCACTCACAGCTTCTCTCTCTCTCTCTCTCACTCACTCACGACTTCTATTTCTCTCTCACACACACACAGCTTCTCTTTCTCTCTATCTCTCTCACTCGCAGCTTCTCTTTTCTCTCTCTCTCTCTCACTCCCTCACAGCTTCTCTTTCTCTCTCTCTCTCTCACTCACATCTTCTCTTTCTCTCTCTCACTAACTCACTCACAGCTTCCCTTTCTCTCTCTCTCTCACTCACTCACAGCTTCTCTTTCTGTCTCTCTCAGTCAGTCACAGCTTCTCTTTCTCTCTCACTCACTCACAGCTTCTCTTTCTCTCTCTCTGTCTCAATCACAGCTTCTCTTTCTCTCTTTCTCTCTCACAGCTTCTCTTTCTCTCTCTCTTACTCACAGCTTCTCTTTCTCTCTCTCTCACTCACAGCTTCTCTTTCTCTCTCTCTCACTCACAGCTTCTCTTTCTCCCTCTCTCACTCACAGCTTCTCTTTCTCTCTCTCTCTCACTCACAGATTGTCTTTCTCTCTCACACACACACTGCTTCTCTCTCTCTCACAGATTCTCTTTCTCTCTCTCTCACTCACAGCTTCTCTTTCTCTCTCTCTCACTCACAGCTTGTCTTTCTCTCACACACACACACTGCTTCTCTCTCACACACACATCTTCTCTTTCTCTCTCTCTCACTCACAGCTTCTCTCTCTCTCTCACATAGCTTCTCTTTCTCTCTCTCTCTCGTTCACAGCTTCTATTTCTCTCTCACACACTCACAGCTTCTCTCTCTCTCTCACTCACAGCTTCTCTCTCTCTCTCACTCACAGCTTTTCTTCCTCTCTCTCTCTCACTCACAGCTTCTCTTTCGCTCTCTCTCTCACTCACAGCTTCTCTCTCTCTTTCTCTCACTCACAGCTTCTCTTTCCCTTCTCTCTCTCTCTCACTCACAGCTTCTCCCTCTCTCTCTCTCTCTTGCTCACTCACAGCTTCTCACTCTCTCTGTCTCACCCACTCACAGCTTCTCTTTCTCTCTCTCACACACACTCACAGATTCTCCATCTCTCTCTCACTCACAGCTTCTCTTTCTCTCTCTCTCACTCACAGCTTCTATTTCTCTCTGTATCTCTCACTCATAGCTTCCCTTTCTCTCTCTCTCTCTCACTCACAGCTTCTTTCTTTCTCTCTCTCTCAATCACAGCTTTTCTTTCTTTCTCTCACTCACTCACAGCTTCTCTTTCTCTCTTTCTCTCTCAGCTTCTCTTTCTCTCTCTCTCACTCACAGCTTCTCTTTCTCTCTCTCTCTCACTCACAGCTTGTCTTTCTCTCTCACACACACACTGCTTCTCTCTCTCACACACAGGTTCTCTTTCTCTCTCTCTCACTCACAGCTTCTCTTTCTCTCTCTCTCTCACTCACAGCTTGTCTTTCTACACACACACACACTGCTTCTCTCTCTCACACACATCTTCTCTTTCTCTCTCTCTCACTCACAGCTTCTCTCTCTCTCACACACACATAGCTTCTCTTTCTCTCTCTCTCATTCACAGCTTCTATTTCTCTCTCTCACTCACAGCTTCTCTCTCTCTCACTCACAGCTTTTCTTCCTCTCTCTCTCACTCACAGCATCTCTTTCGCTCTCTCTCTCACTCACAGCTTCTCTCTCTCTTTCTCTCACTCACAGCTTCTCTTTCCCTTCTCTCTCTCTCTCACTCACAGCTTCTCCCTCTCTCTCTCTCACTCACTCACAGCTTTCTTTCTCTCTCTATGTCTCACTCACAGCTTCTCTCTCTCTCTCTCTCTCACTCACTCACGACTTCTATTTCTCTCTCACACACACACAGCGTCTCTTTCTCTCTATCTCTCTCACTCGCAGCTTCTCTTTTCTCTCTCTCTCTCACTCCCTCACAGCTTCTCTTTCTCTCTCTCTCTCTCACTTACAGCTTCTCTTTCTCTCTCTCACTAACTCACTCACAGCTTCCCTTTCTCTCTCTCTCTCACTCACTCACAGCTTCTCTTTCTGTCTCTCTCAGTCAGTCACAGCTTCTCTTTCTCTCTCACTCACTCACAGCTTCTCTTTCTCTCTCTCTGTCTCAATCACAGCTTCTCTTTTTCTCTCACTCAGCTTCTCTTTCTCTCTCTCTCACTCACAGCTTCTCTTTCTCTCTCTCTCACTCACAGCTTCTCTTTCTCTCTCTCTCACTCACAGCTTCTCTTTCTCCCTCTCTCACTCACATCTTCTCTTTCTCTCTCTCTCTCACTCACAGCTTGTCTTTCTCTCTCACACACACACTGCTTCTCTCTCTCTCACAGCTTCTCTTTCGCCCTCTCTCTCACTCACAGCTTCTCTTTCTCTCTCTCTCACTCACAGCTTGTCTTTCTCTCACACACACACACTGCTTCTCTCTCTCACACACATCTTCTCTTTCTCTCTCTCTCACTCACAGCTTCTCTCTCTCTCTCACATAGCTTCTCTTTCTCTCTCTCGTTCACAGCTTCTATTTCTCTCTCTCACACTCACAGCTTCTCTCTCTCTCTCACTCACAGCTTCTCTCTCTCTCTCACTCACAGCTTTTCTTCCTCTCTCTCTCTCTCACTCACAGCTTCTCTTTCGCTCTCTCTCTCACTCACAGCTTCTCTCTCTCTTTCTCTCACTCACAGCTTCTCTTTCCCTTCTCTCTCTCTCTCACTCACAGCTTCTCCCTCTCTCTCTCTCTCTCTTACTCACTCACAGCTTCTCACTCTCTCTGTCTCACCCACTCACAGCTTCTCTTTCTCTCTCTCTCACACACTCACAGATTCTCCATCTCTCTCTCACTCACAGCTTCTCTTTCTCTCTCTCACTCACAGCTTCTCTTTCTCTCTCTCTCACACACTCACAGATTCTCCATCTCTCTCTCAATCACAGCTTTTCTTTCTTTCTCTCACTCACAGCTTCTCTTTCTCTCTTTCTCTCTCAGCTTCTCTTTCTCTCTCTCTCACTCACAGCTTCTTTCTCTCTCTCTCACTCACACCTTCTCTTTCTCTCTCTCTCTCACTCACAGCTTGTCTTTCTCTCTCTCACACACACTGCTTCTCTCTCACACACACAGCTTCTCTTTCTCTCTCTCTCACTCACAGCTTCTCTTTCTCTCTCTCTCTCACTCACAGCTTGTCTTTCTCACACACACACACACTGCTTCTCTCTCTCACACACATCTTCTCTTTCTCTCTCTCTCACTCACAGCTTCTCTCTCTCACACACACACATAGCTTCTCTTTCTCTCTCTCTCTCATTCACAGCTTCTATTTCTCTCTGTCACACTCACAGCTTCTCTCTCTCTCTCTCTCACTCACAGCTTCTCTCTCTCTCACTCACAGCTTTTCTTCCTCTCTCTCTCTCACTCACAGCATCTCTTTTGCTCTCTCTCTCACTCACAGCTTCTCTCTCTCTTTCTCTCACTCACAGCTTCTCTTTCCCTTCTCTCTCTCTCTCACTCACAGCTTCTCCCTCTCTCTCTCTCTCACTCACTCACAGCTTCTCACTCTCTCTCACTCACTCACAGCTTCTCTTTCTCTCACAATCTCTCAGAGCTTCTCTCTCTCACACTCACTCACTCACAGCTTCTCTTTCTCTCTCTCACACATACTCACAGATTCTCCATCTCTCTCTCACTCACAGCTTCTCTTTCTCTCTCTCTCACTCACAGCTTCTATTTCTCTCTGTATCTCTCACTCATAGCTTCCCTTTCTCTCTCTCTCTCACTCACAGCTTCTTTCTCTCTCTCTCTCTCTCAATCACAGCTTTTCTTTCTCTCTCTCACTCACTCACAGCTTCTCTTTCACATTCTCTCTCTCACTCACAAATTCTATTTCTCTGTCTCTCTCACAGCTTCTCTTTCTCTCTCTCTCACTAACTCACTCACAACTTCTCTTTCTATCTCTCTCACAGACACAGCTTCTCTTTCTCTCTCTCTCACTCACAGCTTCTATTTCTCTCTCTCACTCACAGCTTCTCTTTCTTTCTCTCTCACTCACTCACGACTTCTATTTCTCTCTCTCACACACACACAGCTTCTGTTTCTCTCTATCTCTCTCACTCACAGATTCTCTTTTCTCTCTCTCTCTCACTCACAACTTCTCTTTCTCTCTCTCACTAACTCACAGCTTCTCTCTCTCTCTCTCTCGCTCACAGCTTTCTTTCTCTCTCTATGTCTCACTCACAGCTTCTCTCTCTCTCTCTCTCTCACTCACAGCTTCTCCTTCTCTCTCTCTCACTCAGTCACAGCTTCTCTTTCTCTCTCTCTCTCACTCACTCACAGCTTCTATTTCTCTCTCTCACACACACAGATTCTCTTTCTCTCTATCTCTCTCACTCACAGCTTCTCTTTTCTCTCTCTCTCTCACTCACAGCTTCTCTTTCTCTCTCTCTCACTCACAGCTTCTATTTCTCTCTCACTAACTCACAGCTTCTCTTTCTCTCTCTCTCTCACTCACAGCTTCTCTTTCTCTCTCTCTCACTCACACCTCTCTCACTCACTCTCTCACTCAGCTTCTCTTTCTTTCTTTCTCTCTCTCACAGCTTCTCTTTCTCTCTCTCTCTCTCACACAGATTGTCTTTTCTCTCTCTCTCTCACTCACTCACAGCTTCTCTTTCTCTCTATCTCTCTCACTCACAGCTTCTCTTTTTTTTCTCTCTCTCTCACTCACTCACAGCTTCTCTTTTTCTCTCTCTCTCTCTCACTCACAACTTCTCTTTCTCTCTCTCACTAACTCACAGCTTCTCTTTCTCACTCACTCACAGCGTCCCTTTCTCTCTCTCTCTCTCACTAACTCACAGCTTCTCTTTCTCTCTCTCTCACTCACTCACAGCTTCTCTCTCTCTCTCACTCACTCACAGCTTTCTTTCTCTCTCTATATCTCACTCACAGTTTCTCTCTCTCTCACTCACAGCTTCTCTTTCTCTCTCTCTCACTCAGTCACAGCTTCTCTTTCTCTCTCTCTCTCACTCACTCACAGCTTCTATTTCTCTCTCACACACACACACAGCTTCTCTTTCTCTCTATCTCTCTCACTCACAGCTTCTCTTTTCTCTCTCTCTCTCACTCACTGACAGCTTCTCTTTCTCTCTCTCACTCACAGCTTCTCTTTCTCTCTCTCACTAACTCACAGCTTCTCTTTCTCTCTCTCTCACTCACAGCTTCTCACTCTCTCTCACTCACTCACAGCTTCTCTTTCTCTCTCACAATCTCTCAGAGCTTCTCTCTCTCTCACTCACTCGCTCACAGCTTCTCTTTCTCTCTCACACACACACTCACAGATTCTCCATCTCTCTCTCTCACTCACAGCTTCTCTTTCTCACTCACTCACAGCTTCTATTTCTCTCTGTATCTCTCACTCATAGCTTCCCTTTCTCTCTCTCTCTCACTCACAGCTTCTATTTCTCTGTCTCTCTCACATCTTCTCTTTCTCTCTCTCTCACTAACTCACTCACAACTTCTCTTTCTATCTCTCTCACAGACACAGCTTCTCTTTCTCTCTCTCTCACTCACTCACAGCTTCTATTTCTCTCTCTCACTCACAGCTTCTCTTTCTTTCTCTCTCACTCACTCACGACTTCTATTTCTCTCTCTCACACACACACAGCTTCTGTTTCTCTCTATCTCTCTCACTCACAGATTCTCTTTTCTCTCTCTCTCTCACTCACTCACAGTTTCTCTTTCTCTCTCTCTCTCACTCACAACTTCTCTTTCTCTCTCTCACTAACTCACAGCTTCTCTCTCTCTCTCTCTCACTCACAGCTTTCTTTCTCTCTCTATGTCTCACTCACAGCTTCTCTCTCTCTCTCTCTCTCACTCACAGCTTCTCCTTCTCTCTCTCTCACTCAGTCACAGCTTCTCTTTCTCTCTCTCTCTCACTCACTCACAGCTTCTATTTCTCTCTCACACACACACAGATTCTCTTTCTCTCTATCTCTCTCACTCACAGCTTCTCTTTTCTCTCTCTCTCTCACTCACAGCTTCTCTTTCTCTCTCTCTCACTCACAGCTTCTATTTCTCTCTCACTAACTCACAGCTTCTCTTTCTCTCTCTCTCTCTCACTCACAGTTTCTCTTTCTCTCTCTCTCTCACTCACACCTCTCTCACTCACTCTCTCACTCAGCTTCTCTTTCTTTCTTTCTCTCTCTCACAGCTTCTCTTTCTCTCTCACACACACAGATTGTCTTTTCTCTCTCTCTCTCACTCACTCACAGCTTTCCTTTCTCTCTATCTCTCTCACTGACAGCTTCTCTTTTTTCTCTCTCTCTCTCACTCACTCACAGCTTCTCTTTTTTTCTCTCTCTCTCTCACACACAGCTTCTCTTTCTCTCTCTCACTAACTCACAGCTTCTCTTTCTCACTCACTCACAGCTTCCCTTTCTCTTTCTCTCTCTCACTAACTCACAGCTTCACTTTCTCTCTCTCTCACTCACTCACAGCTTCTCTCTCTCTCTCACTCACTCACAGCTTTCTTTCTCTCTCTATATCTCACTCACAGCTTTTCTCTCTCTCTCACTCACAGCTTCTCTTTCTCTCTCTCTCACTCAGTCACAGCTTCTCTTCCTCTCTCTCTCTCACTCACTCACAGCTTCTATTTCTCTCTCTCACACACACACAGCTTCTCTTTCTCTCTATCTCTCTCACTCACAGCTTCTCTTTTCTCTCTCTCTCACTCACTGACAGCTTCTCTTTCTCTCTCTCAACTCACAGCTTCTCTTTCTCTCTCTCACTAACTCACAGCTTCTCTTTCTCTCTCTCTCACTCACAGCTTCTCTTTCTCTCTCACTCACACCTTCTCTCTCACTCACTCTCTCACTCAGCTTCTCTTACTTTCTTTCTCCTTCTCACAGCTTCTCTTTCCCTCTCTCTCTCTTACACAGCTTCTCTTTCTCTCTCACACACTCACTCACAGCTTCTCTCTCTTTCTCTGTCTCTCTCTCACAGCTTCTCTTTCTCTCTCTCTCTCACAGCTACTCTTTCTCTCTCTCTCTCACTCATTCACAGCTTCTCTTTCTCTCTCACTCACTCACTCATGACTTCTATTTCTCCCTCTCACACACACACAGCTTCTCTTTCTCTCTATCTCTCACTCACAGCTTCTCTTTTCTCTCTCTCTCTCACTCACTCACAGCTACTCTTTCTCTCTCTCTCTCACTCACAGCTTCTCTTACTCTCTCTCACTAACTCACAGCTTCTCTTTCTCTCTCTCTCACTCACAGCTTCTCATTCTCTCTCTCACTCTATCACTCACAGCTTCTCTTTCTCTCTCTCACACTCACAACTTCTCTTTCTCTCTCTCTCACTCACAGCTTGTCTTTCTCTCTCACACACACACTGCTTCTCTCTCTCACACACACAGCTTCTCTTTCTCTCTCTCTCACTCACAGCTTCTCTTTCTCTCTCTCTCACATAGCTTCTCTTTCTCTCTCTCTCTCATTCACAGCTTCTCTTTCTCTCTCACTCACAGCTTCTCTCTCTCTCACTCACTCACAGCTTTTTTCTCTCTCTCTCTCTCTCACTCACTCACAGCTTCTCTTTTGCTCTCTCTCTCACTTACAGCTTCTCTCTCTTTCTCTCACTCACAGATTCTCTTTCCCTTCTCTCTCTCTCTCACTCACAGCTTCTCCCTCCCTCTCTCTCTCTCACTCACTCACAGCTTTTCACTCTCTCTCTTTCACTTACTCACAGCTTCTCTTTCTCTCTCATACACACACTCACAGATTCTCCATCTCTCTCTCACTCACAGCTTCTCTTTCTCTCTCTCTCACTAACAGCTTCTATTTCTCTCTGTATCTCTCACTCATAGCTTCCCTTTCTCTCTCTCTCTCTCACTCACAGCTTCTTTCTTTCTCTCTCTCTCAATCCCAGCTTCTCTTTCTCTCTCTCTCTCTCACTCACAGCTTCTCTTTTCTCTCTATCTCTCACCCTCACAGCTTCTCTTTCTCTCTCTCACTCACTCACAGCTTCTCTTTCTCTCTCTCTCTGTCTCACTCACAGCTTCTCTTTCTCTCTTTCTCTCTCACTCAGCTTCTCTTTCTCTCTCTCTCACTCACAGCTTCTCATTCTCTGTCTCTCTCTCACTCACAGCTTCTCTTTCTCTCTCTCTCGCTCACACCTTCTCTCTCACTCACTCTCTCACTCAGCTTCTCTTTCTTTCTTTCTCTCTCTCACAGCTTCTCTTTCTCTCTCTCTCTCTCACACAGATTCTCTTTTCTCTCTCTCTCTCTCACTCACTCACAGCTTCTCTTTCTCTCTATCTCTCTCACTCACAGCTTCTCTTTTTCTCTCTCTCTCACTCACAGCTTCTCTTTCTCTCTCTCACTAACTCACAGGTTCTCTCTCTCTCTAACACTCACTCACAGCTTCTCTTTCTCTCTCATACACACACTCACAGATTTTCCATCTCTCTCTCACTCACAGCTTCTCTTTCTCTCTCTCTCACTCACAGCTTCTATTTCTCTCTGTATCTCTCACTCATAGCTTCCCTTTCTCTCTCTCTCTCTCACTCACAGCTTCTTTCTTTCTCTCTCTCTCAATCCCAGCTTCTCTTTCTCTCTCTCTCTCTCACTCACAGCTTCTCTTTTCTCTCTCTCTCTCACCCTCACAGCTTCTCTTTCTCTCTCTCACTCACTCACAGCTTCTCTTTCTCTCTCTCTCTGTCTCACTCACAGCTTCTCTTTCTCTCTTTCTCTCTCACTCAGCTTCTCTTTCTCTCTCTCTCACTCACAGCTTCTCATTCTCTGTCTCTCTCTCACTCACAGCTTCTCTTTCTCTCTCTCTCACTCACACCTTCTCTCTCACTCACTCTCTCACTCAGCTTCTCTTTCTTTCTTTCTCTCTCTCACAGCTTCTCTTTCTCTCTCTCTCTCTCTCTCACACAGATTCTCTTTTCTCTCTCTCTCTCTCACTCACTCACAGCTTCTCTTTCTCTCTATCTCTCTCACTCACAGCTTCTCTTTTTCTCTCTCTCTCACTCACAGCTTCTCTTTCTCTCTCTCACTAACTCACAGGTTCTCTCTCTCTCTCTCTAACACTCACTCACAGCTTCCCTTTCTCTCTCTCTCTCTCACTAACTCACAGCTTCTCTTTCTCTCTCTCTCACTCACTCACAGCTTCTCTCTCTCACTCACTCACTCACAGCTTTCTTTCTCTCTCTATGTCTCACTCACAGCTTCTCTCTCTCTCTCTCTCTCTCACAGCTTCTCTTTCTCTCTCTCTCACTCAGTCACAGCTTCACTTTCTCTCTCTCTCTCACTCACTCACAGCTTCTATTTCTCTCTCACACACACACACAGCTTCTCTTTCTCTCTATCTCTCTCACTCACAGCTTCTCTTTTCTCTCTCTCTCTCTCACTCACTCACAGCTTCTCTTTCTCTCTCACTCACACCTTCTCTCTCACTCACTCTCTCACTCAGCTTCTCTTTCTTTCTTTCTCCTTCTCACTGCTTCTCTTTCTCTCTCTCTCTCTCTCACTCACAGCTTCTCTTTCTCTCTCTCCCTCACAGCTACTCTTTCTCTCTCTCTCACTCACTCACAACTTCTCTATCTCTCTCTCTCACTCACTCATGACTTCTATTTCTCTCTCACACACACACACAGCTTCTCTTTCTCTCTATCTCTCTCACTCACAGCTTCTCTTTTTTCTCTCTCTCTCACTCACTCACAGCTTCTCTTTCTCTCTCTCTCTCACTCACAGCTTCTCTTACTCTCTCTCACTAATTCACAGCTTCTCTTTCTCTCTCTCTCTGTCTCACTGCTTCTCTTTCTCTCTCTCTCTCACTCAGCTTCTCTTTCTCTCTCTCTCACTCACAGCTTCTCATTCTCTCTCTCACTCTATCACTCACAGCTTCTCTTTCTCTCTCTCTCTCACTCACAACTTCTCTTTCTCTCTCTCTCACTCACAACTTCTCTTTCTCTCTCTCACATAGCTTCTCTTTCTCTCTCTCTCATTCACAGCTTCTATTTCTCTCTCTCTCACTCACAGCTTCTTTCTCTCTCTCTCTCACTCACAGCTTCTCTCTCTCTCACTCACAGATTTCTCTCTCTCTCTCTCTCACTCACTCACAGCTTCTCTTTTGCTCTCTCTATCTCACTTACAGCTTCTCTCTCTTTCTCTCACTCACAGATTCTCTTTCCCTTCTCTCTCTCTCTCACTCACTGCTTCTCCCTCCCTCTCTCTCTCTCACTCACTCACAGCTTTTCACTCTCTCTCTTTCACTTACTCACAGCTTCTCTTTCTCTCTCAATCTCTCACAGCTTCTCTTTCCCTCTCACAATCTCTCAGTGCTTCTCTCTCTCACTCACTCACTCACAGCTTCTCTTTCTCTCTCATACACACACTCACAGATTCTCCATCTCTCTCTCACTCACAGCTTCTCTTTCTCTCTCTCTCACTCACAGCTTCTATTTCTCTCTGTATCTCTCACTCATAGCTTCCCTTTCTCTCTCTCTCTCTCACTCACAGCTTCTTTCTTTCTCTCTCTCTCAACCACAGCTTCTCTTTCTCTCTCTCTCTCACTCTCTCACGACTTCTATTTCTCTCTCACACACACACACAGCTTCTCTTTCTCCCTATCTCTCTCACTCACAGCTTCTCTTTTCTCTCTCTCTCTCACTCCCTCACAGCTTCTCTTTCTCTCTGTCACTCACAGCTTCTCTTTCACTCTCTCACTAACTCACAGCTTCTCTTTCTCTCTCTCTCTCACTCACTCACAGCTTCCCTTTCTCTCTCTCTCTCACTCACTCACAGTTTCTCTTTCTCTCTCTCTCACTCAGTCACAGCTTCTCTTTCTCTCTCACTCACTCACAGCTTCTCTTTCTCTCTCTCTCTGTCTCACTCACAGCTTCTCTTTCTCTCTTTCTCTCTCACTCAGCTTCTCTTTCTCTCTCTCTCACTCACAGCTTCTCATTCTCTCTCTCTCACTCTGTCACTCACAGCTTCTCTTTCTCTCTCTCTCACTCACAGCTTGTCTTTCTCTCTCTCACACACACTGCTTCTCTCTCTCTCTCACAGCTTCTCTTTCTCTCTCTCTCACAGCTTCTCTCTCTCTCACATAGCTTCTCTTTCTCTCTCTCTCGTTCACAGCTTCTATTTCTCTCTCACACACTCACAGCTTCTCTCTCTCTCTCTCACTCACAGCTTCTCTTTCCCTTCTCTCTCTCTCTCTCACTCACAGCTTCTCCCTCTCTCTCTGTCTCTCTCACTCACTCACAGCTTCTCACTCTCTCTCTCATTCACTCACAGCTTCTCTTTCTCTCTCACAATCTCTCAGAGCTTCTCTCTATCACTCACTCAATCACAGCTTCTCTTTCTCTCTCACAAACACACTCAAAGATTCTCACTCACAGCTTCTCTTTTGTTCTTTCCCTCTCTCTCTCACTCACTCACGACTTCTATTTCTCTCTCTCACACACACACAGCTTCTGTTTCTCTCTATCTCTCTCACTCACAGATTCTCTTTTCTCTCTCTCTCTCACTCACTCACAGCTTCTCTTTCTCTCTCTCTCTCACTCACAGCTTCTCTTTCTCTCTCTCACTAACTCACAGCTTCTCTCTCTCTCTCTCACTCACTCACGACTTCTATTTCTCTCTCACACACACACAGCTTCTCTTTCTCTCTATCTCTCTCACTCACAGCTTCTCTTTTCTCTCTCTCTCTCTCACTCCCTCACAGCTTCTCTTTCTCTCTCTCTCTCTCACTCACAGCTTCTCTTTCTCTCTCTCACTAACTCACAGCTTCTCTTTCTCTCTCTCTCTCACTCACTCACAGCTTCCCTTTCTCTCTCTCTCTCTCTCTCTCACTCACTCACAGCTTCTCTTTCTCTCTCTCACACTCAGTCACAGCTTCTCTTTCTCTCTCACTCACTCACAGCTTCTCTTTCTCTCTCTCACTAACTCACAGCTTCTCTTTCTCTCTCACTCACTCACAGCTTCTCTTTCTCTCTCTCTCTGTCTCACTCACAGCTTCTCTATCTCTCTTTCTCTCTCACTCAGCTTCTCTTTCTCTCTCTCACTCACAGCTTCTCTTTCTCTCTCACTAACTCACAGCTTCTCTTTCTCTCTCTCTCTCTCACTCACAGCTTCCCTTTCTCTCTCTCTCTCTCACACACTCACTCACAGCTTCTCTTTCTCTCTCTTTCACAGTCACAGCTTCTCTTTCTCTCTCACTCACTCACAGCTTCTCTTTCTCTCTCTCTCTCACTCACTCACTCACTCACAGCTTCTCTTTCTCTCTCTCACTCACACAGCTTCTCTTTCTCTCTCACTCACTCACAGCTTCTCTTTCTCTCTCTCTCTCTCACTCACAGCTTTTCTCTCTCTCTCTCTCACTCACAGCTTCTCTCTCTCTCTCTCTCACTCACAGCTTCTCTTTCCCTTCTCTCTCTCTCACTAACAGCTTCTCCCTCTCTCACTCACAGCTTTTCTTTCTCTCTCTCTCTCACTCACAGCTTCTCTCTCTCTTTCTCTCACTCACAGCTTCTCTTTCCCTTCTCTCTCTCACTCACTCACAGCTTCTCTTTCTCTCTCACAATCTCTCAGAGCTTCTCTCTCTCACTCACTCACAGCTTCTCTTTATCTCTCACACACACACTCACAGATTCTCCATCTCTCTCTCACTCACAGCTTCTCTTTCTCTCTCTCTCTCACTCACAGCTTCTATTTCTCTCTGTATCTCTCACTCATAGCTTCCCTTTCTCTCTCTCTCTCTCACTCACAGCTTCTTTCTCTCTCTCTCTCTCAATCACAGCTTTTCTTTCTTTCTCTCACTCACTCACAGCTTCTCTTTCACTCTCTCTCTCTCACTCACAGCTTCTATTTCTCTGTCTCTCTCACAGCTTCTCTTTCTCTCTCTCTCACTCACTCACTCACATCTTCTCTTTCTATCTCTCTCACAGACATAGCTTCTCTTTCTCTCTCTCTCACTCACTCACAGCTTCTATTTATCTCTCACACACATACACAGCTTCTGTTTCTCTCTATCTCTCTCACTCACAGATTCTCTTTTCTTTCTCTCTCTCACTCACTCACAGCTTCTCTTTCTCTCTCTCTCTCTCATAGCTTCTCTTTCTCTCTCTCACTAACTCACAGCTTCTCTCTCTCACTCACTCACAGCTTTCTTTCTCTCTCTATGTCTCACTCACAGCTTCTCTCTCTCTCTCTCTCACTCACTCACGACTTCTATTTCTCTCTCACACACACAGCTTCTCTTTCTCTCTATCTCTCTCACTCGCAGCTTCTCTTTTCTCTCTCTCTCACTCCCTCACAGCTTCTCTTTCTCTCTCTCTCTCTCACTCACAGCTTCTCTTTCTCTCTCACTAACTCACAGCTTCTCTTTCTCTCTCTCTCTCACTCACTCACAGCTTCCCTTTCTCTCTCTCTCTCACTCACTCACAGCATCTCTTTCTGTCTCTCTCAGTCAGTCACAGCTTCTCTTTCTCTCTCACTCACTCACAGCTTCTCTTTCTCTCTCTCTGTCTCACTCACAGCTTCTCTTTCTCTCTTAATCTCTCATTCAGCTTCTCTCTCTCTCTCTCACTCACAGCTTCTCTCTCTCTCTCTCACTCACTCACAGCTTTTCTTCCTTTCTCTCTCTCTCTCAGCTTCTCTTTCGCTCTCTCTCTCACTCACAGCTTCTCTCTCTCTTTCTCTCACTCACAGCTTCTCTTTCTCTCTCACAATCTCTCAGAGCTTCTCTCTCTCTCACTCACTCACTGACAGCTTCTCTTTCTCTCTCTCACACACACTCACAGATTCTCCATCTCTCTCTCAGTCACAGCTTCTCTTTCTCTCTCTCTCACTCACAGCTTCTATTTCTCTCTGTATCTCTCACTCATAGCCTCCCTTTCTCTCTCTCTCTCTCACTCACAGCTTCTTTCCCTCTCAATCACAGCTTTTCTTTCTCTCTCTCACTCACTCACAGCTTCTCTTTCTCTCTTTCTCTCTCACTCAGCTTCTCTTTCTCTCTCTCTCACTCACAGCTTCTCTTTCTCTCTCTCTCACTCACAGCTTCTCTTTCTCTCTCTCTCACTCACAGCTTCTCTTTCTCTCTCTCTCTCACTCACAGCTTGTCTTTCTCTCTCACACACACACTGCTTCTCTCTCTCTCACACAGCTTCTTTCTCTCTCTCTCACTCACAGCTTCTCTTTCTCTCTCTCTCTCACTCACAGCTTGTCTTTCTCTCTCTCACACACACACTGCTTCTCTCTCACACACACATCTTCTCTTTCTCTCTCTCTCACTCACAGCTTCTCTCTCTCTCTCTCTCACATAGCTTCTCTTTCTCTCTCTCTCTCGTTCACAGCTTCTATTTCTCTCTCTCACAGCTTCTCTCTCTCTCTCTCACTCACAGCTTCTCTCTCTCTCTCTCACTCACAGCTTTTCTTCCTCTCTCTCTCTCTCACACACAGCATCTCTTTCGCTCTCTTTCTCACTCACAGGTTCTCTCTCTCTTTCTCTCACTCACAGCTTCTCTTTCCCTTCTCTCTCTCTCACTCACAGCTTCTCCCTCTCTCTCTCTCACTCACTCACAGTTTCTCACTCTCTCTCACTCACTCACAGCTTCTCTTTCTCTCACACAATCTCTCAGAGCTTCTCTCTCTCTCTCTCACTCACTCACAGCTTCTCTTTCTCTCTCTCACACACACTCACAGATTCTCCATCTCTCTCTCACTCACAGCTTCTCTTTCTCTCTCTCTCACACAGCTTCTATTTCTCTCTGTGTCTCTCACTCATAGCTTCCCTTTCTCTCTCTCTCTCACTCACAGCTTCTTTCTCTCTCTCTCTCTCAATCACAGCTTCTCTTTTCTCTCTCTCTCACTCCCTCACAGCTTCTCTTTCTCTCTCTCTCTCTCACTCACAGCTTCTCTTTCTCTCTCACTAACTCACAGCTTCTCTTTCTCTCTCTCTCTCACTCACTCACAGCTTCCCTTTCTCTCTCTCTGTCTCTCACTCACAGCATCTCTTTCTGTCTCTCTCAGTCAGTCACAGCTTCTCTTTCTCTCTCACTCACTCACAGCTTCTCTTTCTCTCTCTCTGTCTCACTCACAGCTTCTCTTTCTCTCTTAATCTCTCACTCAGCTTCTCTCTCTCTCTCACTCACAGCTTCTCTCTCTCTCTCACTCACTCACAGCTTTTCTTCCTCTCTCTCTCTCTCTCACAGCTTCTCTTTCGCTCTCTCTCTCACTCACAGCTTCTCTCTCTCTTTCTCTCACTCACAGCTTCTCTTTCTCTCTCACAATCTCTCAGAGCTTCTCTCTCTCTCCTCACTCACTGACAGCTTCTCTTTCTCTCTCTCACACACACTCACAGATTCTCCATCTCTCTCTCACTCACAGCTTCTCTTTCTCTCTCTCTCACTCACAGCTTCTATTTCTCTCTGTATCTCTCACTCATAGCCTCCCTTTCTCTCTCTCTCTCTCACTCACAGCTTCTTTCTTTCTCTCTCCCTCTCAATCACAGCTTTTCTTTCTCTCTCTCACTCACTCACAGCTTCTCTTTCTCTCTCTCTCTCTCACTCACAGCTTCTCTTTCTCTCTCTCTCTCAATCACAGCTTTTCTTTCTCTCTCTCACTCACTCACAGCTTCTCTTTCACTCTCTCTCTCTCACTCACAGCTTCTATTTCTCTGTCTCTCTCACAGCTTCTCTTTCTCTCTCTCTCACTCACTCACTCACAACTTCTCTTTCTATCTCTCTCACAGACATAGCTTCTCTTTCTCTCTCTCTCACTCACTCACAGCTTCTATTTATCTCTCTCACTCACAGCTTCTCTTTCTTTCTCTCTCTCTCTCACTCACACACGAGTTCTATTTCTCTCTCACACACACACACAGCTTCTGTTTCTCTCTATCTCTCTCACTCACAGATTCTCTTTTCTTTCTCTCTCTCACTCACTCACAGCTTCTCTTTCTCTCTCTCTCTCACTCACAGCTTCTCTTTCTCTCACTAACTCACAGCTTCTCTCTCTCACTCACTCACAGCTTTCTTTCTCTCTCTATGTCTCACTCACAGCTTCTCTCTCTCTCTCTCTCACTCACTCACGACTTCTATTTCTCTCTCACACACACACAGCTTCTCTTTCTCTCTATCTCTCTCACTCGCAGCTTCTCTTTTCTCTCTCTCTCTCTCACTCCCTCACAGCTTCTCTTTCTCTCTCTCTCTCTCACTCACAGCTTCTCTTTCTCTCTCTCACTAACTCACAGCTTCTCTTTCTCTCTCTCTCTCACTCACTCACTGCTTCCCTTTCTCTCTCTCTCTCACTCACTCACAGCTTCTCTTTCTCTCTCTCTGTCTCACTGCTTCTCTTTCTATCTCTCTCTCACTCAGCTTTCTTTCTCTCTCTCTCACTCACAGCTTCTCATTCTCTCTCTCACTCTATCACTCACAGCTTCTCTTTCTCTCTCTCTCTCTCACTCACAACTTCTCTTTCTCTCTCTCTCACTCACAGCTTGTCTTTCTCTCTCACACACACACTGCTTCTCTCTCACACACACAGAGCTTCTCTTTCTCTCTCTCTCACTCACAGCTTCTCTTTCTCTCTCTCTCACATAGCTTCTCTTTCTCTCTCTCTCTCATTCACAGCTTCTCTCTCTCTCTCTCACTCACAGCTTGTCTTTCTCTCACACACACACATTGCTTCTCTCTCTCACACACATCTTCTCTTTCTCTCTCTCTCACTCACAGCTTCTCTCTCTCTCTCACATAGCTTCTCTTTCTCTCTCTCTCTCGTTCACAGCTTCAATTTCTCTCTCACACACTCACAGCTTCTCTCTCTCTCTCTCTCACTCACAGCTTCTCTCTCTCTCACTCACTCACAGCTTTTCTTCCTCTCACTCTCTCTCACTCACAGCTTCTCTTTTGCTCTCTCTCTCACTCACAGCTTCTCTCTCTCTTTCTCTCACTCACAGCTTCTCTTTCCCTTCTCTCTCTCTCTCACTCACAGCTTCTCCCTCTCTCTCTCTCTCTCACTCACTCACAGCTTCTCACTCTCTCTCTCTCACTCACTCACAGCTTCTCTTTCTCTCTCACAATCTCTCAGAGCTTCTCTCTCTCTCTCACTCACTCACTCACAGCTTCTCTTTCTCTCTCTCTCACTCACAGCTTATATTTCTCTCTGTATCTCTCACTCATAGCTTCCCTTTCTCTCTCTTTCTCTCACTCACAGCTTCTTTCTTTCTCTCGCCCTCTCAATCACCCCTTTTCTTTCTCTCTCTCACTCACTCACAGCTTCTCTTTCTCACTTTCTCTCTCACTCAGCTTCTCTTTCTCTCTCTCTCACACACAGCTTCTCTTTCTCTCTCTCTCACTCACAGCTTCTCTTTCTCTCTCTCTCACTCACAGCTTCTCTTTCTCTCTCTCTCTCACTCACAGCTTGTCTTTCTCTCTCACACACACACTGCTTCTCTCTCTCTCACACAGCTTCTTTCGCTCTCTCTCACTCACAGCTTCTCTTTCTCTCTCTCTCTCACTCACAGCTTGTCTTTCTCTCTCACACACACACTGCTTCTCTCTCACACACACATCTTCTCTTTCTCTCTCTCTCACTCACAGCTTCTCTTTCTCTCTCTCTCTCACATAGCTTCTCTTTCTCTCTCTCTCTCGTTCACAGCTTCTATTTCTCTCTCACACACTCACAGATTCTCTCTCTCTCACTCACAGCTTCTCTCTCTCTCTCTCACTCACAGCTTTTCTTCCTCTCTCTCTCTCACTCACATCATCTCTTTCGCTCTCTCTCTCACTCACAGCTTCTCTCTCTTTCTCTCACTCACAGCTTCTCTTTCCCTTCTCTCTCTCTCTCACTCACAGCTTCTCCCTCTCTCTCTCACTCACTCACAGCTTCTCACTCTCTCTCACTCACTCACAGCTTCTCTTTCTCTCTCACAATCTCTCAGAGCTTCTCTCTCTCTCTCACTCACTCACAGCTTCTCTTTCTCTCTCTCACACACACTCACAGATTCTCCATCTCTCTCTCTCTCACTTCTATTTCTATCTCTCTCACAGACACAGCTTCTCTTTCTCTCTCTCTCACTCACTCACAGCTTCTATTTCTCTCTCTCACTCACAGCTTCTCTTTCTTTCTCTCTCTCTCACTCACTCACGACTTCTATTTCTCTCTCTCACACACACACAGCTTCTGTTTCTCTCTATCTCTCTCACTCAGAGATTCTCTTTTCTCTCTCTCTCTCACTCACTCACAGCTTCTCTTTCTCTCTCTCTCACTCACAACTTCTCTTTCTCTCTCTCACTAACTCACAGCTTCTCTCTCTCTCTCTCACTCACCCACAGCTTTCTTTCTCTCTCTATGTCTCACTCACAGCTTCTCTCTCTCTCTCTCTCACTCACTCACAGCTTCTCCTTCTCTCTCTCTCACTCAGTCACAGCTTCTCTTACTCTCACTCTCTCACTCACTCACAGCTTCTATTTCTCTCTCACACACACACAGATTCTCTTTCTCTCTATCTCTCTCACTCACAGCTTCTCTTTTTTTTCTCTCTCTCTCACTCACAGCTTCTCTTTCTCTCTCTCACTAACTCACAGCTTCTCTTTCTCTCTCTCTCTCTCACACAGATTGTCTTTTCTCTCTCTCTCTCTCTCACTAACTCACAGCTTCTCTTTCTCTCTCTCTCACTCACTCACAGCTTCTCTCTCTCTCTCTCACTCACTCACAGCTTTCTTTCTCTCTCTATGTCTCACTCACAGCTTCTCTCTCTCTCACTCACAGCTTCTCTTTCTCTCTCTCTCACTCAGTCACAGCTTCTCTTTCTCTCTCTCTCTCACTCACTCACAGCTTCTATTTCTCTCTCACACACACACACAGCTTCTCTTTCTCTCTATCTCTCTCACTCACAGCTTCTCTTTTCTCTCTCTCTCTCTCACTCACTCACAGCTTCTCTTTCTCTCTCTCACTCACAGCTTCTCTTTCTCTCTCTCACTAACTCACAGCTTCTCTTTCTCTCTCTCACTCACAGCTTCTCTTTCTCTCTCACTCACACCTTCTCTCTCACTCACTCTCTCACTCAGCTTCTCTTTCTTTCTTTCTCCTTCTCACAGCTTCTCTTTCTCTCTCTCTCTCACACAGCTTCTCTTTCTCTCTCACACACTCACTCACAGCTTCTCTCTCTTTCTCTGTCTCTCTCACTCACAGCTTCTCTTTCTCTCTCTCTCACAGCTACTCTTTCTCTCTCTCTCTCACTCACTCACAGCTTCTCTTTCTCTCTCACTCACTCACTCTTGACTTCTATTTCTCTCTCTCTCACACATACAGCTTCTCTTTCTCACTATCTCTCACTCACAGCTTCTCTTTTCTCTCTCTCTCTCACTCACTCACAGCTTCTCTTTCTCTCTCTCTCTCACTCACAACTTCTCTTACTCTCTCTCACTAACTCACAGCTTCTCTTTCTCTCTCTCTCTGTCTCACTGCTTCTCTTTCTCTCTCTCTCACTCAGCTTCTCTTTCTCTCTCTCTCACTCACAGCTTCTCATTCTCTCTCTCTCACTCACAACTTCTCTTTCTCTCTCTCTCTCACTCACAGCTTGTCTTTCTCTCTCTCACACACACTGCTTCTCTCTCTCACACACACAGCTTCTCTTTCTCTCTCTCTCACTCACAGCTTCTCTTTCTCTCTCTCTCACATAGCTTCTCTTTCTCTCTCTCTCTCACTCACAGCTTCTCTTTCTCTCTCTCTCTCACTCACAGCTTCTCTCTCTCTCACTCACTCACAGCTTTTTTTCTCTCTCCCTCTCTCACTCACTCACAGCTTCTCTTTTGCTCTTCTCTCTCACTTACAGCTTCTCTCTCTTTCTCTCACTCACAGATTCTCTTTCCCTTCTCTCTCTCTCACACAGCTTCTCCCTCCCTCTCTCTCTCTCACTCACTCACAGCTTTTCACTCTCTCTCTTTCACTTACTCACAGCTTCTCTTTCTCTCTCAATCTCTCACAGCTTCTCTTTCCCTCTCACAATCTCTCAGTGCTTCTCTCTCTCACTCACTCACAGCTTCTCTTTCTCTCTCATACACACATTCACAGATTCTCCATCTCTCTCTCACTCACAGCTTCTCTTTCTCTCTCTCTCTCACTCACAGCTTCTCTCTCACTCACAGCTTCTCTTTCTCTCTCTCTCACTCACAGCTTCTATTTCTCTCTGTATCTCTCACTCATAGCTTCCCTTTCTCTCTCTCTCTCTCACACAGCTTCTTTCTTTCTGTCTCTCTCAATCACAGCTTCTCTTTCTCTCTCTCTCTCTCTCACTCACAGCTTCTCTTTTCTCTCTCTCTCTCTCTCACCCTCACAGCTTCTCTTTCTCTCTCTCACTCACAGCTTCTCTTTCACTCTCTCACTAACTCACAGCTTCTCTCTCTCTCTCTCTCTCACTCACTCACAACTTCTATTTCTCTCTCTCACACACTCACTCACAGCTTCTCTTTCTCTCTTTCTCACTCACTCACTCACAGCTTTTCACTCTCTCTCTTTCACTTACTCACAGCTTCTCTTTCTCTCTCTCTCTCACTCACTCACAGCTTCCCTTTCTCTCTCTCTCTCTCACTCACTCACAGCTTTTCACTCTCTCTCTTTCACTTACTCACAGCTGCTCTTTCTCTCTCAATCTCTCACAGCTTCTCTTTCCCTCTCACAATCTCTCAGTGCTTCTCTCTCTCACTCACTCACTCACAGCTTCTCTTTCTCTCTCATACACACACTCACAGATTCTCCATCTCTCTCTCACTCACAGCTTCTCTTTCTCTCTCTCTCTCACTCACAGCTTCTATTTCTCTCTGTATCTCTCACTCATAGCTTCCCTTTCTCTCTCTCTCTCTCACACAGCTTCTTTCTTTCTGTCTCTCTCAATCACAGCTTCTCTTTCTCTCTCTCTCTCTCACTCACAGCTTCTCTTTTCTCTCTCTCTCTCTCTCAACCTCACAGCTTCTCTTTCTCTCTCTCACTCACAGCCTCTCTTTCACTCTCTCACTAACTCACAGCTTCTCTTTCTCTCTCTCTCTCACTCACTCACAGCTTCCCTTTCTCTCTCTCTCTCTCACTCACTCACAGCTTCTCTTTCTCTCTCTCTCACTCAGTCACAGCTTCTCTTTCTCTCTCTCTCTGTCTCACTCACAGCTTCTCTTTCTCTCTTTCTCTCTCACTCAGCTTCTCTTTCTCTCTCTCTCACTCACAGCTTCTCATTCTCTCTCTCTCACTCTGTCACTCACAGCTTCTCTTTCTCTCTCTCTCACCCACAGCTTGTCTTTCTCTCTCTGACACACTCTGCTTCTCTCTCTCTCACACAGCTTCTCTTTCTCTCTCTCTCACAGCTTCTCTTTCTCTCTCTGTCACATAGCTTCTCTTTCTCTCTCTCTCTCGTTCACATCTTCTATTTCTCTCTCTCACACACAGCTTCTCTCACTCTCTCTCACTCACAGCTTCTCTTTCCCTTCTCTCTCTCTCTCTCACTCACAGCTTCTCCCTCTCTCTCTGTCTCTCTCACTCACTCACAGCTTCTCACTCTCTCTCTCTCACTCACTCACAGCTTCTCTTTCTCTCTCACAATCTCTCAGAGCTTCTCTCTCTCACTCACTCAATCACAGCTTCTCTTTCTCTCTCACACACACACTCACAGATTCTCACTCACAGCTTCTCTTTCTTTCTTTCTCTCTCTCTCTCACTCACTCACGACTTCTATTTCTCTCTCACACACACACAGCTTCTGTTTCTCTCTATCTCTCTCACTCACAGATTCTCTTTTCTCTCTCTCTCTCTCACTCACTCACAGCTTCTCTTTCCCTTCTCTCTCTCTCTCACTCACAGCTTCTCTTTCTCTCTCTCACTAACTCACAGCTTCTCTCTCTCTCACTCACTCACAGCTTTCTTTCTCTCTCTATGTCTCACTCACAGCTTCTCTCTCTCTCTCTCACTCACTCACGACTTCTATTTCTCTCTCACACACACACAGCTTCTCTTTCTCTCTATCTCAACTCACTCCCAGGTTCTCTTTTTTCTCTCTCTCTCTCACTCCCTCACAGCTTCTCTTTCTCTCTCTCTCTCACAGCTTCTCTTTCTCTCTCTCACTAACTCACAGCTTCTCTTTCTCTCTCTCTCTCACTCACTCACAGCTTCCCTTTCTCTCTCTCTCTCTCTCACTCACTCACAGCTTCTCTTTCTCTCTCTCTCACTCAGTCACAGCTTCTCTTTCTCTCTCACTCACTCACAGCTTCCCTTTCTCTCTCTCACTCACTCACAGCTTCACTTTCTCTCTCACTCACTCACAGCTTCTCTTTCTCTCTCTCTCTCACTCACAGCTTCTATTTCTCTGTCTCTCTCACAGCTTCTCTTTCTCTCTCTCACTCACTCACAGCTTCTATTTCTCTCTCACACTCATAGCTTCTCTTTCTCTCTCTCTCTCTCACTCACTCACGACTTCTATTTCTCTCTCTCACACACACACAGCTTCTGTTTCTCTCTATCTCTCTCACTCACAGATGCTCTTTTCTCTCTCTCTCTCTCACTCACTCACAGCTTCTCTTTCTCTCTCTCTCTCTCACTCACAGCTTCTCTTTCTCTCTCACTAACTCACAGCTTCTCTCTCTCTCACTCACTCACAGCTTCCCTTTCTCTCTCTCTCTCTCTCACTCACAGCTTCTCTTTCTCTCTCTCTCACTCAGTCACAGCTTCTCTTTCTCTCTCACTCACTCACAGCTTTTCTTTCTTTCTCTCTCTGTCTCACTCACAGCTTCTCTTTCTCTCTTTCTCTCTCACTCAGCTTCTTTTTCTCTCTGTATCTCTCACTCATAGCTTCCCTTTCTCTCTCTCTCTCACTCACAGCTTCTTTCTCTCTCTCTCTCTCAATCACAGCTTTTCTTTCTCTCTCTCACTCACTCACAGCTTCTCTTTCACTCTCTCTCTCTCTCTCACAGCTTCTATTTCTCTGTCTCTCTCACAGCTTCTCTTTCTCTCTCTCTCACTAACTCACTCACAACTTCTCTTTCTATCTCTCTCACAGACACAGCTTCACTTTCTCTCTCTCTCACTCACTCACAGCTTCTATTTCTCTCTCTCACTCACAGCTTCTCTTTCTTTCTCTCTCTCTCACTCACTCACGACTTCTATTTCTCTCTCTCTCACACACACAGCTTCTGTTTCTCTCTATCTCTCTCACTCACAGATTCTCTTTTCTCTCTCTCTCTCACTCACTCACAGCTTCTCTTTCTCTCTCTCACTCACAACTTCTCTTTCTCTCTCTCACTAACTCACAGCTTCTCTCTCTCTCTCTCACTCACTCACAGCTTTCTTTCTCTCTCTATGTCTCACTCACAGCTTCTCTCTCTCTCTCTCTAACTCACTCACAGCTTCTCCTTCTCTCTCTCTCACTCAGTCACAGATTCTCTTACTCTCTCTCTCTCACTCACTCACAGCTTCTATTTCTCTCTCTCTCACACACAGATTCTCTTTCTCTCTATCTCTCTCACTCACAGCTTCTCTTTTCTCTCTCTCTCTCACTCACAGCTTCTCTTTCTCTCTCTCACTCACAGCTTCTATTTCTCTTTCACTAACTCACAGCTTCTCTTTCTCTCTCTCTCTCACTCACAGCTTCTCTTTCTCTCTCTCTCTCACTCACTCACAGCTTCCCTCTCTCTCTCTCTCTCACACACTCACTCACAGCTTCTCTTTCTCTCTCTCTCACAGTCACAGCTTCTCTTTCTCTCTCACTCACTCACAGCTTCTCTTTCTCTCTCTCTGTCTCACTCACAGCTTCCCTTTCTCTCTCTATATATCTCTCTCTCACTCAATCACAGCTTCTCTTTCTCTCTCTCACTCAGTCACAGCTTCTCTTTCTCTCTCACTCACTCACAGCTTCTCTTTCTCTCTCTCTCTCTCACTCACAGCTTTTCTCTCTCTCTCTCACTCACAGCTTCTCTCTCTCTTTCTCTCACTCACAGCTTCTCTTTTACTTCTCTCTCTCTCACTCACAGCTTCTCCCTCTCTCTCACTCACAGCTTTTCTTTCTCTCTCTCTCTCTCACTCACAGCTTCTCTCTCTCTTTCTCTCACTCACAGCTTCTCTTTCCCTTCTCTCTCTCACTCACTCACAGCTTCTCTTTCTCTCTCACAATCTCTCAGAGCTTCTCTCTCTCACTCACTCACAGCTTCTCTTTCTCTCTCTCACACACACTCACAGATTCTCCATCTCTCTCTCACTCACAGCTTCTCTTTCTCTCTCTCTCTCACTCACAGCTTCTATTTCTCTCTGTATCTCTCACTCATAGCTTCCCTTTCTCTCTCTCTCTCTCACTCACAGCTTCTCTTTCTCTCTCTCTCTCAATCACAGCTTTTCTTTCTCTCTCTCACTCACTCATAGCTTCTCTTTCACTCTCTCTCTCTCACTCACAGCTTCTATTTCTCTGTCTCTCTCACAGCTTCTCTTTCTCTCTCTCTCACTCACTCACTCACAACTTCTCTTTCTATCTCTCTCACAGACATAGCTTCTCTTTCTCTCTCTCTCACTCACTCACAGCTTCTATTTATCTCTCTCACTCACAGCTTCTCTTTCTTTCTCTCTCTCTCTCACTCACACACGAGTTCTATTTCTCTCTCACACACACACACAGCTTCTGTTTCTCTCTATCTCTCTCACTCACAGATTCTCTTTTCTTTCTCTCTCTCACTCACTCACAGCTTCTCTTTCTCTCTCTCTCTCACTCACAGCTTCTCTTTCTCTCACTAACTCACAGCTTCTCTCTCTCACTCACTCACAGCTTTCTTTCTCTCTCTATGTCTCACTCACAGCTTCTCTCTCTCTCTCTCTCTCTCACTCACTCACGACTTCTATTTCTCTCTCTCACACACACAGCTTCTCTTTCTCTCTATCTCTCTCACTCGCAGCTTCTCTTTTCTCTCTCTCTCTCTCACTCCCTCACAGCTTCTCTTTCTCTCTCTCTCTCTCACTCACAGCTTCTCTTTCTCTCTCTCACTAACTCACAGCTTCTCTTTCTCTCTCTCTCTCACTCACTCACTGCTTCCCTTTCTCTCTCTCTCTCACTCACTCACAGCTTCTCTTTCTCTCTCTCTGTCTCACTGCTTCTCTTTCTCTCTCTCTCTCACTCAGCTTTCTTTCTCTCTCTCTCACTCACAGCTTCTCATTCTCTCTCTCACTCTATCACTCACAGCTTCTCTTTCTCTCTCTCTCTCTCACTCACAACTTCTCTTTCTCTCTCTCTCACTCACAGCTTGTCTTTCTCTCTCACACACACACTGCTTCTCTCTCACACACACAGAGCTTCTCTTTCTCTCTCTCTCACTCACAGCTTCTCTTTCTCTCTCTCTCACATAGCTTCTCTTTCTCTCTCTCTCTCATTCACAGCTTCTCTCTCTCTCTCTCACTCACAGCTTGTCTTTCTCTCACACACACACATTGCTTCTCTCTCTCACACACATCTTCTCTTTCTCTCTCTCTCACTCACAGCTTCTCTCTCTCTCTCACATAGCTTCTCTTTCTCTCTCTCTCTCGTTCACAGCTTCAATTTCTCTCTCACACACTCACAGCTTCTCTCTCTCTCTCTCTCACTCACAGCTTCTCTCTCTCTCACTCACTCACAGCTTTTCTTCCTCTCACTCTCTCTCACTCACAGCTTCTCTTTTGCTCTCTCTCTCACTCACAGCTTCTCTCTCTCTTTCTCTCACTCACAGCTTCTCTTTCCCTTCTCTCTCTCTCTCACTCACAGCTTCTCCCTCTCTCTCTCTCTCTCACTCACTCACAGCTTCTCACTCTCTCTCTCTCACTCACTCACAGCTTCTCTTTCTCTCTCACAATCTCTCAGAGCTTCTCTCTCTCTCTCACTCACTCACTCACAGCTTCTCTTTCTCTCTCTCTCACTCACAGCTTATATTTCTCTCTGTATCTCTCACTCATAGCTTCCCTTTCTCTCTCTTTCTCTCACTCACAGCTTCTTTCTTTCTCTCGCCCTCTCAATCACCCCTTTTCTTTCTCTCTCTCACTCACTCACAGCTTCTCTTTCTCACTTTCTCTCTCACTCAGCTTCTCTTTCTCTCTCTCTCACACACAGCTTCTCTTTCTCTCTCTCTCACTCACAGCTTCTCTTTCTCTCTCTCTCACTCACAGCTTCTCTTTCTCTCTCTCTCTCACTCACAGCTTGTCTTTCTCTCTCACACACACACTGCTTCTCTCTCTCTCACACAGCTTCTTTCGCTCTCTCTCACTCACAGCTTCTCTTTCTCTCTCTCTCTCACTCACAGCTTGTCTTTCTCTCTCACACACACACTGCTTCTCTCTCACACACACATCTTCTCTTTCTCTCTCTCTCACTCACAGCTTCTCTTTCTCTCTCTCTCTCACATAGCTTCTCTTTCTCTCTCTCTCTCGTTCACAGCTTCTATTTCTCTCTCACACACTCACAGATTCTCTCTCTCTCACTCACAGCTTCTCTCTCTCTCTCACTCACAGCTTTTCTTCCTCTCTCTCTCTCACTCACATCATCTCTTTCGCTCTCTCTCTCACTCACAGCTTCTCTCTCTTTCTCTCACTCACAGCTTCTCTTTCCCTTCTCTCTCTCTCTCACTCACAGCTTCTCCCTCTCTCTCTCACTCACTCACAGCTTCTCACTCTCTCTCACTCACTCACAGCTTCTCTTTCTCTCTCACAATCTCTCAGAGCTTCTCTCTCTCTCTCACTCACTCACAGCTTCTCTTTCTCTCTCTCACACACACTCACAGATTCTCCATCTCTCTCTCTCTCACTTCTATTTCTATCTCTCTCACAGACACAGCTTCTCTTTCTCTCTCTCTCACTCACTCACAGCTTCTATTTCTCTCTCTCACTCACAGCTTCTCTTTCTTTCTCTCTCTCTCACTCACTCACGACTTCTATTTCTCTCTCTCACACACACACAGCTTCTGTTTCTCTCTATCTCTCTCACTCAGAGATTCTCTTTTCTCTCTCTCTCTCACTCACTCACAGCTTCTCTTTCTCTCTCTCTCACTCACAACTTCTCTTTCTCTCTCTCACTAACTCACAGCTTCTCTCTCTCTCTCTCACTCACCCACAGCTTTCTTTCTCTCTCTATGTCTCACTCACAGCTTCTCTCTCTCTCTCTCTCACTCACTCACAGCTTCTCCTTCTCTCTCTCTCACTCAGTCACAGCTTCTCTTACTCTCACTCTCTCACTCACTCACAGCTTCTATTTCTCTCTCACACACACACAGATTCTCTTTCTCTCTATCTCTCTCACTCACAGCTTCTCTTTTTTTTCTCTCTCTCTCACTCACAGCTTCTCTTTCTCTCTCTCACTAACTCACAGCTTCTCTTTCTCTCTCTCTCTCTCACACAGATTGTCTTTTCTCTCTCTCTCTCTCTCACTAACTCACAGCTTCTCTTTCTCTCTCTCTCACTCACTCACAGCTTCTCTCTCTCTCTCTCAATCACTCACAGCTTTCTTTCTCTCTCTATGTCTCACTCACAGCTTCTCTCTCTCTCACTCACAGCTTCTCTTTCTCTCTCTCTCACTCAGTCACAGCTTCTCTTTCTCTCTCTCTCTCACTCACTCACAGCTTCTATTTCTCTCTCACACACACACACAGCTTCTCTTTCTCTCTATCTCTCTCACTCACAGCTTCTCTTTTCTCTCTCTCTCTCTCACTCACTCACAGCTTCTCTTTCTCTCTCTCACTCACAGCTTCTCTTTCTCTCTCTCACTAACTCACAGCTTCTCTTTCTCTCTCTCACTCACATCTTCTCTTTCTCTCTCACTCACACCTTCTCTCTCACTCACTCTCTCACTCAGCTTCTCTTTCTTTCTTTCTCCTTCTCACAGCTTCTCTTTCTCTCTCTCTCTCACACAGCTTCTCTTTCTCTCTCACACACTCACTCACAGCTTCTCTCTCTTTCTCTGTCTCTCTCACTCACAGCTTCTCTTTCTCTCTCTCTCACAGCTACTCTTTCTCTCTCTCTCACTCACTCACAGCTTCTCTTTCTCTCTCACTCACTCACTCTTGACTTCTATTTCTCTCTCTCTCACACATACAGCTTCTCTTTCTCACTATCTCTCACTCACAGCTTCTCTTTTCTCTCTCTCTCTCACTCACTCACAGCTTCTCTTTCTCTCTCTCTCTCACTCACAACTTCTCTTACTCTCTCTCACTAACTCACAGCTTCTCTTTCTCTCTCTCTCTGTCTCACTGCTTCTCTTTCTCTCTCTCTCACTCAGCTTCTCTTTCTCTCTCTCTCACTCACAGCTTCTCATTCTCTCTCTCTCACTCACAACTTCTCTTTCTCTCTCTCTCTCACTCACAGCTTGTCTTTCTCTCTCTCACACACACTGCTTCTCTCTCTCACACACACAGCTTCTCTTTCTCTCTCTCTCACTCACAGCTTCTCTTTCTCTCTCTCTCACATAGCTTCTCTTTCTCTCTCTCTCTCACTCACAGCTTCTCTTTCTCTCTCTCTCTCACTCACAGCTTCTCTCTCTCTCACTCACTCACAGCTTTTTTTCTCTCTCCCTCTCTCACTCACTCACAGCTTCTCTTTTGCTCTTCTCTCTCACTTACAGCTTCTCTCTCTTTCTCTCACTCACAGATTCTCTTTCCCTTCTCTCTCTCTCACACAGCTTCTCCCTCCCTCTCTCTCTCTCACTCACTCACAGCTTTTCACTCTCTCTCTTTCACTTACTCACAGCTTCTCTTTCTCTCTCAATCTCTCACAGCTTCTCTTTCCCTCTCACAATCTCTCAGTGCTTCTCTCTCTCACTCACTCACAGCTTCTCTTTCTCTCTCATACACACATTCACAGATTCTCCATCTCTCTCTCACTCACAGCTTCTCTTTCTCTCTCTCTCTCACTCACAGCTTCTCTCTCACTCACAGCTTCTCTTTCTCTCTCTCTCACTCACAGCTTCTATTTCTCTCTGTATCTCTCACTCATAGCTTCCCTTTCTCTCTCTCTCTCTCACACAGCTTCTTTCTTTCTGTCTCTCTCAATCACAGCTTCTCTTTCTCTCTCTCTCTCTCACTCACAGCTTCTCTTTTCTCTCTCTCTCTCTCTCACCCTCACAGCTTCTCTTTCTCTCTCTCACTCACAGCTTCTCTTTCACTCTCTCACTAACTCACAGCTTCTCTCTCTCTCTCTCTCTCACTCACTCACAGCTTCTATTTCTCTCTCTCACACACTCACTCACAGCTTCTCTTTCTCTCTTTCTCACTCACTCACTCACAGCTTTTCACTCTCTCTCTTTCACTTACTCACAGCTTCTCTTTCTCTCTCTCTCTCACTCACTCACAGCTTCCCTTTCTCTCTCTCTCTCTCACTCACTCACAGCTTTTCACTCTCTCTCTTTCACTTACTCACAGCTGCTCTTTCTCTCTCAATCTCTCACAGCTTCTCTTTCCCTCTCACAATCTCTCAGTGCTTCTCTCTCTCACTCACTCACTCACAGCTTCTCTTTCTCTCTCATACACACACTCACAGATTCTCCATCTCTCTCTCACTCACAGCTTCTCTTTCTCTCTCTCTCTCACTCACAGCTTCTATTTCTCTCTGTATCTCTCACTCATAGCTTCCCTTTCTCTCTCTCTCTCTCACACAGCTTCTTTCTTTCTGTCTCTCTCAATCACAGCTTCTCTTTCTCTCTCTCTCTCTCACTCACAGCTTCTCTTTTCTCTCTCTCTCTCTCTCAACCTCACAGCTTCTCTTTCTCTCTCTCACTCACAGCCTCTCTTTCACTCTCTCACTAACTCACAGCTTCTCTTTCTCTCTCTCTCTCACTCACTCACAGCTTCCCTTTCTCTCTCTCTCTCTCACTCACTCACAGCTTCTCTTTCTCTCTCTCTCACTCAGTCACAGCTTCTCTTTCTCTCTCTCTCTGTCTCACTCACAGCTTCTCTTTCTCTCTTTCTCTCTCACTCAGCTTCTCTTTCTCTCTCTCTCACTCACAGCTTCTCATTCTCTCTCTCTCTCACTCTGTCACTCACAGCTTCTCTTTCTCTCTCTCTCACCCACAGCTTGTCTTTCTCTCTCTGACACACTCTGCTTCTCTCTCTCTCACACAGCTTCTCTTTCTCTCTCTCTCACAGCTTCTCTTTCTCTCTCTGTCACATAGCTTCTCTTTCTCTCTCTCTCTCGTTCACATCTTCTATTTCTCTCTCACACACACAGCTTCTCTCACTCTCTCTCACTCACAGCTTCTCTTTCCCTTCTCTCTCTCTCTCTCACTCACAGCTTCTCCCTCTCTCTCTGTCTCTCTCACTCACTCACAGCTTCTCACTCTCTCTCTCTCACTCACTCACAGCTTCTCTTTCTCTCTCACAATCTCTCAGAGCTTCTCTCTCTCACTCACTCAATCACAGCTTCTCTTTCTCTCTCACACACACACTCACAGATTCTCACTCACAGCTTCTCTTTCTTTCTTTCTCTCTCTCTCTCACTCACTCACGACTTCTATTTCTCTCTCACACACACACAGCTTCTGTTTCTCTCTATCTCTCTCACTCACAGATTCTCTTTTCTCTCTCTCTCTCTCACTCACTCACAGCTTCTCTTTCCCTTCTCTCTCTCTCTCACTCACAGCTTCTCTTTCTCTCTCTCACTAACTCACAGCTTCTCTCTCTCTCACTCACTCACAGCTTTCTTTCTCTCTCTATGTCTCACTCACAGCTTCTCTCTCTCTCTCTCACTCACTCACGACTTCTATTTCTCTCTCACACACACACAGCTTCTCTTTCTCTCTATCTCAACTCACTCCCAGGTTCTCTTTTTTCTCTCTCTCTCTCACTCCCTCACAGCTTCTCTTTCTCTCTCTCTCTCACAGCTTCTCTTTCTCTCTCTCACTAACTCACAGCTTCTCTTTCTCTCTCTCTCTCACTCACTCACAGCTTCCCTTTCTCTCTCTCTCTCTCTCACTCACTCACAGCTTCTCTTTCTCTCTCTCTCACTCAGTCACAGCTTCTCTTTCTCTCTCACTCACTCACAGCTTCCCTTTCTCTCTCTCACTCACTCACAGCTTCACTTTCTCTCTCACTCACTCACAGCTTCTCTTTCTCTCTCTCTCTCACTCACAGCTTCTATTTCTCTGTCTCTCTCACAGCTTCTCTTTCTCTCTCTCACTCACTCACAGCTTCTATTTCTCTCTCACACTCATAGCTTCTCTTTCTCTCTCTCTCTCTCACTCACTCACGACTTCTATTTCTCTCTCTCACACACACACAGCTTCTGTTTCTCTCTATCTCTCTCACTCACAGATGCTCTTTTCTCTCTCTCTCTCTCACTCACTCACAGCTTCTCTTTCTCTCTCTCTCTCTCACTCACAGCTTCTCTTTCTCTCTCACTAACTCACAGCTTCTCTCTCTCTCACTCACTCACAGCTTCCCTTTCTCTCTCTCTCTCTCTCACTCACAGCTTCTCTTTCTCTCTCTCACTCAGTCACAGCTTCTCTTTCTCTCTCACTCACTCACAGCTTTTCTTTCTTTCTCTCTCTGTCTCACTCACAGCTTCTCTTTCTCTCTTTCTCTCTCACTCAGCTTCTTTTTCTCTCTGTATCTCTCACTCATAGCTTCCCTTTCTCTCTCTCTCTCACTCACAGCTTCTTTCTCTCTCTCTCTCTCAATCACAGCTTTTCTTTCTCTCTCTCACTCACTCACAGCTTCTCTTTCACTCTCTCTCTCTCTCTCACAGCTTCTATTTCTCTGTCTCTCTCACAGCTTCTCTTTCTCTCTCTCTCACTAACTCACTCACAACTTCTCTTTCTATCTCTCTCACAGACACAGCTTCACTTTCTCTCTCTCTCACTCACTCACAGCTTCTATTTCTCTCTCTCACTCACAGCTTCTCTTTCTTTCTCTCTCTCTCACTCACTCACCACTTCTATTTCTCTCTCTCTCACACACACAGCTTCTGTTTCTCTCTATCTCTCTCACTCACAGATTCTCTTTTCTCTCTCTCTCTCACTCACTCACAGCTTCTCTTTCTCTCTCTCACTCACAACTTCTCTTTCTCTCTCTCACTAACTCACAGCTTCTCTCTCTCTCTCTCACTCACTCACAGCTTTCTTTCTCTCTCTATGTCTCACTCACAGCTTCTCTCTCTCTCTCTCTAACTCACTCACAGCTTCTCCTTCTCTCTCTCTCACTCAGTCACAGATTCTCTTACTCTCTCTCTCTCACTCACTCACAGCTTCTATTTCTCTCTCTCTCACACACAGATTCTCTTTCTCTCTATCTCTCTCACTCACAGCTTCTCTTTTCTCTCTCTCTCTCACTCACAGCTTCTCTTTCTCTCTCTCACTCACAGCTTCTATTTCTCTTTCACTAACTCACAGCTTCTCTTTCTCTCTCTCTCTCACTCACAGCTTCTCTTTCTCTCTCTCTCTCACTCACTCACAGCTTCCCTCTCTCTCTCTCTCTCACACACTCACTCACAGCTTCTCTTTCTCTCTCTCTCACAGTCACAGCTTCTCTTTCTCTCTCACTCACTCACAGCTTCTCTTTCTCTCTCTCTGTCTCACTCACAGCTTCCCTTTCTCTCTCTATATATCTCTCTCTCACTCAATCACAGCTTCTCTTTCTCTCTCTCACTCAGTCACAGCTTCTCTTTCTCTCTCACTCACTCACAGCTTCTCTTTCTCTCTCTCTCTCTCACTCACAGCTTTTCTCTCTCTCTCTCACTCACAGCTTCTCTCTCTCTTTCTCTCACTCACAGCTTCTCTTTAACTTCTCTCTCTCTCACTCACAGCTTCTCCCTCTCTCTCACTCACAGCTTTTCTTTCTCTCTCTCTCTCTCACTCACAGCTTCTCTCTCTCTTTCTCTCACTCACAGCTTCTCTTTCCCTTCTCTCTCTCACTCACTCACAGCTTCTCTTTCTCTCTCACAATCTCTCAGAGCTTCTCTCTCTCACTCACTCACAGCTTCTCTTTCTCTCTCTCACACACACTCACAGATTCTCCATCTCTCTCTCACTCACAGCTTCTCTTTCTCTCTCTCTCTCACTCACAGCTTCTATTTCTCTCTGTATCTCTCACTCATAGCTTCCCTTTCTCTCTCTCTCTCTCACTCACAGCTTCTCTTTCTCTCTCTCTCTCAATCACAGCTTTTCTTTCTCTCTCTCACTCACTCATAGCTTCTCTTTCACTCTCTCTCTCTCACTCACAGCTTCTATTTCTCTGTCTCTCTCACAGCTTCTCTTTCTCTCTCTCTCACTCACTCACTCACAACTTCTCTTTCTATCTCTCTCACAGACATAGCTTCTCTTTCTCTCTCTCTCACTCACTCACAGCTTCTATTTATCTCTCTCACTCACAGCTTCTCTTTCTTTCTCTCTCTCTCTCACTCACACACGAGTTCTATTTCTCTCTCACACACACACACAGCTTCTGTTTCTCTCTATCTCTCTCACTCACAGATTCTCTTTTCTTTCTCTCTCTCACTCACTCACAGCTTCTCTTTCTCTCTCTCTCTCACTCACAGCTTCTCTTTCTCTCACTAACTCACAGCTTCTCTCTCTCACTCACTCACAGCTTTCTTTCTCTCTCTATGTCTCACTCACAGCTTCTCTCTCTCTCTCTCTCTCTCACTCACTCACGACTTCTATTTCTCTCTCACACACACACAGCTTCTCTTTCTCTCTATCTCTCTCACTCGCAGCTTCTCTTTTCTCTCTCTCTCTCTCACTCCCTCACAGCTTCTCTTTCTCTCTCTCTCTCTCACTCACAGCTTCTCTTTCTCTCTCTCACTAACTCACAGCTTCTCTTTCTCTCTCTCTCTCACTCACTCACTGCTTCCCTTTCTCTCTCTCTCTCACTCACTCACAGCTTCTCTTTCTCTCTCTCTGTCTCACTGCTTCTCTTTCTCTCTCTCTCTCACTCAGCTTTCTTTCTCTCTCTCTCACTCACAGCTTCTCATTCTCTCTCTCACTCTATCACTCACAGCTTCTCTTTCTCTCTCTCTCTCTCACTCACAACTTCTCTTTCTCTCTCTCTCACTCACAGCTTGTCTTTCTCTCTCACACACACACTGCTTCTCTCTCACACACACAGAGCTTCTCTTTCTCTCTCTCTCACTCACAGCTTCTCTTTCTCTCTCTCTCACATAGCTTCTCTTTCTCTCTCTCTCTCATTCACAGCTTCTCTCTCTCTCTCTCACTCACAGCTTGTCTTTCTCTCACACACACACACTGCTTCTCTCTCTCACACACATCTTCTCTTTCTCTCTCTCTCACTCACAGCTTCTCTCTCTCTCTCACATAGCTTCTCTTTCTCTCTCTCTCTCGTTCACAGCTTCAATTTCTCTCTCTCACACTCACAGCTTCTCTCTCTCTCTCTCTCACTCACAGCTTCTCTCTCTCTCACTCACTCACAGCTTTTCTTCCTCTCACTCTCTCTCACTCACAGCTTCTCTTTTGCTCTCTCTCTCACTCACAGCTTCTCTCTCTCTTTCTCTCACTCACAGCTTCTCTTTCCCTTCTCTCTCTCTCTCACTCACAGCTTCTCCCTCTCTCTCTCTCTCTCACTCACTCACAGCTTCTCACTCTCTCTCTCTCACTCACTCACAGCTTCTCTTTCTCTCTCACAATCTCTCAGAGCTTCTCTCTCTCTCTCACTCACTCACTCACAGCTTCTCTTTCTCTCTCTCTCACTCACAGCTTATATTTCTCTCTGTATCTCTCACTCATAGCTTCCCTTTCTCTCTCTTTCTCTCACTCACAGCTTCTTTCTTTCTCTCGCCCTCTCAATCACCCCTTTTCTTTCTCTCTCTCACTCACTCACAGCTTCTCTTTCTCACTTTCTCTCTCACTCAGCTTCTCTTTCTCTCTCTCTCACACACAGCTTCTCTTTCTCTCTCTCTCACTCACAGCTTCTCTTTCTCTCTCTCTCACTCACAGCTTCTCTTTCTCTCTCTCTCTCACTCACAGCTTGTCTTTCTCTCTCTCACACACACTGCTTCTCTCTCTCTCACACAGCTTCTTTCGCTCTCTCTCACTCACAGCTTCTCTTTCTCTCTCTCTCTCACTCACAGCTTGTCTTTCTCTCTCACACACACACTGCTTCTCTCTCACACACACATCTTCTCTTTCTCTCTCTCTCACTCACAGCTTCTCTTTCTCTCTCTCTCTCACATAGCTTCTCTTTCTCTCTCTCTCTCGTTCACAGCTTCTATTTCTCTCTCTCACACTCACAGATTTTCTCTCTCTCACTCACAGCTTCTCTCTCTCTCTCTCACTCACAGCTTTTCTTCCTCTCTCTCTCTCACTCACATCATCTCTTTCGCTCTCTCTCTCACTCACAGCTTCTCTCTCTTTCTCTCACTCACAGCTTCTCTTTCCCTTCTCTCTCTCTCTCACTCACAGCTTCTCCCTCTCTCTCTCACTCACTCACAGCTTCTCACTCTCTCTCACTCACTCACAGCTTCTCTTTCTCTCTCACAATCTCTCAGAGCTTCTCTCTCTCTCTCACTCACTCACAGCTTCTCTTTCTCTCTCTCACACACACTCACAGATTCTCCATCTCTCTCTCTCTCACTTCTATTTCTATCTCTCTCACAGACACAGCTTCTCTTTCTCTCTCTCTCACTCACTCACAGCTTCTATTTCTCTCTCTCACTCACAGCTTCTCTTTCTTTCTCTCTCTCTCACTCACTCACGACTTCTATTTCTCTCTCTCACACACACACAGCTTCTGTTTCTCTCTATCTCTCTCACTCAGAGATTCTCTTTTCTCTCTCTCTCTCACTCACTAACAGCTTCTCTTTCTCTCTCTCTCACTCACAACTTCTCTTTCTCTCTCTCACTAACTCACAGCTTCTCTCTCTCTCTCTCACTCACCCACAGCTTTCTTTCTCTCTCTATGTCTCACTCACAGCTTCTCTCTCTCTCTCTCTCACTCACTCACAGCTCCTTCTCTCTCTCTCACTCAGTCACAGCTTCTCTTACTCTCACTCTCTCACTCACTCACAGCTTCTATTTCTCTCTCACACACACACAGATTCTCTTTCTCTCTATCTCTCTCACTCACAGCTTCTCTTTTTTTTCTCTCTCTCTCACTCACAGCTTCTCTTTCTCTCTCTCACTAACTCACAGCTTCTCTTTCTCTCTCTCTCTCTCTCACAGATTGTCTTTTCTCTCTCTCTCTCTCTCACTAACTCACAGCTTCTCTTTCTCTCTCTCTCACTCACTCACAGCTTCTCTCTCTCTCTCTCACTCACTCACAGCTTTCTTTCTCTCTCTATGTCTCACTCACAGCTTCTCTCTCTCTCACTCACAGCTTCTCTTTCTCTCTCTCTCACTCAGTCACAGCTTCTCTTTCTCTCTCTCTCTCACTCACTCACAGCTTCTATTTCTCTCTCACACACACACACAGCTTCTCTTTCTCTCTATCTCTCTCACTCACAGCTTCTCTTTTCTCTCTCTCTCTCTCACTCACTCACAGCTTCTCTTTCTCTCTCTCACTCACAGCTTCTCTTTCTCTCTCTCACTAACTCACAGCTTCTCTTTCTCTCTCTCACTCACAGCTTCTCTTTCTCTCTCACTCACACCTTCTCTCTCACTCACTCTCTCACTCAGCTTCTCTTTCTTTCTTTCTCCTTCTCACAGCTTCTCTTTCTCTCTCTCTCTCACACAGCTTCTCTTTCTCTCTCACACACTCACTCACAGCTTCTCTCTCTTTCTCTGTCTCTCTCACTCACAGCTTCTCTTTCTCTCTCTCTCACAGCTACTCTTTCTCTCTCTCTCTCACTCACTCACAGCTTCTCTTTCTCTCTCACTCACTCACTCTTGACTTCTATTTCTCTCTCTCTCACACATACAGCTTCTCTTTCTCACTATCTCTCACTCACAGCTTCTCTTTTCTCTCTCTCTCTCACTAACTCACAGCTTCTCTTTCTCTCTCTCTCTGTCTCACTGCTTCTCTTTCTCTCTCTCTCACTCAGCTTCTCTTTCTCTCTCTCTCACTCACAGCTTCTCATTCTCTCTCTCACTCTATCACTCACAGCTTCTCTTTCTCTCTCTCTCTCACTCACAACTTCTCTTTCTCTCTCTCTCTCACTCACAGCTTGTCTTTCTCTCTCTCACACACACTGCTTCTCTCTCTCACACACACAGCTTCTCTTTCTCTCTCTCTCACTCACAGCTTCTCTTTCTCTCTCTCTCACATAGCTTCTCTTTCTCTCTCTCTCTCACTCACAGCTTCTCTTTCTCTCTCTCTCTCACTCACTCACAGCTTTTTTTCTCTCTCCCTCTCTCACTCACTCACAGCTTCTCTTTTGCTCTTCTCTCTCACTTACAGCTTCTCTCTCTTTCTCTCACTCACAGATTCTCTTTCCCTTCTCTCTCTCTCACTCACAGCTTCTCCCTCCCTCTCTCTCTCTCACTCACTCACAGCTTTTCACTCTCTCTCTTTCACTTACTCACAGCTTCTCTTTCTCTCTCAATCTCTCACAGCTTCTCTTTCCCTCTCACAATCTCTCAGTGCTTCTCTCTCTCACTCACTCACAGCTTCTCTTTCTCTCTCATACACACATTCACAGATTCTCCATCTCTCTCTCACTCACAGCTTCTCTTTCTCTCTCTCTCTCACTCACAGCTTCTCTCTCACTCACAGCTTCTCTTTCTCTCTCTCTCACTCACAGCTTCTATTTCTCTCTGTATCTCTCACTCATAGCTTCCCTTTCTCTCTCTCTCTCTCACACAGCTTCTTTCTTTCTGTCTCTCTCAATCACAGCTTCTCTTTCTCTCTCTCTCTCTCTCACTCACAGCTTCTCTTTTTTCTCTCTCTCTCTCTCACCCTCACAGCTTCTCTTTCTCTCTCTCACTCACAGCTTCTCTTTCACTCTCTCACTAACTCACAGCTTCTCTCTCTCTCTCTCTCTCACTCACTCACAGCTTCTATTTCTCTCTCTCACACACTCACTCACAGCTTCTCTTTCTCTCTTTCTCACTCACTCACTCACAGCTTTTCACTCTCTCTCTTTCACTTACTCACAGCTTCTCTTTCTCTCTCTCTCTCACTCACTCACAGCTTCCCTTTCTCTCTCTCTCTCTCACTCACTCACAGCTTTTCACTCTCTCTCTTTCACTTACTCACAGCTGCTCTTTCTCTCTCAATCTCTCACAGCTTCTCTTTCCCTCTCACAATCTCTCAGTGCTTCTCTCTCTCACTCACTCACTCACAGCTTCTCTTTCTCTCTCATACACACACTCACAGATTCTCCATCTCTCTCTCACTCACAGCTTCTCTTTCTCTCTCTCTCTCACTCACAGCTTCTATTTCTCTCTGTATCTCTCACTCATAGCTTCCCTTTCTCTCTCTCTCTCTCTCACACAGCTTCTTTCTTTCTGTCTCTCTCAATCACAGCTTCTCTTTCTCTCTCTCTCTCTCACTCACAGCTTCTCTTTTCTCTCTCTCTCTCTCTCAACCTCACAGCTTCTCTTTCTCTCTCTCACTCACAGCCTCTCTTTCACTCTCTCACTAACTCACAGCTTCTCTTTCTCTCTCTCTCTCACTCACTCACAGCTTCCCTTTCTCTCTCTCTCTCTCACTCACTCACAGCTTCTCTTTCTCTCTCTCTCACTCAGTCACAGCTTCTCTTTCTCTCTCTCTCTGTCTCACTCACAGCTTCTCTTTCTCTCTTTCTCTCTCACTCAGCTTCTCTTTCTCTCTCTCTCACTCACAGCTTCTCATTCTCTCTCTCTCACTCTGTCACTCACAGCTTCTCTTTCTCTCTCTCTCACCCACAGCTTGTCTTTCTCTCTCTGACACACTCTGCTTCTCTCTCTCTCACACAGCTTCTCTTTCTCTCTCTCTCACAGCTTCTCTTTCTCTCTCTGTCACATAGCTTCTCTTTCTCTCTCTCTCGTTCACATCTTCCATTTCTCTCTCTCTCACACAGCTTCTCTCACTCTCTCTCACTCACAGCTTCTCTTTCCCTTCTCTCTCTCTCTCTCACTCACAGCTTCTCCCTCTCTCTCTGTCTCTCTCACTCACTCACAGCTTCTCACTCTCTCTCTCTCACTCACTCACAGCTTCTCTTTCTCTCTCACAATCTCTCAGAGCTTCTCTCTCTCACTCACTCAATCACAGCTTCTCTTTCTCTCTCACACACACACTCACAGATTCTCACTCACAGCTTCTCTTTCTTTCTTTCTCTCTCTCTCTCACTCACTCACGACTTCTATTTCTCTCTCACACACACACAGCTTCTGTTTCTCTCTATCTCTCTCACTCACAGATTCTCTTTTCTCTCTCTCTCTCTCACTCACTCACAGCTTCTCTTTCCCTTCTCTCTCTCTCTCACTCACAGCTTCTCTTTCTCTCTCTCACTAACTCACAGCTTCTCTCTCTCTCACTCACTCACAGCTTTCTTTCTCTCTCTATGTCTCACTCACAGCTTCTCTCTCTCTCTCTCACTCACTCACGACTTCTATTTCTCTCTCTCACACACACAGCTTCTCTTTCTCTCTATCTCAACTCACTCCCAGGTTCTCTTTTTTCTCTCTCTCTCTCACTCCCTCACAGCTTCTCTTTCTCTCTCTCTCTCACAGCTTCTCTTTCTCTCTCTCACTAACTCACAGCTTCTCTTTCTCTCTCTCTCTCACTCACTCACAGCTTCCCTTTCTCTCTCTCTCTCTCTCACTCACTCACAGCTTCTCTTTCTCTCTCTCTCACTCAGTCACAGCTTCTCTTTCTCTCTCACTCACTCACAGCTTCCCTTTCTCTCTCTCACTCACTCACAGCTTCACTTTCTCTCTCACTCACTCACAGCTTCTCTTTCTCTCTCTCTCTCACTCACAGCTTCTATTTCTCTGTCTCTCTCACAGCTTCTCTTTCTCTCTCTCACTCACTCACAGCTTCTATTTCTCTCTCACACTCATAGCTTCTCTTTCTCTCTCTCTCTCTCACTCACTCACGACTTCTATTTCTCTCTCTCACACACACACAGCTTCTGTTTCTCTCTATCTCTCTCACTCACAGATGCTCTTTTCTCTCTCTCTCTCTCACTCACTCACAGCTTCTCTTTCTCTCTCTCTCTCTCACTCACAGCTTCTCTTTCTCTCTCACTAACTCACAGCTTCTCTCTCTCTCACTCACTCACAGCTTCCCTTTCTCTCTCTCTCTCTTCTCACTCACAGCTTCTCTTTCTCTCTCTCTCACTCAGTCACAGCTTCTCTTTCTCTCTCACTCACTCACAGCTTTTCTTTCTTTCTCTCTCTGTCTCACTCACAGCTTCTCTTTCTCTCTTTCTCTCTCACTCAGCTTCTTTTTCTCTCTGTATCTCTCACTCATAGCTTCCCTTTCTCTCTCTCTCTCACTCACAGCTTCTTTCTCTCTCTCTCTCTCTCAATCACAGCTTTTCTTTCTCTCTCTCACTCACTCACAACTTCTCTTTCACTCTCTCTCTCTCACTCACAGATTCTTTCTCTCTCTCTCTCTCAATCACAGCTTTTCTTTCTCTCTCTCACTCACTCACAACTTCTCTTTCACTCTCTCTCTCACTCACAGCTTCTATTTCTCTGTCTCTCTCACAGCTTCTCTCTCTCTCTCTCTCTCACTAACTCACTCACAACTTCTCTTTCTATCTCTCTCACAGACACAGCTTCTCTTTCTCTCTCTCTCACTCACTCACAGCTTCTATTTCTCTCTCTCACTCACAGCTTCTCTTTCTTTCTCTCTCTCTCACTCACTCACGACTTCTATTTCTCTCTCTCACACACACACAGCTTCTGTTTCTCTCTATCTCTCTCACTCACAGATTCTCTTTTCTCTCTCTCTCTCACTCACAGCTTCTCTTTCTCTCTCTCTCTCTCACTCACAATTTCTCTTTCTCTCTCTCACTAACTCACAGCTTCTCTCTCTCTCTCACTCACACAGCTTTCTTTCTCTCTCTATGTCTCACTCACAGCTTCTCTCTCTCTCTCACACACTCACTCACAGCTTCTCCTTCTCTCTCTCTCACTCAGTCACAGCTTCTCTCTCTCTCTCACACACTCACTCACAGCTTCTCCTTCTCTCTCTCTCTCTCACTCCCAGCTTCTCTTCTCTCTCTCTCTCTCACTCACAGCTTCTCTTTCTCTCTCTCTCACTCACAGCTTCTATTTCTCTCTCACTAACTCACATCTTCTCTTTCTCTCTCTCTCTCACTCACAACTTCTCTATCTCTCTCTCTCACTCACACCTCTCTCACTCACTCTCTCACACAGCTTCTCTTTCTTTCTTTCTCTCTCTCACAGCTTCTCTTTCTCTCTCTCTCTCACACAGATTGTCTTTTCTCTCTCTCTCTCACTCACTCACAGCTTCTCTTTCTCTCTATCTCTCTCACTCACAGCTTCTCTTTTTTCTCTCTCTCTCTCACTCACTCACAGCTTCTCTTTTTTCTCTCTCTCTCACTCACAGCTTCTCTTTCTCTCTCTCACTAACTCACAGCTTCTCTTTCTCTCTCTCTCTCACTCACTCACAGCTTCCCTTTCTCTCTCTCTCTCACTAACTCACAGCTTCTCTTTCTCTCTCTCTCACTCACTCACAGCTTCTCTCTCTCTGTCTCTCACTCACAGCTTCTCTTTCTCTCTCTCTCACTCAGTCACAGCTTCTCTTTCTCTCTCTCTCTCACTCACTAACAGCTTCTATTTCTCTCTCTCTCTCACACACACAGCTTCTCTTTCTCTCTCTCTCTCTCACTCACTCACAGCTTCTCTTTCTCTCTCTCTCTCTCACTCACTCACAGCTTCTCTTTCTCTCTCTCACTAACTCACAGCTTCTCTTTCTCTCTCTCTCACTCACAGCTTCTCTTTCTCTCTCACTCACACCTTCCCTCTCACTCACTCTCTCACTCAGCTTCTCTTTCTCTCTCTCTCTCACTCAGCTTCTCTTTCTCTCTCTCTCACTCACAGCTTCTCATTCTCTCTCTCACTCTATCACTCACACACACACTGCTTCTCTCTCTCACACACACAGCTTCTCTCTCTCTCTCTCTCTCTCACTCACAGCTTCTCTTTCTCTCTCTCTCACATAGCTTCTCTTTCTCTCTCTCTCTCTCATTCACAGCTTCTATTTCTCTCTCTCTCACTCACATCTTCTCTTTCTCTCTCTCTCTCACTCACAGCTTCTCTCTCTCTCTCACTCACAGCTTTTTTCTCTCTCTCTCTCACTCACTCACAGCTTCTCTTTCGCTCTCTCTCTCACTTACAGCTTCTCTCTCTTTCTCTCACTCACAGATTCTCTTTCCCTTCTCTCTCTCTCTCTCACTCACAGCTTCTCCCTCCCTCTCTCTCTCTCACTCACTCACAGCTTTTCACTCTCTCTCTTTCACTTACTCACAGCTTCTCTTTCTCTCTCAATCTCTCACAGCTTCTCTTTCCCTCTCACAATCTCTCAGTGCTTCTCTCTCTCACTCACTCACTCACAGCTTCTCTTTCTCTCTCATACACACACTCACAGATTCTCCATCTCTCTCTCACTCACAGCTTCTCTTTCTCTCTCTCTCTCACTCACAGCTTCTATTTCTCTCTGTATCTCTCACTCATAGCTTCCCTTTCTCTCTCTCTCTCTCACTCACAGCTTCTTTCTTTCTTTCTCTCTCTCTCAATCACAGCTTCTCTTTCTCTCTCTCTCACTCACTCACGACTTCTATTTCTCTCTCACACACACACACAGCTTCTCTTTCTCTCTATCTCTCTCACTCACAGCTTCTCTTTTCTCTCTCTCTCTCACTCCCACAGCTTCTCTTTCTCTCCCTCACTCACAGCTTCTCTTTCACTCTCTCACTAACTCACAGCTTCTCTTTCTCTCTCTTTCTCACTCACTCACAGCTTCCCTTTCTATCTCTCTCTCACTCAGTCACAGCTTCTCTCTCTCTCTCACTCACTCACAGCTTCTCTTTCTCTCTCTCTCTGTCTCACTCACTGCTTCTCTTTCTCTCTCTCTCTGACTCACTCAGCTTTTCTTTCTCACTCTCTCACTCACAGCTTCTCATTCTCTCTCTCTCACTCTGTCACTCACAGCTTCTCTTTCTCTCTCTCTCACTCACAGCTTCTCTTTCTCTCTCTCTCACATAGCTTCTCTTTCTCTCTCTCTCTCGTTCACAACTTCTATTTCTCTCTCACACACTCACAGCTTCTCTCTCTCTCTCTCACTCACAGCTTCTCTTTCCCTTCTCTCTCTCTCTCTCACTCACAGCTTCTCCCTCTCTCTCTGTCTCTCTCACTCACTCACAGCTTCTCACTCTCTCTCTCACTCACTCACAGCTTCTCTTTCTCTCTCACAATCTCTCAGAGCTTCTCTCTCTCACTCACTCAATCACAGCTTCTCTTTCTCTCTCACACACACAATCACAGATTCTCACTCACAGCTTCTCTTTTTTTCTTTCTCTCTCTCTCACTCACTCATGACTTCTATTTCTCTCTCACACACACACAGCTTCTGTTTCTCTCTATCTCTCTCACTCACAGATTCTCTTTTCTCTCTCTCTCTCACTCACTCACAGCTTCTCTTTCCCTTCTCTCTCTCTCACTCACAGCTTCTCCCTCTCTTTCTCTCTCACTCACTCACAGCTTCTCTTTCTCTCTCAATCTCTCACAGCTTCTCTTTCCCTCTCACAATCTCAGTGCTTCTCTCTCTCACTCACTCACAGCTTCACTTTCTCTCTCATACACACACTCACAGATTCTCCATCTCTCTCTCACTCACAGCTTCTCTCTCTCTCTCTCTCTCTCTCACTCACAGCTTCTATTTCTCTCTGTATCTCTCACTCATAGATTCCCTTTCTCTCTCTCTCTCTCACTCACAGCTTCTTTCTTTCTTTCTCTCTCTCTCAATCACACCTTCTCTTTCTTCTCTCTCTCTCACTCACTCACGACTTCTATTTCTCTCACACACACACACAGCTTCTCTTTCTCTCTATCTCTCTCACTCACAGCTTCTCTTTTCTCTCTCTCTCTCACTCCCTCACAGCTTCTCTTTCTCTCTCTCACTCACAGCTTCTCTTTCACTCTCTCACTCACTCACAGCTTCTCTTTCTCTCTCTCACTCACTCACAGCTTCCCTTTCTCTCTCTCTCTCTCTCACTCACTCACAGCTTCTCTTTCTCTCTCTCTCACTCAGTCATAGCTTCTCTTTCTCTCTCACTCACTCACAGCTTCTCTTTCTCTCTCTCTCTGTCTCACTCACAGCTTCTCTTTCTCTCTTTCTCTCTCACTCAGCTTCTCTTTCTCTCTCTCACTCACAGCTTCTCATTCTCTCTCTCTCACTCACAGCTTCTCTTTCTCTCTCTCTCTCACTCACAGCTTCTCTTTCTCTCTCTCTCTCCTCACAGCTTGTCTTTCTCTCTCACACACACACTGCTTCTCTCTCTCTCACAGCTTCTCTTTCTCTCTCTCTCACAGCTTCTCTTTCTCTCTCTCTCGTTCACAGCTTCTATTTCTCTCTCACACACTCACAGCTTCTCTCTCTCTCTCTCACTCACAGCTTCTCTTTCCCTTCTCTCTCTCTCTCTCACTCACAGCTTCTTCCTCTCTCTCTGTCTCTCTCACTCACTCACAGCTTCTCACTCTCTCTCTCTCACTCACTCACAGCTTCTCTTTCTCTCTCACAATCTCTCAGAGCTTCTAACTCTCACTCACTCAATCACAGCTTCTCTTTCTCTCTCACACACACACTCACAGATTCTCACTCACAGCTTCTCTTTTTTTCTTTCTCTCTCTCTCTCACTCACGACTTCTATTTCTCTCTCACACACACACACAGCTTTGGTTTCTCTCTATCTCTCTCACTCACAGATTCTCTTTTCTCTCTCTCTCTCACTCACTCACAGCTTCTCTCTCTCTCTCTCTCTCACTCACAGCTTCTCTTTCTCTCTCTCACTAACTCACAGCTTCTCTCTCTCTCTCACTCACTCCCAGCTTTCTTTCTCTCTCTATGTCTCACTCACAGCTTCTCTCTCTCTCTCTCTCTCACTCACTCACTCACAACTTCTATTTCTCTCTCTCACACACACAGCTTCTCTTTCTCTCTATCTCTCTCACTCACAGCTTCTCTTTTCTCTCTCTCTCTCTCACTCCCTCACAGCTTCTCTTTCTCTCTCTCTCTCACTCACAGCTTCTCTTTCTCTCTCTCACTAACTCACAGCTTCTCTTTCTCTCTCTCTCTCTCACTCACTCACAGCTTCTCTTTCTCTCTCTCTCACTCAGTCACAGCTTCTCTTTCTCTCTCTCTCACTCACTCACAGCTTCTCTTTCTCTCTCTCTCTGTCTCACTCACAGCTTCTCTTTCTCTCTTTCTCTCTCACTCAGCTTCTCTTTCTCTCTCTCACTCACAGCTTCTCTTTCTCTCTCTCACTAACTCACAGCTCCTCTTTCTCTCTCTCTCTCACTCACTCACAGCTTCCCTCTCTCTCTCTCTCTCTCACACTCACTCACAGCTTCTCTTTCCCTCTCTCTCACTCAGTCACAGCTTCTCTTTCTCTTTCACTCACTCACAGCTCTTTCACTCTCTGTCTGTCTCACTCACAGCTTCCCTTTCTCTCTCTCTCTCTCACTCACTCACAGCTTCTCTTTCTCTCTCTCTCACTCAGTCACCGCTTCTCTTTCTCTCTCACTCACTCACAGCTTCTCTTTCTCTCTCTCTCTCTCACTCACTCACAGCTTCTCTCTCTCTTTCTCTCACTCACAGCTTCTCTTTCCCTTCTCTCTCTCTCTCTCACTCACAGCTTCTCCCTCTCTCTCATTCACAGCTTTTCTTTCTCTCTCTCTCTCACTCACAGCTTCTCTCTCTTTCTCTCACTCACAACTTCTCTTTCGCTTCTCTCTCTCACTCACTCACAGCTTCTCTTTCTCTCTCACAATCTCTCAAAGCTTCTCTCTCTCACTCACTCACAGCTTCTCTTTCTCTCTCACACACACACTCACAGATTCTCCATCTCTCTCTCACTCACAGCTTCTCTTTCTCTCTCTCTCTCACTCACAGCTTCTATTTCTGTCTGTATCTCTCACTCATAGCTTCCCTTTCTCTCTCTCTCTCTCACTCACAGCTTCTTTCTCTCTCTCTCTCAATCACAGCTTTTCTTTCTCTCTCACTCACTCACAGCTTCTCTTTCACTCTCTCTCTGTCTCACTGCTTCTCTTTCTCTCTCTCTCTCACTCATAGCTTCCCTTTCTCTCTCTCACTCACTCACAGCTTTCTTTCTCTCTCTATGTCTCACTCACAGCTTCTCTCTCTCTCTCTCTCTCACTCACTCATGACTTCTATTTCTCTCTCTCACACACACAGCTTCTCTTTCTCTCTATCTCAACTCACTCCCAGGTTCTCTTTTTTCTCTCTCTCTCTCACTCCCTCACAGCTTCTCTTTCTCTCTCTCTCTCACAGCTTCTCTTTCTCTCTCTCACTAACTCACAGCTTCTCTTTCTCTCTCTCTCTCACTCACTCACAGCTTCCCTTTCTCTCTCTCTCTCTCACTCACTCACAGCTTCTCTTTCTCTCTCTCTCACTCAGTCACAGCTTCTCTTTCTCTCTCACTCACTCACAGCTTCCCTTTCTCTCTCTCTCACTCACTCACAGCTTCTCTCTCTCTCACTCACTCACAGCTTCTCTTTCTCTCTCTCTCTCTCACTCACAGCTTCTATTTCTCTGTCTCTCTCACAGCTTCTGTTTCTCTCTCTCTCACTCACAACTTCTCTTTCTACTCTCTCACAGACACAGCTTCTCTTTCTCTCTCTCACTCACTCACAGCTTCTCTCTCACTCACTCACAGCTTCTCTTTCTCTCTCTCTCTCTCACTCACAGCTTCTATTTCTCTGTCTCTCTCACAGCTTCTCTTTCTCTCTCTCTCACTCACAACTTCTCTTTCTACTCTCTCACACTCATAGCTTCTCTTTCTCTCTCTCTCTCTCACTCACTCACGACTTCTATTTCTCTCTCTCACACACACACAGCTTCTGTTTCTCTCTATCTCTCTCACTCACAGATTCTCTTTTCTCTCTCTCTCTCTCACTCACTCACAGCTTCTCTTTCTCTCTCTCTCTCTCACTCACAGCTTCTCTTTCTCTCTCACTAACTCACAGCTTCTCTCTCTCTCACTCACTCACAGCTTTCTTTCTCTCTCTATATCTCACTCACAGCTTCTCTCTCTCTCTCACTCACTCACGACTTCTATTTCTCTCTCTCACACGCACACACAGCTTCTCTCTCTCTCTCTCTCACTCACTCACAGCTTCCCTTTCTCTCTCTCTCTCACTCACTCACAGCTTCTCTTTCTCTCTCTCTCTCTCACTCACAGCTTCTATTTCTCTGTCTCTCTCACAGCTTCTCTTTCTCTCTCTCTCACTCACAACTTCTCTTTCTACTCTCTCACAGACACAGCTTCTCTTTCTCTCTCTCACTCACTCACAGCTTCTCTCTCTCTCACTCACTCACAGCTTCTCTTTCTCTCTCTCTCTCTCACTCACAGCTTCTATTTCTCTGTCTCTCTCACAGCTTCTCTTTCTCTCTCTCTCACTCACAACTTCTCTTTCTACTCTCTCACACTCATAGCTTCTCTTTCTCTCTCTCTCTCTCTCTCTCACTCACTCACGACTTCTATTTCTCTCTCACACACACACACAGCTTCTGTTTCTCTCTATCTCTCTCACTCACAGATTCTCCTCTCTCTCTCTCTCACTCACTCACAGCTTCTCTTTCTCTCTCTCTCTCTCTCTCACTCACAGCTTCTCTTTCTCTCTCACTAACTCACAGCTTCTCTCTCTCTCACTCACTCACAGCTTTCTTTCTCTCTATATATCTCACTCACAGCTTCTCTCTCTCTCACTCACTCACGACTTCTATTTCTCTCTCTCACACGCACACACAGCTTCTCTCTCTCTCTCTCTCACTCACTCACAGATTCCCTTTCTCTCTCTCTCTCACTCACTCACAGCTTCTCTTTCTCTCTCTCTCACTCAGTCACAGCTTCTCTTTCTCTCTCACTCACTCATAGCTTTTCTTTCTTTCTCTCTCTGTCTCACTCACAGCTTCTCTTTCTCTCTTTCTCTCTCACTCAGCTTCTCTTTCTCTCTGTATCTCTCACTCATAGCTTCCCTTTCTCTCTCTCTCTCACTCACAGCTTCTTTCTCTCTCTCTCTCTCTCTCAATCACAGCTTTTCTTTCTCTCTCTCACTCACTCACAACTTCTCTTTCACTCTCTCTCTCTCACTCACAGCTTCTTTCTCTCTCTCTCTCTCAATCACAGCTTTTCTTTCTCTCTCTCACTCACTCACAACTTCTCTTTCACTCTCTCTCTCACTCACAGCTTCTATTTCTCTGTCTCTCTCACAGCTTCTCTCTCTCTCTCTCTCACTAACTCACTCACAACTTCTCTTTCTATCTCTCTCACAGACACAGCTTCTCTTTCTCTCTCTCTCACTCACTCACAGCTTCTATTTCTCTCTCTCACTCACAGCTTCTCTTAATTTCTCTCTCTCTCACTCACTCACGACTTCTATTTCTCTCTCACACACACACAAAGCTTCTGTTTCTCTCTATCTCTCTCACTCACAGATTCTCTTTTCTCTCTCTCTCTCACTCACTCACAGCTTCTCTTTCTCTCTCTCTCTCACTCACAATTTCTCTTTCTCTCTCTCACTAACTCACAGCTTCTCTCTCTCTCACTCACACAGCTTTCTTTCTCTCTCTATGTCTCACTCACAGCTTCTGTCTCTCTCTCTCACACTCACTCACAGCTTCTCCTTCTCTCTCTCACTCAGTCACAGCTTCTCTTTCTCTCTCTCTCTCACTCACTCACAGCTTCTATTTCTCTCACACACACACACAGATTCTCTTTCTCTCTATCTCTCTCACTCACAGGTTCTCTTCTCTCTCTCTCTCTCTCTCACAGCTTCTCTTTCTCTCTCTCTCACTCACAGCTTCTATTTCTCTCTCACTAACTCACAGCTTCTCTTTCTCTCTCTCTCTCTTTCACTCACAACTTCTCTTTCTCTCTCTCTCACTCACACCTCTCTCACTCACTCTCTCACTCAGCTTCTCTTTCTTTCTTTCTCTCTCTCACAGCTTCTCTTTCTCTCTCTCTCTCTCTCACACAGATTGTCTTTTCTCTCTCTCTCTCACTCACTCACAGCTTCTCTTTCTCTCTATCTCTCTCACTCACAGCTTCTCTTTTTTTTCTCTCTCTCTCACTCACTCACAGCTTCTCTTTTTTCTCTCTCTCTCTCACTCACAGCTTCTCTTTCTCTCTCTCACTAACTCACAGCTTCTCTTTCTCTCTCTCACTCACTCACAGCTTCTCTCTCTCTCTCTCTCACTCACAGCTTCTCTTTCTCTCTCTCTCACTCAGTCACAGCTTCTCTTTCTCTCTCTCTCTCACTCACTCACAGCTTCTATTTCTCTCTCTCTCACACACACACACAGCTTCTCTTTCTCTCTATCTCTCTCACTCACAGCTTCTCTTTTCTCTCTCTCTCACTCACTCACAGCTTCTCTTTCTCTCTCTCACTCACAGCTTCTCTTTCTCTCTCTCACTAACTCACAGCTTCTCTTTCTCTCTCTCTCACTCACAGCTTCTCTTTCTCTCTCACTCACACCTTCTCTCTCACTCACTCTCTCACTCAGCTTCTCTTTCTTTCTTTCTCCTTCTCACAGCTTCTCTTTCTCTCTCTCTCTCACTCAGCTTCTCTTTCTCTCTCTCTCACTCACAGCTTCTCATTCTCTCTCTCACTCTCTCACTCACAGCTTCTCTTTCTCTCTCTCTCACTCACAACTTCTCTTTCTCTCTCTCTCACTCACAGCTTGTCTTTCTCTCTCACACACACACTGCTTCTCTCTCACACACACACAGCTTCTCTCTCTTTCTCTCTCACTCACAACTTCTATTTCTCTCTCTCACACTCACAGCTTCTCTCTCTCTCTCTCACTCACAGCTTCTCTTTCCCTTCTCTCTCTCTCTCTCACTCACAGCTTCTCCCTCTCTCTCTGTCTCTCTCACTCACTCACAGCTTCTCTCTCTCTCACTCACTCACAGCTTCTGTTTCTCTCTCACAATCTCTCAGAGCTTCTCTCTCTCACTCACTCAATCACAGCTTCTCTTTCTCTCTCTCACACACACTCACAGATTCTCACTCACAGCTTTTCTTTTTTTCTTTCTCTCTCTCTCTCACTCACTCATGACTTCTATTTCTCTCTCACACACACACACAGCTTCTGTTTCTCTCTATCTCTCTCACTCACAGATTCTCTTTTCTCTCTCTCTCTCACTCACTCACAGCTTCTCTTTCCCTTCTCTCTCTCTCTCACTCACAGCTTCTCCATCTCTCTCTCTCTCTCTCACTCACTCACAGCTTCTCACTCTCTCTCTCACTCACTCACAGCTTCTCTTTCTCTCTCAATCTCTCACAGCTCTTTCCCTCTCACAATCTCTCAGTGCTTCTCTCTCTCACTCACTCACAGCTTCTCTTTCTCTCTCATACACACACTCACAGATTCTCCATCTCTCTCTCACTCACAGCTTCTCTTTCTCTCTCTCTCTCACTCACAGCTTCTATTTCTCTCTGTATCTCTCACTCACAGCTTCCCTTTCTCTCTCTCTCTCTCACTCACAGCTTCTTTCTCTCTCTCTCTCACTCACTCACGACTTCTATTTCTCTCTCACACACGCACAGCTTCTATTTCTCTCTATCTCTCTCACTCACAGCTTCTCTTTTCTCTCTCTCTCTCTCACTCCCTCAAAGCTTCTCTTTCTCTCTCTCACTCACAGCTTCTCTTTCACTCTCTCACTAACTCACAGCTTCTCTTTCTCTCTCTCTCTCACTCACTCACAGCTTCCCTTTCTCTCTCTCTCACTCACTCACAGCTTCTCTTTCTCTCTCTCTCACTCAGTCACAGCTTCTCTTTCTCTCTCACTCACTCACAGCTTCTCTTTCTCTCTCTCTCTGTCTCACAGCTTCTCTTTCTCTCTTTCTCTCTCACTCAGCTTCTCTCTCTCTCTCTCACTCACAGCTTCTCATTCTCTCTCTCTCACTCTGTCACTCACAGCTTCTCTTTCTCTCTCTCTCTCACACAGCTTCTCTTTCTCTCTCTCTCACTCACAGCTTGTCTTTCTCTCTCACACACACACTGCTTCTCTCTCTCTCTCACAGCTTCTCTTTCTCTCTCTCACACAGCTTCTCTTTCTCTCTCTCTCACATAGCTTCTCTTTCTCTCTCTCTCTCGTTCACAGCTTCTATTTCTCTCTCTCACACTCACAGCTTCTCTCTCTCTCACACACACACAGCTTCTCTTTCCCTTCTCTCTTTCTCTCTCACTCACAGCTTCTCCCTCTCTCTCTGTCTCTCTCCCTAATTCACAGCTTCTCACACTCTCTCTCTCACTCACTCACAGCTTTTCTTTCTCTCTCACAATCTCTCAGAGCTTCTCTCTCTCACTCACTCAATCACAGCTTCTCTTTCTCTCTCTCACACACACTCACAGATTCTCACTCACAGCTTCTCTTTTTTTCTTTCTCTCTCTCTCTCACTCACTCATGACTTCTATTTCTCTCACACACACACACACAGCTTCTGTTTCTCTCTATCTCTCTCACTCACAGATTCTCTTTTCTCTCTCTCTCTCTCTCACTCACAGCTTCTCTTTCCCTTCTCTCTCTCTCTCTCACTCACAGCTTCTCCCTCTCTCTCTGTCTCTCTCACTCACTCACAGCTTCTCACTCTCTCTCTCATTCACTCACAGCTTCTCTTTCTCTCTCACAATCTCTCAGAGCTTCTCTCTCACTCACTCAATCACAGCTTCTCTTTCTCTCACACACACACACTCACAGATTCTCACTCACAGATTCTCTTTTTTCTTTCTCTCTCTCTCTCACTCACTCACAACTTCTATTTCTCTCTCACACACACACACAGCTTCTGTTTCTCTCTATCTCTCTCACTCACAGATACTCTTTTCTCTCTGTCTCTCTCACTCACTCACAGCTTCTCTTTCTTTCTCTCTCTCTCACTCACAGCTTCTCTTTCTCTCTCTCACTAACTCACAGCTTCTCTCTCTCTCTCTCTCTCACAGCTTTCTTTCTCTGTCTATGTCTCACTCACAGCTTCTCTCTCTCTCTATCACTCACGACTTCTATTTCTCTCTCTCACACACACAGCTTCTCTTTCTCTCTATCTCTCTCACTCACAGCTTCTCTTTTTTCTCTCTCTCTCTCACTCCCTCACAGCTTCTCTTTCTCTCTCTCTCTCACTCACAGCTTCTCTTTCTCTCTCTCACTAACTCACAGCTTCTCTTTCTATCTCTCTCTCTCACTCACTCACAGCTTCCCTTTCTCTCTCTCTCTCTCTCTCACTCACTCACAGCTTCTCTTTCTCTCTCTCTCTCTCAGTCACAGCTTCTCTTTCTCTCTAACTCACTCACAGCTTCTCTTTCTCTCTCTCTCACTCACTCACAGCTTCTCTTTCTCTCTCACTCACTCACAGCTTCTCTTTCTCTCTCTCTCTGTCTCACTCACAGCTTCTCTTTCTTTCTTTCTCTCATACTCAGCTTCTCTTTCTCTCTCACTCACAGCTTCTCTTTCTCTCTCTCACTAACTCACAGCTTCTCTTTCTCTCTCTCTCTCACTCACTCACAGCTTCCCTTTCTCTCTCTCTCTCTCTCACACTCACTCACAGCTTCTCTTTCTCTCTCTCTCACAGTCACAGCTTCTCTTTCTCTCTCACTCACTCACAGCTTCTCTTTCTCTCTCTCTGTCTCACTCACAGCTTCCCTTTCTCTCTCTCTCACTCAGTCACAGCTTCTCTTTCTCTCTCTCTCACTCAGTCACAGCTTCTCTTTCTCTCTCACTCACTCACAGCTTCTCTTTCTCTCTCTCTCTCTCACTCACAGCTTCTCTTTCCCTTCTCTCTCTCTCACTCACAGCTTCTCCCTCTCTCTCACTCACAGCTTTTCTTTCTCTCTCTCTCTCTCTCACTCACAGCTTCTCTCTCTCTTTCTCTCACTCACAGCTTCTCTTTCCCTTCTCTCTCTCACTCACTCACAGCTTCTCTTTCTCTCTCACAATCTCTCAGAGCTTCCCTCTCTCACTCACTCACAGCTTCTCTTTCTCTCTCACACACACACTCACAGATTCTCCATCTCTCTCTCACTCACAGCTTCTCTTTCTCTTTCTCTCTCTCTGTCTCACTCACAGCTTCTCTTTCTTTCTTTCTCTCTCACTCAGCTTCTCTTTCTCTCTCTCACTCACAGCTTCTCTTTCTCTCTCTCACTAACTCACAGATTCTCTTTCTCTCTCTCTCTCACTCACTCACAGCTTCCCTTTCTCTCTCTCTCTCTCTCTCACTCACTCACAGCTTCTCTTTCACTCTCTCACTAACTCACAGCTTCTCTTTCTCTCTCTCTCTCACTCACTCACAGCTTCCCTTTCTCTCTCTCTCTCTCTCACACTCACTCACAGCTTCTCTTTCTCTCTCTCTCACAGTCACAGCTTCTCTTTCTCTCTCACTCACTCACAGCTTCTCTTTCTCTCTCTCTGTCTCACTCATAGCTTCCCTTTCTCTCTCTCTCTCACTCACTCACAGCTTCTCTTTCTCTCTCTCTCACTCAGTCACAGCTTCTCTTTCTCTCTCACTCACTCACAGCTTCTCTTTCTCTCTCTCTCTCTCTCACTCACAGCTTTTCTTTCTCTCTCTCTCTCACTCACAGCTTCTCTCTCTCTTTCTCTCACTCACAGCTTCTCTTTCCCTTCTCTCTCTCTCTCACTCACAGCTTCTCCCTCTCTCTCACTCACAGCTTTTCTTTCTCTCTCTCTCTCACTCACAGCTTCTCTCTCTCTTTCTCTCACTCACAGCTTCTCTTTCCCTTCTCTCTCTCACTCACTCACAGCTTCTCTTTCTCTCTCACAATCTCTCAGAGCTTCCCTCTCTCACTCACTCACAGCTTCTCTTTCTCTCTCACACACACACTCACAGATTCTCCATCTCTCTCTCACTCACAGCTTCTCTTTCTCTCTCTCTCTCACTCACAGCTTCTATTTCTCTCTGTATCTCTCACTCATAGGTTCCCTTTCTCTCTCTCTCTCTCACTCACAGCTTCTTTCTCTCTCTCTCTCACTCAGTCACAGCTTCTCTTTCTGTCTCACTCACTCACAGCTTCTCTTTCTCTCTCTCTCTCTCACTCACAGCTTTTCTTTCTCTCTCTCTCACTCACAGCTTCTCTCTCTCTCTCTCAGATAGCTTCTCTTTCTCTCTCTCTCTCATTCACAGCTTCTATTTCTCTCTCTCACACTCACAGCTTCTCTCTCTCTCTCACTCACTCACAGCTTCTCTTTCTCTCTCTCTCACTCAGTCACAGCTTCTCTTTCTGTCTCACTCACTCACAGCTTCTCTTTCTCTCTCTCTCTCTCACTCACAGCTTTTCTTTCTCTCTCTCTCTCACTCACAGCTTCTCTCTCTCTTTCTCTCACTCACAGCTTCTCTTTCCCTTCTCTCTCTCTCTCACTCACAGCTTCTCCCTCTCTCTCACTCACAGCTTTTCTTTCTCTCTCTCTCACTCACAGCTTCTCTCTCTCTTTCTCTCACTCACAGCTTCTCTTTCCCTTCTCTCTCTCACTCACTCACAGCTTCTCTTTCTCTCTCACAATCTCTCAGAGCTTCCCTCTCTCACTCACTCACAGCTTCTCTTTCTCTCTCACACACACACTCACAGATTCTCCATCTCTCTCTCACTCACAGCTTCTCTTTCTCTCTCTCTCTGTCTCACTCACAGCTTCTCTTTCTTTCTTTCTCTCTCACTCAGCTTCTCTTTCTCTCTCTCACTCACAGCTTCTCTTTCTCTCTCTCACTAACTCACAGACTCTCTTTCTCTCTCTCACTCACTCACAGCTTCCCTTTCTCTCTCTCTCTCTCTCACACACTCACTCACAGCTTCTCTTTCTCTCTCTCTCACAGTCACAGCTTCTCTTTCTCTCTCACTCACTCACAGCTTCTCTTTCTCTCTCTCTGTCTCACTCACAGCTTCCCTTTCTCTCTCCCTCTCTCCCTCACTCACAGCTTCTCTTTCTCTCTCTCTCACTCAGTCACAGCTTCTCTTTCTCTCTCACTCACTCACAGCTTCTCTTTCTCTCTCTCTCTCTCACTCACAGCTTTTCTTTCTCTCTCTCTCTCACTCACAGCTTCTCTCTCTCTTTCTCTCACTCACAGCTTCTCTTTCCCTTCTCTCTCTCTCTCACTCACAGCTTCTCCCTCTCTCTCACTCACAGCTTTTCTTTCTCTCTCTCTCTCTCACTCACAGCTTCTCTCTCTCTTTCTCTCACTCACAGCTTCTCTTTCCCGTCTCTCTCTCACTCACTCACAGCTTCTCTTTCTCTCTCACAATCTCTCAGAGCTTCCCTCTCTCACTCACACAGCTTCTCTTTCTCTCTCACACACACACTCACAGATTCTCCATCTCTCTCTCACTCACAGCTTCTCTTTCTCTCTCTCTCTGTCTCACTCACAGCTTCTCTTTCTTTCTTTCTCCCTCACTCAGCTTCTCTTTCTCTCTCTCACTCACAGCTTCTCTTTCTCTCTCTCACTAACTCACAGATTCTCTTTCTCTCTCTCACTCACTCATAGTTTCCCTTTCTCTCTCTCTCTCTCTCACACACTCACTCGCAGCTTCTCTTTCTCTCTCTCTCACAGTCACAGCTTCTCTTTCTCTCTCACTCACTCACAGCTTCTCTTTCTCTCTCTCTGTCTCACTCACAGCTTCCCTTTCTCTCTCTCTCTCTCACTCACTCACAGCTTCTCTTTCTCTCTCTCTCACTCAGTCACAGCTTCTCTTTCTCTCTCACTCACTCACAGCTTCTCTTTCTCTCTCTCTCTCTCACTCACAGCTTTTCTTTCTCTCTCTCTCTCACTCACAGCTTCTCTCTCTCTTTCTCTCACTCACAGCTTCTCTTTCCCTTCTCTCTCTCTCTCACTCACAGCTTCTCCCTCTCTCTCACTCACAGCTTTTCTTTCTCTCTCTCTCTCTCACTCACAGCTTCTCTCTCTCTTTCTCTCACTCACAGCTTCTCTTTCCCTTCTCTCTCTCACTCACTCACAGCTTCTCTTTCTCTCTCACAATCTCTCAGAGCTTCCCTCTCTCACTCACTCACAGCTTCTCTTTCTCTCTCTCTCTCTCACTCACAGCTTCTTTCTCTCTCTCTCCTTCTCAATCACAGCTTTTCTTTCTCTCTCTCACTCACTCACAGCTTCTCTTTCTCTCTCTCTCACTCACAGCTTCTATTTCTCTTTCTCACTCACAGCTTCTCTTTCTTTCTCTCTCTCTCTCACTCACACACGAGTTCTATTTCTCTCTCACACACACACACAGCTTCTGTTTCTCTCTATCTCTGTCACTCACAGATTCTCTTTTCTTTCTCTCTCTCACTCACTCACAGCTTCTCTTTCTCTCTCTCTCTCACTCACAGCTTCTCTTTCTCTCTCTCACTCACTAACTCACAGCTTTCTTTCTCTCTCTATGTCTCACTCACAGCTTCTCTCTCTCTCTCTCTCTCACTCACTCACGACTTCTATTTCTCTCTCACACACACACAGCTTCTCTTTCTCTCTATCTCTCTCACTCACAGCTTCTCTTTCTCTCTCTCACTAACTCACTCACAGCTTCCCTTTCTCTCTCTCTCTCACTCACTCACAGCTTCTCTTTCTGTCTCTCTCAGTCAGTCACAGCTTCTCTTTCTCTCTCACTCACTCACAGCTTCTCTTTCTCTCTCTCTGTCTCAATCACAGCTTCTCTTTCTCTCTCTCTCACTCACAGCTTCTCTTTCTCTCTCTCTCACTCACAGCTTCTCTTTCTCTCTCTCTCACTCACAGCTTCTCTCTCTCTCTCTCACATAGCTTCTCTTTCTCTCTCTCTCTCGTTCACAGCTTCTATTTCTCTCTCACACACTCACAGCTTCTCTCTCTCTCTCACTCACAGCTTCTCTCTCTCTCTCACTCACAGCTTTTCTTCCTCTCTCTCTCTCTCACTCACAGATTCACTTTCGCTCTCTCTCTCACTCACAGCTTCTCTCTCTCTTTCTCTCATTCACAGCTTCTCTTTCCCTTCTCCCTCTCTCTCACTCACAGCTTCTCCCTCTCTCTCTCTCTCTCACTCACTCACAGCTTCTCACTCTCTCTCTCTCACTCACTCACAGCTTCTCTTTCTCTCTCACAATCTCTCAGAGCTTCTCTCTCTCTCACTCACTCACTCACAGCTTCTCTTTCTCTCTCTCACACACACTCACAGATTCTCCATCTCTCTCTCACTCACAGCTTCTCTTTCTCTCTCTCTCACTCACAGCTTCTATTTCTCTCTGTATCTCTCACTCATAGCTTCCCTTTCTCTCTCTCTCTCTCACTCACAGCTTCTTTCTTTCTCTCTCTCTCAATCACAGCTTTTCTTTCTTTCTCTCACTCACTCACAGCTTCTCTTTCTCTCTTTCGCTCTCAGCTTCTCTTTCTCTCTCTCTCACTCACAGCTTCTCTTTCTCTCTCTCTCTCACTCACAGCTTCTCTTTCTCTCTCTCTCTCACTCACAGCTTGTCTTTCTCTCTCACACACACACTGCTTCTCTCTCTCTCACACAGCTTCTCTTTCTCTCTCTCTCACTCACAGCTTCTCTTTCTCTCCCTCTCTCACTCACAGCTTGTCTTTCTCACACACACACACACTGCTTCTCTCTCACACACACATCTTCTCTTTCTCTCTCTCTCACTCACAGCTTCTCTCTCTCTCTCACATAGCTTCTCTTTCTCTCTCTCTCTCGTTCACAGCTTCTATTTCTCTCTCTCACACTCACAGCTTCTCTCTCTCTCTCTCACTCACAGCTTCT